>JARBWK010000021.1:5403587-5873907 GCA_030556195.1 Anolis apletophallus
AGGATGGAATTAAATATATTTAATATTAATTTAAAATAAGGGGGAGGGGAGGATGGAATTAAATATACTTAATATTAAATAAAAATAAGGGGAGAGGGACGGATGGAATTAAATATATTTAATATTAAATAAAAATAAGGGGAGAGGGAAGGATGGAATTAAATATAATTAATATTAAATAAAAATAAGGGAGAGGGAAGGATGGAATTAAATATATTTAATATTAAATAAAAATAAGGGAGAGGGAGGATGGAATTAAATATATTTAATATTAAATAAAAATAAGGGGAGGGGAGGATGGAATTAAATATACTTAATATTAAATAAAAATGGGGGAGAGGGAAGGATGGAATTAAATATATTTAATATTAAATAAAAATAAGGAGAGGAAGGATGGAATTAAATATATTTAATATTAAATAAAAATAAGGGAGAGGGAGGATGGAATTAAATATATTTAATATTAAATAAAAATAAGGGGGGGGAAGGATGGAATTAAATATATTTAATATTAAATAAAAATAAGGGAGAGGGGAGGATGGAATTAAATATATTTAATATTAAATAAAAATAAGGGAGAGGGAGGATGGAATTAAATATATTTAATATTAAATAAAAATAAGGGAGAGGGGAAGGATGGAATTAAATATATTTAATATTAAATAAAAATAAGGGGAGAGGGAAGGATGGAATTAAATATATTTAATATTAAATAAAAATAAGGGGGAGAGGAGGATGGAATTAAATATATTTAATATTAAATAAAAATAAGGGAGAGGGAGGATGGAATTAAATATATTTAATATTAAATAAAAATAAGGGAGAGGGGAGGATGGAATTAAATATATTTAATATTAAATAAAAATAAGGGGAGGGGAGGATGGAATTAAATATATTTAATATTAAATAAAAATAAGGGGAGAGGGGAGGATGGAATAAAAATATATTTAATATTAAATAAAAATAAGGGGGAGGATGGAATTAAATATATTTAATATTAAAGGGGAGGATGGAATAAAATATATTTAATATTAAATAAAAATAAGGGGGGGAGGATGGAATAAAATATATTTAATATTAAATAAAAATACGGGGGAGGGAGGATGGAATTAAATATATTTAATATTAAATTAAAATAAGGGGAGGGAGGATGGAATTAAATATATTTAATATTAAATAAAAATAAGGGAGAGGGAGGATGGAATTAAATATATTTAATATTAAATAAAAATAAGGAGAGGGAGGATGGAATAAAATATATTTAATATTAAATAAAAATAAGGGGAGAGGGAGGATGGAATAAAATATATTTAATATTAAATAAAAATAGGGGGAGGGAGGATGGAATTAAATATATTTAATATTAAATTAAAATAAGGGGAGGGATGATGGAATTAAATATATTTAATATTAAATAAAAATAAGGGGAGAGGGGAGGATGGAATTAAATATATTTAATATTAAATTAAAATAAGGGGGAGGGGAGGATGGAATTAAATATATTTAATATTAAATAAAAATAAGGGAGAGGGGAGGATGGAATTAAATATATTTAATATTAAATAAAAATAAGGGGGGAGGATGGAATTAAATATATTTAATATTAAATAAAAATAAGGGGGGGAGGATGGAATAAAATATATTTAATATTAAATAAAAATAAGGGGAGAGGGGAGGATGGAATTAAATATATTTAATATTAAATAAAAATAAGGGAGAGGGGAGGATGGAATAAAATATATTTAATATTAAATAAAAATAAGGGAGAGGGGAGGATGGAATTAAATATATTTAATATTAAATAAAAATAAGGGGAGGATGGAATTAAATATATTTAATATTAAATAAAAATAAGGGGAGAGGGGAGGATGGAATTAAATATATTTAATATTAAATAAAATATAAGGGGAGGATGGAATTAAATATATTTAATATTAAATAAAAATAAGGGCGAGGGGAGGATGGAATTAAATATATTTAATATTAAATAAAAATAAGGGGGGAGGGGAGAGGGTGCCGAGGGAGAGGGCAGAGCTGGGGGGGGGGGCGGAGCCGGGGGCAGACCCTACAGCCCCCCAGGTCATCAGTGACCGGAATTCAGGCCCCTGGGCCGGTAGAAGTTGGACAGCCCTGGTCTAGCTGAAGCAATTATCTTATCGACAGCCTCTACGTCCAGCAGATGGAAACGATTGAAGGTGAACCCACCGAGCGGTGGCAGAGTCTTGAGTTCATTCACTGTATCAAAAGTGGCAGGGAGGTCCTGGCGTATGGGTAATAACAAGCCCTATGAGGAGCGGCTTAAAGAGCTGGGCATGTTTAGCCTGCAGAAGAGAAGACTGAGGTAGTAGACTGCTCCATTCGAACTACCTACAGAACAGGCGCTGCTGCAACAGGTGTGCTACGACTTCCACATTGTTGGAAATGGGTTGTACACAATGCTGGCAACTATATTGAAGGGCTGTAAAACTTGGTGGCATGCATCACTTTTGTATTAGATGTAAATAAATAGTTGCTGTTATTAACATCCCAGCCCTTGTAGCTATGCTGTACTCTGCTATAGATACCACAGATTCCGTGTGTTGAGCGCCTACCTTGAGCAAGGAGGCTGTTGCAGCCATTCAGACTTTCGTTCTCTGCTTTTCCCTCGGCTTTCTCTCCTGGGAAGGCTGACGTGGCCAAGACTTTGACCAGGCTGCTTTGGGTGTGGCTCGGCTCGGCTGGGCTCCTCTCCCTCTTTCCACCCAAGGTTCCCCTCAGAAGCCCCTCCGTCCTCCGTGTTGGTGTGGAAACCTCAGGCCGTGCCGCATGCAAAGGCAGGCGCGGTTTCCATCTGGCTGGAGCCAGGGGGGAGGTCATGGGGGTCACGCTTTCAATGGCCGGCAGGGCAGAGCGCATGTCCGGCGGGTGCAACGGGGTGGAGGACGTTGCCTGGCCGAAGCATCCCTTGCTGGAGGCTGGTGGAGATTTCCCGGGCGCATTCCCCAAAGGGGAAACATCCACACCAAGGAAGCCGGGCGTCGCGTCTCTTCCGCCTCTTGCGTCTTCGTCCTCCGATTCCTGGACAGAGAACCCAAGGTCAAAGTTGACGGAGAACAACTCCTGAGAAGCATCAAAGAGCGCTTCCCGGTGCTGCGGCGGCGCCGGCTTCCCTTCCGTCGCGACACAAACATCGCCGGCTGCCCCTAAAGTCTGCTCCCCATAAAGGACCAGTGAGTTGGCAAGTTCTTGGTGGGGGGTGGGAACGCTATCCTCCCAAGATGACCACTCCAGCGCCCCTGTGGCGTGAGGAGAGACCACCGGGGACCTCTTCCCTTTTCCATTCTCTGGTAAACACTCTTCCTCGAAGGAACGCACAACGGCTTGACCCGGGCTCGTATTTCTCCCAGACCTGATAGAGGGCCCTGGAGGCTCTTTGCCGCCGTCCTTTCCCACCTGTAGACCATGTTTTGTCACCGGCCGGTCTTCCTCTCGGATCCCAATCTCTTCTTCGCTACTATGATCGAAAAGCTTGTCCCAATCGAGGGCGACAGAAGGACTGGAGACCAGGTTTGTTTCCAAATTGAAGTTCAAGGGACCAAATGCATGGATATCACTATGTTCGGAGATGCTCTCAGGTGCGCTGGAGGGATTCTTTAAAGGCACCGGGTTTTCCGAAGGTAAGTGGCCAAGAGACAGGGTGGAACCCGGTTTCTGCTTCTCTCCCTCGCCCTTCTTTTCCTCTGAGACCTCCGTCACTGAAGGAGGGGACCGGGAGAGGAGCTTGGCGACTCCTAGGAGGACGTCTTCTCCACAGAGAGGGCCCCCGTCCACATCCGAACCTGCAAAGACGTTGGTCTCTGATGCTGGCAAGTAGAACAGCGGAGAGGGAGGGAGGGAGCCTTCCTCCGCAAGACGACCGCAGCCAGAATCCACGCTGTGCCCGTTCTCTGCGCTCCTCTCTTCTTCTGCTTCTTCTGGGTGACTCTGAAGCCCTCTGGGTCCTCTTTGGAGAGCGGTTGTTTGGTCAGGCTGCCCCGTGCCTTCTCCGTTCCTTCCTGCCCATCTTTGGTCCTCGGAGTTGTCCGCTGAGAAGGTATCTGCAGAGCCAAGGTCCGGCGAAGCTCGAGCGGAAAAGGCCGCCGTCGGCACGTGAGCCCGACTCACGGATTTGAAGCTGCTGGGCTTGAAGAGAGAGGCGCATTCTGCGTCTGTCTCTGCGAAAGAAGAGGAGCCGCGTCTCCCTTTGAGGGCGTCCGAGGCGGTTCTTCGGGGCGCAGAGGCCTTCTGGGCGATGGCGGCATCGCAGCCGCTTTTCCTCCTCTGCATGTCGGAGACGTCCACGTCTTCCCAGCAAAGATGAGGCCGGACTTCCTTCTCATAGCTGCAGTCTCCCTGGGGAACGGAAAAAGAAGAAGCAGCAGAGCTCGTTATTTTTCACGTGTGCAGAGTTGCCTTTTCGTGGTCACTGTGAATACGTACATGCGATATCTCTCGCGCTAGCGCAATAACTTCGGAACCTTCTAGAAATTAATTTCAACCGAAGCCCCGCCCATCCCACTCCACCTCATATATAGCCAGTGGGAGGGGCTTCAGCCTCCAGTTCTCTCTTTCCGCGCTGAAAAGCAGTACAGAGGAACCTTTGCCCTTAAGGGCGCCCACATCATTCATATTGGATTTCCTAGTTTCCTTGACCCTGTCCTCTCCGCACTCTCAAAGCCACCCTTTGAGCCTCTTGCTACGGTGGACTTACCATACCTTTCGTGGAAGATGGCCTTCCTCGTAGCAGTCACTTCGGCGAGACGAGCAAGTGAGCTCTGCGCCTTGCGAGTGGATTCTCCATACCTGAGATTCCATAAAGACAAGGTGGTTCTGCGCACTGATGTTTCCTTCCTGCCTAAAGTCGTGTCTTATTTGCACACGTCACAAGAATTGGTACTTCCGGCGTTCTTCCAGAACCGTACCACAGAAGAGAGGGCTCTACACCTTCTGGATGTCCGCGGAGCCCTGGCCTTTTATGTTGACAGAACAACTTCCATGCGAAAGTCTCCCAGACTTTTTGTGAAGTATAGGAAGGATGCCAGAGGCCTTCCTGTTTTCTCTCAGCGACTCTCGGCTTGGATTGTCGCAACTATTCGTTTGGCTTACCAGACGGCTGGCAAGACACCTCCACAACATGTGAAGGGCCACTCGACGAGATCCATGTCGACATCGGTGGCCTTCTTGAGGGGCGTTTCCCTTGAAGCAGTCTGCCGTGCGGCTGCGTGGTCTTCACCCTTGACCTTCGTCACGCACTACAAGTTGGACGTGATGTCTCGCAGAGACGCTGATTTTGGCACAACAGTCCTTCTTTCTATGGTGGCATGACTCCCACCGACCAAGGTCAATAAAGCTCGCTAGTCTATCACATGTACGTATTCACAGTGACCACGGAAAGGCAATTATGGGTTGCTTACCTGTAACCGTAGTTCCTTGAGTGGTCACCTGTGAATTCGTACATCCCCGCCCGTCCTCCCTTCTTCGTCATGCCTCTAGTTTTCTCTGGTTGCAATTTGCGCGATTGGGAGAACTGGAGGCTGAAGCCCCTCCCACTGGCTATATATGAGGTGGAGTGGGATGGGCGGGGCTTCAGTTGAAATCAATTTCTAGAAGGTTCCAAAGTTATTGCGCAAGCGCAAGAGATATCTCATGTACGTATTCACAGGTGACCACTCAAGGAGCTATAGTTACAGGTAAGCAACCCATAATTCACCCTGCTGTTTTGCTCCGGAGGGAAATGGACTGAAAAGCCATGTCATCTTACATTGAGAGCCGGGATTTCAGCCTGTTTCCCAAGATCCCAGGCTGACATAATGTTCCAGAGGAGCATCTTGCCTGGCTTGGTCCTCGTGTCCAGGCCGTCGTGCTGCAGCCCTAACCACGGAGAGCAGGAAACCAAAGCAATCTAACTTAAATCAATGTGTTGTCAAAGGCTTTCGTGGCTGGAATCACTGGGTTGCTGTGGGTTTTCCAGGCTGTCTGGCCATGTTCCAGAAGCATTCTCTCCTGACATTTTGCCCACATTTATTTATTTATTTATTATTATTTGAACTTGTATGCCGCCACTCCCCGAGGGCTCGGAGCGGCTCGCAGTCACATAGATACATAATACAATCAGACAGCATTTAAAACTGGCAGAAATAGTTATACAAATTTAGCAGTCGAGTGCTAACCGAAAGCGATGAGTCCAGCAGGCCTTGCGGAATGATGGTAGGTCTTGCAAGGCCCAGACTTCACTTGGAAGAGTGTTCCAAATGGATGGCGCCACCACAGAAAAGGCTCTACGCCGGGTGGACACCAAGCGGATAGATTTAACGCTAGGTACCTCGAGGAGGTTCAGGTGTTCGGAGCGGAGTGATCTCCGGGGTTGATAGGGGATAAGATACAACGGCCCCAAACCATGCAAGGCCTTGAAGGTTAACACCATCACCTTGAAGGTGATCCTGTGCTTGATCGGGAGCTGCAGAAAGATGGGAGTTATGTGACCTCTCACCGGAGTCCCAGTGAGAAGTCGAGCAGCGGCATTCTGGACCAGCTTAAGTTTCCGGATCACTGACAAGGGCAGGCCGATGGAAAGGGCATTAGAGTAGTCCAGTCTTGAGATGACCATGGCTTGGAGCACCGTGGCCAGGTCGTCTCTGGTTAGGTAGGGGGCCAGACGCCTAGCTTGCCGCAGATGGAAAAAGGCAGTTTTGCTGATGCTGGAGACCTGGGCCTCCATCGACAGCAACGGGTCAAAAACGACCCCAAGGCTCTTAACTGAGGCATAATGCCTCACCATCCAAGCTAGGCAGTCGGGCCTCCCCACCCACCGGGCGGCCCAGCCACAGTATCTCCGTCTTTGCTGGATTCACCCTCAATCTGCTGGCACGCAGCCATCCAGTCACGGCTTCAAGGCACTGTTGGAAAAAAGAAGGTACGGAGTCCGGTCGGCCTTCCATTTTCAGAACGAGCTGGGTGTCGTCAGTGTACTGATCACATTCCAGCCCAAAGCTTCGGACCAGACCAGCAAGTGGTCGCATATAGACGTTAAATAATAAAGGGGAGAGAATGGCACCTTGAGGGACCCCACAGGTAAGTGGAGCCCTCTCAGAAACCATGCCTCCCCTTTCCACTCGCTGTCCCCAGTTGTGGAGAAAGGACAAGAGCCATTTCAAGGCTGTTCCCCTGACTCCAGCAACGGCAAGGCGGTGGGCCAAAAAGATTGTAATCGACCGTATCAAAAGCTGCTGTGAGGTCCAATAACACAAGCAGCGCTGAACCGTCCTTGTCCAGTTGGCATTTACACTGGCCTTTGGTACACTTGGGTCAGGCTGATCTGTGGACAGACTCTCTGTTGCATGTTTCCCACCCATTAACCGACAACTAATCAATCGGCTGCAAATATGATATTCAGAAATCCTACCCCGGAAAATAAAGCCTGGCTTCCAATCTGAGCGAAATCACTTTGAAATGATTGGATGGGCCAGTTGCGTAAGGCCTTTCCCTTCTCCCAGGGCGGCTTAAGCCTCTCTCCCGCAGGGATAACGGCCTGCCCTCATTTCAGGCTGATGGTTATTACCGGGAGTTACATAAATGCTCTCCTTTGCGTCAAAGCGGGTTACTTTGTCCCTGTGAGGTTGCAAAGTGTCTGAAGGGCGCGCAGAGAAGCCTCACAGCTTTCCGTTTCGCTTGGTGCGCGCAAGGCTCCTGCGTGTAATGGCCAAAGGGTTCACAAAGCCCAGGCTCGGTCTCCGCAAAGCAGAGACCAGAGACAAAGCATGAGACAGAATGGCTGCCGGTCCAGAAGGACTGTATGGGCAGCTCAGCGAGTTACAGATTTCAGCCCCATTAATTTCCCATAGCTCACAGCTCCAAGCAGGTGGGAGAACATGCAAAGACGGCCAAAGAGAGGGGCTTTCAGCCTCTTCTAAGCATCCAGGAGGTTGTCAACAACTGGAAAAGCCCTAGCTGCAAAGCCTCAAACCAGTAAAGTCACGGCACTGCTAATGGGTTTGGAATAGAACTCAAAGGGCAGGCCCGGATTATCCATAAGGCCACAGCCTATGGGCGCAGCCATGGGGGGGGCACCAGATCCAGACCCCCCAATTTTTTTTAAAAAAAGGTCAATCTTTGGGCGCTTCTGCGCCTGCGCACAAAGCGCCATAGGCCCCTCCGCCTCTTCCTCGCTTGCGTCGGGGGCGCCGCTCCTTCCTTGAGTGAAGGAAGGAGGGGCGTCCGACATGAGCGGCGAAGAGGCGGAGCGAAACCCCGCCCCTAGGGCCTTGGATGCGGCTTCGCTCCGCCTCTTCGAAGAGGCAGAGCGAAGCGCGTCAGAGGCCCTAGGGCGGGACCGCTCCACCTCTTCCTCGCTCACGTCGGGCACCCCTCCTTCCTTGAGTGAAGGAAGGAGGGGCACCCGACGCGAGCGAGGAAGACGCAGAGGGAAGCCCCGCCCCTAGGGTCTCTGATGCGCATGCTCAGCATCGGCCCGGGGGCGTGGCTTCCAATGTGTGGCCTAGGGCGCCACAAAGAGTTGATCGGGGGCGCTCGCGACAAAGAGGGAGAGCGAAGCCGCGTCAGAGGCCCTAGGGGCGGGACTTCGCTCCGCCTCTTCCTCGCTCGCGTCGGGCACCCCTCCTTCCTTGAGTGAAGGAAGGAGGGGCGTCCGACATGACCAGCGAAGAGGCCGGCGCTTCACTCCTTCCTTGAGTGAAGGAGGGGCACCCGACGCGAGCGAGGAAGACACAGAGGGAAGCCCCGCCCCTAGGGTCTCTGATGCGCATGCTCAGCATCGGCCCGGGGGCATGGCTTCCAATGTGTAGCCTAGGGCGCCACGAAGAGTTGATCCGGGCCTGTCAAAGGGTACTACTATTCAGAGGTTCTTTGCAGAGAAAACTCTCCCAATTCCTCTTCCAAGTCTTTTAAAAAGTTTGCAAAAGTAAAACCAAGTCAATCCTGGTCGTGACCAAACGTAGAAAGAAGAACAAGGAAGGCATGGCATACGACACCCAGCTCTGAAAATCAGGTCAACAACATCTCTCCTCGCCTTCAGGAGGAAATTGAAAACGTGGTTATGGGACCAGGCCTATGGGTAGCTTGGGTAGTCTGACTTGGCCACGGTAGACCATGCTCTGGTTACATCCCGTATAGATTACTGCAACGCTCTCTACGTGGGGCTGCCTTTGAAGACTGCTCGGAAGCTTCAATTGGTCCAACAGACAGCAGCCAGGTTGATAACAGGCGCGCCAATCAGAGAGCGTACAACTCCCCTGTTGTGCCAGCTCCACTGGCTGCCAGTTTGCTACCGGGCACAATTCAAAGTGCTGGTTTTGGCCTTTAAAGCTCTAAGCGGTTCTGGTACAACTTACCTGTCTGAATGCATCTCTCCCTATGAACCATCGAGATGCTTAAGATCATCCGGAGAGGCCTTGCTCTCGGTCCCGCCTTCTTCGCAGGCGCGCCTGGCGGGGTCGAGAGACAGGGCCTTCTCAGTGGTGGCTCCTTGGCTTTGGAACGCCCTTCCTAGTGACATCAGATCGGCCCCCTCCCTCCTGACATTTCGTAAGAAAGTCAAGACCTGGCTTTTCGAGCAGGCATTCGCAGACAAACTTCAATTAATCGAGATCAAGGATTAGTATGACGACGAGACGGAAACCGATTTTAAGATTGTGGAGCTGAGATTTGTATTTTGTTGTTTTTAACTGTTAATTTTATATGTTTTTATATGACTGTTTTTATCTTGTGATGTATGGTATGTGGGCACTTGTTGCCCCTTGTTCACCGTCTCGAGTCGCCTTCGGGCTGAGAGAGAGAAGCGGTATAGAAGCATGGCAAATAAATAATAAATAAGTAAATTGCGTCCTAGTCTCCAGGGCAGCAGAAAACAAGCCTCCTCCCTCCTCCCTATGAAACGTATAGGGAAAGCATGGCACAGCCCCCCCCCCAGGCTACCAAGCACAACTATATCCTCTGAGACCGGGCTGCCCAACAGGCGGCCCGCGACCCGTATACGGCCCGCCAGCCACTTGGACACGGCCCACTACCCTCCTGCAATATTTTTTTTTAAAAAAAAATTCCGGGGGAAAAAAATAAAAATCCCAAAAAAAGAAAAAAAAGTGCACATGCACGCGGCGGCGCAAGCGCCATCCACGGCCACCGCGAGGGAGGAGCCAGGGGAGCTTCCCTTGGCTTCGCCCTGCCTTACAGCATCACTCTCGGGCGCCAGAAGCGGGCGATTTCACCGCTTCTGGCGCCCGAGAGTGACGCTGTAGAAGGGAGTGAGGAGCTAAGGGGAGCTTCCCTTGGCTTCGCCCTGCCTTACAGCATCACTCTCGGGCGCCAGAAGCGGGCGATTTCGCCGCTTCTGGCGCCCGTGAGTGTCGCTGTAGAAGGGAGTGAGGAGCTAAGGGGAGCTTCCCTTGGCTTCGCCCTGCCTTACAGCGTCACTCTCGGGCGCCAGAAGCGGGCGATTTCACCGCTTCTGGCGCCCGAGTGACGCTGTAGAAGGAGTGAGGAGCTAAGGGGAGCTTCCCTTGGCCGCCCTGCCTTACAGCATCACTCTCGGGCGCCAGAAGCGGCGATTTCGCCGCTTCTGGCGCCCGTGAGTGTCGCTGTAGAAGGGTGAGGAGCTAAAGGGAGCTTCCCTTGGCCGCCCTGCTAGCAGCCTCACTCTCGGGCGCCAGCAGCGGGGGATTTCGGCGCTTCTGGCGCCCGAGAGTGGCGCTGTAGAAGGGAGTGAGGAGCTAAGAGGAGCTTCCCTTGGCTTCGCCCTGCCTTACAGCGTCACGGTCGGGCGGCAGAAGCGGCGAAAGCGCCCCTGCGATTGGCCCCACCCGCGATTGGCCCCCCAGGTCATAAGTCACCGGAATTCCGGCCCCATGGCTGGTAGAAGTTGGACAGCCCTGCTCTGAGATCTCAAGCGGGCCCTTTAATGCTCTGGGCAGAGCTGCACATGTTGAGAGAGCAATTCCTGTGAAACTAACCAAATGCGGAGGTGTTTCTGTGAGCATCTCTCCACGGGGAAAGTGTGTTTGAGGCCAGAGGAGGGACAAGCGCACTTTCTAGAGCGCTCAACAGGGTCCCAAGAGGTGCCAAGTTCAACCCTTTGGGGCCCCATAGAGCCGGCCACTGGATCAAAATGTCACAACCATGAAAAAACAAACCACTGTGTGGCACCGTATTGTATATAACCTTAAGTGAATGATGGGGAAGTAAAAAGTAATGCCTCCATCGCTCTACCTGTTGTAGTTGAGCCTGAGGTTGAGAGAGAGGAGCCTGGAGTTAGGAACGCAAAACGGTCTACTCGTGAGCAAGAGTCAGATGAGGAGCAAGAAAGGAGGAGATTAAGGCCACAACCTAGCAATTCTTTTGGGGATGAAACGTTTCTGGGTTTTTCGAAGGATGATGGGAGTGGGGATGAGGAGCAGGCAATGGGAGGTTGGGATGAGGGGTCACAGAGAACTGAAGGTGACTCTAGTGCAGTGTTTCCCAACCAGTGTGCTGTGAGCAATCATCAGGTGTGCCGTGGGAAATTGGAACCTTCGCATTGTTCTCTGGGTGTCGGTGAACTACAACTTCCAAACTCAAGGTCAATTCCCAAGCCAACCCTTTCAGTACTTTCTGTTGGTAATGAGAGTTCAATAGGCCAAGTTTGGTTCAATTCCATTGTTGCAAGAGTTCAGGATGCTCTTTGATTGTGTGTTAACTATAAATCCCAGAAACTGTAACTCCCAAATGTCAAGGTCTATTTTCCCCAAACTCCATCTGTGTTCACATTTGGGCATATTGAGTATTCATGCCAAGTTTGGTCCTGATCCAACATTGTTTGAGTCCACAGTGCTCTCTGGATATAGGTGAACTACAACTCCAAAACCCAAGGTCAATGCCCACCAAACTATTATAGTATTTTCTCTTGGTTATGAGAGTTCTGTGTGGGAAGTTTGTGTCTTTCTGCCATTCCTGCCAGGGTATCTATGTTGTGTTGATCGAAACAGGCCCAGGTTTCACCCTGAGTGTATAAATACATTTAAAAACATATTAACTATATGTACGACTGTGTTAGAGTGTCGTTTTGTGTCATTTTGGTTGGTGGTGTGCCCCAGAATTTTGTAAATGTAAAAAAATGTGCCACGGCTCAAAAAAGGTTGGGAAACACTGCTCTAGTGAGATGAATTGGACTCATGTGCAACAGATACAGGATGTCTCCTTGGAACCCACCAGCAGTGATTCGTTTGCGGGGTTCGCGGGAGATGGGGAATGGGGGAATGGAAATGGAGACTGTTGGAGAGAGTTAAGTCGCCGCAGGAGACGCATTGCTTGGCGAGAGAGGCGAAGGGCGGCACGGGCGGAGATGTTAGCAGCTGAAAGAGATGGGGAAGGGGCGTTGGCGCCATTAAGCCCCGAGGAGGACTGAATAAAGGGGGCTTGCAATTAACCATTTCTTGCAGCTGGCAAGGCGTTGTTCTTGCCATCCAGGCCGTTGCCTCCTGTTCTGGGTTGCAGCTGGACTGATCGTTTGACTGGCTGCGGACGTGGAATTCTGGACATTGGTATTGCATTTCGTGGGTTTCCGCATTTTTGTTTTCTGTCTTGGGCTGCTCCACCTTAAATCCCTTCTGTGCTAGATTCTGCTGCTCCTTCGTGTTGGATTCTGGATTGACCTGACTTCGCTGCTTTGTTCGTATTCGTCCTGGCTGGACTAAAGGACCACTTCGACTCTTCTACTCCGTCTGCATTTATCCTGCCTTGACTACAGGACTGTTTGGCACTTCTACTCCGTCTGCATTTCCCCTGGACTGTTTGACGTTCTGCACCTCAAGAAATCCACAATCACTTGAAGAATGCTTATGGGGACGCTGTCATGGACATCAGCAATGTGTGGCATTGGGCGA
This sequence comes from Anolis apletophallus, assembly GCA_030556195.1. Taxonomy (NCBI): domain Eukaryota; kingdom Metazoa; phylum Chordata; class Lepidosauria; order Squamata; family Anolidae; genus Anolis; species Anolis apletophallus. The sequence continues at coordinate 5,416,475 of JARBWK010000021.1, forward strand.
AGACGTTTGAAAGTCTCAGATTCAATGACTCGAATGACATTCAAACAGTGTTTTTTTCCAAAATGGTTTTGATGCTTGGGTTAAACGATGGCACAACTGTGTGCAAATTGATGGTGACTATGTTGAATGGTAGTTATGCGTAAAGGACACTTCAGGGTATGATCTGGGGCAACTTCTGCTGTTACGGGTTCTTTCCTACCATTTTTTCATGACACAGGAGGGGGGGGGAAATGACCCACTCTCGTATTACGTGAAATGTTTTCAAATAGGTACGAGGGGTGTTCATTAAAGATTTCCCCTGATCCCCTTCCTGTGCACTGAGAGCAATAAAACTTGGCCTAGTTCCGAAAGGGCGCGAAGGGGAGGAAGAGGTCTCTGTCGAGAGCTGGCATGGGCAAGCTTGGACCTTCCAGGTGTTTTGGACTCCAGCTCCCATCATTCCTAGCAGCCTCAGGCCCTTTTCCTTCCCCCCCCCTCAGCCACTTAAGCAGGAAAGGGCCTCAGGCTGTTAGGAATGGTGGGAGTTGGAGTCCAAAGCACCCAGAGGGCCGAAGTTTTCCCATGCCTGTTTTAGGGACCTTAAAGTGGTGAGCCTCCTTCCAACATTGTGATTCTGGATAGAAAACAAACAACAACATAACATGGTTTGAGTCCACAGTGCTCTCTGGGTGTAGGTGAACTACAACTTCCAAACTCAAGGTCAATTCCCATGCAAACCCTTCCAGTACTTTCTGTAGGTAATGAGAGTTCAATAGGCCAAGTTTGGTTCAATTCCATTGTTGCAAGAGTTCAGGATGCTCTTTGATTGTGTGTTAACTATAAATCCCAGAAACTGTAACTCCCGAATGTCAAGGTCTATTTTCCCCAAACTCCATTTGTGTTCACATTTGAGCATATTGAGTATTCATGCCAAGTTTGGTCCTGATCCAACATTGTTTGAGTCCACAGTGCTCTCTGGATATAGGTGAACTAGAACTCCAAAACTCAAGGTCAATGCCCACCAAACTCTTATAGTATTTTCTCTTGGTTCTGGGAGTTCTGTGTGGGAAGTTTGTGATTTCTGCCATTCCTGCCAGGATATATCTATGTTGAGTTCATCGAAACAGTCCCAGGTTTCGCACTGAGTGTATAAATACATTTTAAAACATATTAACTATATGTATGACTGTGTTAGGGTGTCATTTTGTGTCATTTTGGTTGGTGGTGTGCCACAGGATTTGGTCAATGTAAAAAATGTGCCGCGGCTCAAAAAAGTTTGGAAAACACTGCTCTACATCTATCAGGGAAGATAGTTGGTAGGAGTGTAGATACGAGATAGAGAGTAGATAAATAGATCCAGGGAAGGACTATCTGTATTGGAGTTAAGATTTGCTAGGCGGAGAGGATCCTGTTAGTAAATTCTTTGAAGGACAAAGGAGTGGAAATTTTGTAACTAAGATCTGAACTGTTAAAGCAGGCGTGGGCCGTCCGTCCAGGTGTTTTGGACTTCAAATCCCAGAATTCCTAACAGCTGGTAAATTGGCTAGGATTTCTGGGAGTTGAAGTCCAATACCCCTGGAGGGCCGGCAATTGCCCACGCCTTAGCTTAATACCTATTTTGTAAGTTCTCTTAAATAAACTTCAAAACATTTGCCGCACGTGTGCCTCTGTCAAAGAAGTCTCAAATCAGTTCCCTGCAGCAATCAAGAGTCTAATGGTGGCAGCGTACATTTTGAAGAAGAAATCTTTTCAGTTTTACCCCAGTGCCCAGGCCTGAATGCAAGTCCAGGGCGTTCTTGCCTAAAATACCTCCAGTAAGCCCTGAAGAGGCTCAATAGTAAGATTATAAGCCTGGTGCTGACCTGTGGGTTTTCAAAAGGTGTTCCGGCCAGAAGAGCGTTCCAGCCCAGTTCAGCTTTGGGTTTGTATTTAAGCAATCTCGCATCCCATGGCCTTTGGGGTACGCGAAACACCATAACCCGTTATACAAGGCAAGCAGGTTACGTGAACTGTTTCCAATTAAGCAAATGAGGCTTTTTAATAATAATAATAATCACGATATCTACGTAACGGATATTGCAACGAAACAAGGCCACCGTGTTACGTGAAATGTTTTCTAATAAGTAAACGATACTTTTCAGTAGCATACGTAACCGAGATATAACTTTCAGAGCGCCCAGATGTCTTCGTGTTATCTGCGCAAGATCTGGCCTGATTTCCAAGAACCGGATCCGAAGGAGGGGTTAAAGTATCACAGCCACTTCATAAACGTTTCGTAATGGTTACGTGCACCCCTTTGGAGGCCAAATGCCTGTCGGTGAAAGATCCCATCTGCCGGCCACTTCCTGTCCCGGTTGCCTTAGCAATGCGCGCGCAGAAGGCAATCACTGTACCTTTAATGGGGCCATATATGAATGCGCGCCCAGGTGCAGCACAAGGAGAAATGCTCCTTCCTTTCCCCCCTGTACTTGAAGAAAAAGTACCGCATGTTGGCCCAAGAGGTGGGAGGGGAGGGTCTGCTCAAAATCCCATTTGCTCACAACCCGTTCAATCAAACCCCAACATCTCACGGGCTCACGCAAAGGGGGTCTGAGATGAGGGAGCTGACTGGCCAAAACAAACAAAAAGAATGTCAACAGGGAGAAAGGAACAGTCTATCCCAGGGGTGAGCAATTATTTTTTCCAAGGGCACACACGAGAGCCAAAAAATGTTATGGAGGGCCGCACCTAAAGGCTGAACTGCATTCTCATCTACATAATTTATTTATTTATTTATTTACTATATCTATTATATAAAGGGGTTCCCGTCATGGAACGACCGTCCCAAACAGAGAAACCTTACAACGCAGAAACACCAAACTTGCCAACAGAAATAGGCCTCAAGCAAGGTAGGTTTGTAGCAAAGAAACTTTTCCCCCAAAACCTAAAAGGCCCCCAAAACAACGAGTTAAAAAAACCTACATTTCCCAGCATCCTCCGGGGCTGCCAACGACTCTCCCAGCCTCTACATTCGGACAACATGATTGGCTGCCAATAAGGGCGGATTTGCATAACTCCTGTACTGGCCAGCCAACATGAACATTCCGACCCATAATAAACTGTCAGAGGAGGATAAGGCAAAGGGCTGAGGCACAAACACAAACACCCAATTCACTTCCCACAGAAAATTTACACTCCTACAAATCACAGACCACGCCCAAAATTGACAGTAAGGCTTCATTAACTTAATTTCCCTGACTAGGCCTCACTTAATGGAATGCTGTTTACGCTCTGAATTGACAGTAAGGCTTCATTAACTTGATTCTCCCGACTACGCCTCAGCTCATTGGACATTGTGTATGGCCTGAATTGACAGTAAGGCTTCATTAACTTGCTGTTCCTGACTAGGCCTCAGCTCATTGGACATTGTGTATGGCCTGAATTGACAGTAAGGCTTCATTAACTTGCTGTTCCTGACTAGGCCTCAGCTCATGGGACATTGTGTATGGCCTGAATTTACAGTGACCTTTTTAATCTATAGAAAAGAACTCATTTTAATGGAACAAATATAACTTGCATTGCCTCCTCTCCCTCCTGGCTTTCCTATCAAATTATAGAAACACTAGCTGTACCCGGCACGCGTTGCTGTGCCCTATATAGGAGATGCGAGAAAGTCTGAGTATGTAAGGGTTGGAATTGATGTTAGTTATGGTCTTGGTGGGGCCATGGCTGTGTCGTTGTGGGTTGTTCTGGTGGGTGGGATTTACATCAACACAGCAGACGGAAAGACAAAAAACATTGTATATCCACAAGCTATGCAGAACGCCAGCAACACCACACACCAACAACTCCCCAGGACTTCAACATCCCACCCACCAAAACAACCCACAACGACACAGCCATGGCCCCAACAACACCATAACTAACAACAATTCCAACCCTGGACAAATTGCTGCCACAAGACACCTACTAAGGCCCAAGGAGTGACCATCACTCAAAAAATTGATTTTGTCATGTGGGAGTTGTAGTTGCTGGGACTTACAGTTCACCTTCAATCAAAGAGCATTCTCAACTCCAGCAATGATGGAACGGAAACAAACGTGGCACACAGGACTCCATGACCAATAGAAAACAGTTGAAGGGTTTGGTGGGCATTGCCCTTGAGTTTGGGAGTTGTAGTTCACCAACAACCAGAGAGCACAGTGGACTCAAAAATGTTGGATCAGGACCAGACTTGGCACGAATCCTCAATATGCCCAAATGTGAACACTGGGGAAAATTGGGGAAAATAGACATTTGGGAGTTGGAGTTGCTGGGATGTATAGTGCACTTACAATTTAAGGATGCTCGGCGGCGGTTGTGGCGCTTGGTCCCTCCCTCCCACCCTTCACTTCTGTCGTCGGTGGCTCCGCTTGCCTGCATGCCTTGCTTTGCCTCCCCTGCCTGGCCTTGCTGTCGCCGGCGCTGGGGAGAGCCGGAGTGGGCGAGGCGGCGAGCGGGCGAGAGGGCGGGACGGCGCTTGCTTCTTCCCGCCCTCCCTGGCCTCCTCCTCTTCACCCCGCTCCCTCCCTCCACCTCCGTCTGCTGCGTAAACGCGGAGGGAAAGGGGGGTGGGGAGAGAGAGAGGCAACAGAAGGGAAAACACTCTTCCGGCTTTCCTTCTTGCCTTCCTTTCTGCCCCAGTGCATTGTGGGACTGCGCCCGCAATGCACTGGGGCGGTGGCGACGGGGGAAGGGGAAAGGAGGGGGGGAGGAGCCCGCCCGAAGAGCTGGCGAACAGATAAAAACCTCACACTCGCCAGCTCCTCCTCGCCCCCTCTTTTCCCCTCCGTTGCTCGTCGGCCTCCCTGCCGGGACCCTTAGGCGGGCCACACAGAACCGGCCAAGGGGCTGGATCCGGCCCGGGGGGGGCGTAGTTTCCCCGCCCCTGCTATAAAGAGACGACGTTGTAATTTAGGTCAGGGTGGAATTTTCCTAATCTATCCCACCGTTGGGTCTTTATTGGTCTTGGTTCTGGGCCACAGTGGTCTGTGGGGAATGATGGGTTTTGAAGTACTACAAATCCCATTTTCCATGGTGGTACTTCAAGTCCCATCATGCATGGTCGGGGCTCTGTGTGCCAAGGTAGGTTACTGTAAATTCAGGCCATACACAATGTCCCATGAGCTGAGGCCTAGTTAGGAACAGCAAGTTAATGAAGCCTTACTGTCAATTCAGGCCATACACAATGTCCAATGAGCTGAGGCCTAGTCGGGAGAATCAAGTTAATGAAGCCTTACTGTCAATTCAGAGCGTAAACAGCTGCCCAGTAAGTGAGGGCTAGTTAGGGAAATCAAGTTAATGAAGCCTTACTGTCAATTTTGGGCGTGGTCTGTGATTTTTTGGGGTGTAAATTTTCAGTTGGAAGTGATTTGGGTGTTTGAGTTGGGGATTGGCTCAGGCCTTTTCCTTATTCTGTTTTGGCAGGTTATTATGGATTGGAATTTTCATGTTGGCTGGCCAGTGCAGCAGTTATGCAAATCCGGCCTTATTGGCAGCCAATCATGTTGTTCAGAATGTAGAGGCTGGGTGAGTCTTTGGCTGCCCCGGAGGATGCTGGTAAATGCAGTTTTATTTTTACTCGTTGTTTTGGGGGCCTTTTAGGTTTTGGGGGGAAAAGTTTCTTTGCTACAAACGTACCTTGCTTGAGGCCTATTTCTGTTGGCAAGTATTGTGTTTCTGCGTTGTAAGGTTTCTTTGTTTGAGGTATACATCCCATGACGTGAACCCATTTATATAATAGATATTAAGCCTTTGGCATACTGGAGGTATCTTAGGTATCTTTTTTTTTGGGTCTGTGATCTGCGCCCCCCTCGGCTTGCGCCCCTAGGCCATGGCCTAGGTTGGCCTTATGGGTAATCCGGGCCTGCCCCTACTGCTCTCTTACACCCCCTCCAAACAATTACTTGACTCAACTCACAGACTCTGAAAGGGTTTTTAAAACGCCCCCTTTCAAGTCATTTTTTTTCTAAGTTGGGCTCCTCCCCCTTCTCTACCAGCCAATCCTAACTCCCCTCATTTCCCTCCAGTCTTACTCTTAGGCACAACCCCTTTTGGAAATGAGATCTAAGATGGATGCCCCCCAGGCAACTATCTAAAACGGTTGCCAATTTCTTGGGCCTACTTTTTCAGGCTTTACCAAGCCTCCCAGGCAGGGAATTCATCACAAACGCCCTGGCAGGACACAGTCATCGGGGCCTCCAAGGGCGCACTCACCTCCTCGTGCCGCATCTGCTCTATCATGTCCATGAGGCCAATGAAGTGGCGGCAACGGTCCGAATGGTCGACCAGGAGAGTAGGGAAAGGGCGGCTCTGCCAGAGGCTCCATTCGGTCAAGGAGAGCGCACGGACCCCTTCGGACGCAGGCACCTGGGAGCCATGCCAACAGCAACACAGAAGTCAAGAGAAAGGAGGACAAAGATTACTATCGCTATTCTGCTTTATCTTTCCAAAGAGAGCACTAGAAACACAATATATAATTTATGATTTACTGGGCACACCCCCTCATCACATTATTTGCCCCCCATAAAATTATTGGAGAACAGAGTCCCCTAAAAAGCGGCTGCCTACTCATCACGGCTGTGTTTTGACCATCCTCTTGAATGATCCAAGGACAGGCAGGAGCAAATTAGGACCTCCAGGTCAGGGGTTCCCAAGAGTGGTCCTTGGTCACAAAAGGTAGGGAACCTCTGCTCCAGATGTTCTTGATTTTGTACAACGGCCGGTGGGCCAAATGTACTGCTGTTTTCCTGAGTGCCAAGGGTGAAGGCTGGGCTAGGCTATGGCCATATGGACATGCATCCCTAGACATGCGTGAAAGCTGCCCTCTGCTTTTTCTGTGCACCGGGACTGTGACGCAGCTGGGAGGGAGCCAGCTGCATTAAGATCACTATTGACCGAAAGACCATGAGTTCAAAGCAGGCCCGGATTAACCCCTTTTGGAGCCCTAGGCCACACTTTGGAATTACGCCCCCAAACCAATCTGAGATCCTCGAGCCGGCCGGTGGGCTGGAGGGCCTACTACCTCGGCCAAGCCCTCCCGTGCAGGCCAGGCCCAATGTCGCCCGGCCTCCCTCCCGCCAGGTGTTTTGGCCACTCGTTCCACCCAGACGCAGCAGGCGCCTTCCTTCCTCCCCTCCGCCGCTGAAGCCGCCTCATTACCTCTCTCTCTCGCCGCTTTCCTCCTTCACCAAGAAGAGAACCCCCTCCTCCGCCCACAGCCCGTGACCACGCCCCGCCCACCAAGAGCCCCCATTGGCAGAAGGTGCTGCCCGGCAGCTTTGATTGACGGGTTGCCAAGAAAGGCTGGGAGGAAGGCCTGTGGTGGCGCGCAGAAGGGAGGCGGGGATCTTCTTCGTCAGAGGGAGTGATGTCACCGCAGGCCTGAAGCCTCCTCCTCCGGGAGGGCTTCCCTCCGCCTCCTCCTCCTCGCCCGCCCTCCTTCCTTGGGCACGAGGAGGATGAGGCAGAGGGAAGCCCCGCCCCCGGGGCCGCTGGCGGGCATGTGTGCGCGGCAGGAGGGCGCGAGCGCCTCTGCCTCCTTCCACAATGATCCTGGGTGCTGCGCATGGCCGGCAACGGCCCTGGGGGCTTCCCTTCCTTCCTCCCCCCGAAGAGGAGGAGGAAAGAAAGGAAGCCCCCGGGGCCGCTGCCAGCCATGCGCGGCACCCAGGAACATGGCGGAGGAGGCAGAGGCGCCTGGGGGCGGGGCTTCTGTCCGCCTCATCCTCCTTGCGCCCCCCTTCCTTGACAAGGGGGCGGGGATGATGGCGAGGGGGGGGGCTGCCATTCCCTCCTCCCCCGCCCCTCACAGCGCTCTCCCCCTGCCCTCCCCCGAGAGAGAGAGAGAGAGTCATCATGCCGCACATTGCAGTTTTGTTTGAACTTTTTTTTTTGGTCCTACATCTGCCCTCCCACCTCTAGGCCTGCGCCCATAGGCCATGGCCTAGTGTGACCTTATGGGTAATCCGGGCCTGGTTCAAAGCCAGCCCGGGTCGGAGTGAGCTCCCGACCAAAATTATTTAGCTTATATCTGTCTAGTAGGAAATTTAGGTACCACTTTGTGGGGAGGCTAATTTAACTGATTTACGAGGCTAAAAAAATCTCCAGGAAGTCTGCAAAGAATGAGGAAGCAACAGCTCCCCTCGTGGCCAGAAGCTGGAATGCTAAATAGCCTCTGAGTGTCCATCTATATATGTTGTGTGTCTACGGCACTTAATGTTTGCCATGCATATGTATATTGTAATCCGCCCTGAGTCCCCTGCGGGGTGAGAAGGGCGGAGTATAAATACTGTAAATACACAAAGAAACAAACAAACAGTTCCATCTTGTCTCTTGCGACATCAGAGCTCCTCCCCCAGCAACAGCATATTATATAATACTAATATTATGAATGATGTATTAGTATTATCCTAATAATATAGTATGTATTTTATGTAGATATGACGTGTAAGCCGCTCTGAGTCCCCTTCGGGGTGAGAAGGGCAGCATATACTGTAAATATCGTAAACAAATAAACAAATGCAGCTCTTCAATACTGTCCTTGGGGGAACTCATGTTTCCAGGCCTATTTAGTCTCACCAAGCTCAGAATTCCTTCCCCTGGCAACGGCCACCCCCGACATGCCCCTCAGGATCCAACTTACACTTTCCGTCTCCTCGTCAGGTAACGTTTCGAAGCGGCTTCGAGGCAACACGGGCGTCTTAACGCCGTCCCCAGGTTCGAGTTTATACAACCGGCTCCATCTTTCAAACTCTTCTGGGGAAAGGCCCCACCCTTCGGGAGGACGGCGCTGCTTTGCTCCTGCCCGGGGGAGAGAAAGGGAATCAAGATGGAGGACAAAAAGACAGGGACAGTCTAAGGCAGGCTCCCTAGGCTGGGCACGGGCCAACTTCAGCCTTCCCTCCAACTGTTTTGGGGTTCCAACTCCCACAATTCCTAACAGCCTATCCACACTGACTTTTCTATTTATACTGTATGTAGTTCTATAGTTAAGAGTTGCCTAGATAACTTTTAAAGTTTGGCTCTGCTACTGAAATGCTGGAGCTCATTTGCTCTGTGGCTAGGGTTTCCTCGATGACACCGATTATCTGGACCAATCGCAGTCTGGGTTCAGGCCTGGGCACAGTACCGAGACGGCTTTGGTCGCCTTGGTGGATGACCTCCGCAGAGAGCTGGACAAGGGGAGTGTGACTCTGTTCGTACTCTTGGACATCTCAGCGGCTTTCGATGTCATCGATCACGGTATCCTTCTGGGGAGACTTGCTGGGATGGGACTCGGGGGGCACGGTCCTTCTGTGGCTCCAATCCTTCCTGGAAGGTTGTTCCCAGTCAGTGAAGCTGGGAGATTCCTGCTCGGACCCCTGGCCTTTGACCTGTGGGGTCCCGCAAGGATCTATTGTATTCCCCATGCTATTCAATATCTACATGAAACCGCTGGGCGAGGTCATCCGGAGTTTTGGAGGGCAGTGCCACCTCTACGCAGATGACACCCAACTCCACTACTCTTTTCCACCAGACTCCAAGGAAGCCCCTCGGATATTGGACCAGTGCCTGGCCGCTGTGACCGTTTGGATGAGGAGGAACAAGCTGAGGATCAATCCCGATAAGACAGAGGTCCTCCAGGTCAGTCACTCGTCTGATCGGGGTATTGGGTGGCAACCTATGCTGGACGGGGTGGCAATCCCCCTGAAGTCACAGGTCCGCAGTCTGGGTGTTCTCCTGGACTCAGCGCTGACGCTTGATGCTCAGGTGTCGGCGGTGGCTGGGAGAGCCTTTGCACAGTTAAAGCTTGTGCGCCAACTGCGACCATACCTCGTGAAGCCTGACTTGACCATGGTGGTCCACGCCTTGGTTACCTCTAGATTGGACTACTGCAATGCACTCTACGTGGGGCTTCCCTTGAAGACGGCCCGGAAACTTCAACTTGTCCCACGCTCGGCTGCCAGATTAATAACTGGGGAAGGTTACAGGGAGCAGTCGACCCCCCTGTTCAAAGAGCTCCACTGGCTGCCATTTAGTTTCCGAGCCCAATTCAAGGTGCAGGTGATTACCTATGAAGCCCTAAATGGTTTGGGACCCACCTACCTTCGTGGCCGGCTCTCCTCCCATGAACCAGCCCGATCCCTTCGCTCCTCAGGGGAGCCCCTCCTTTGGCCCCTCCCAGTCTCACAGACCCGGCTTGTGAGCACTAGGGAGGGAGCCTTCTCTTCTGTGGCCCCCCGTATTTGGAATTCCCTCCTGGGAGAGATTAGGAGTGCCCCCTCAATGGAATCCTTCAGGAAACAACTGAAATCCTGGTTTTTCCACCGGGCCTTCGGAGATTAGGCTCCCCAAATGCCCCCGTTTTTGGCGAGACCTCTTCCCTCCATTTTATGACTGGCTTTTACTCAGCCAGAACTTCCTGGCGTTGAGAACTCATCAACCCAGGAATGATGTTTCTGCCAGGGGAGCCTCTTTCTCTGGAGGTTTTTAAGCAGAGGCTGGGTGGCCATCTGTCAGGAGAGCTTGGGTGGTGCCTTCCTGCCTGGCGTAAAGGGGTTAGAAGGGGTGGTCCTGGAGCTCTCCTCGAACTGTTATGATTTTGCTTCTGTCTCAAATATTACTGAAATCGTGTATTATAACAGCTCTCTTAGACGAAAACATCAATCTAAGTATTCCTATTGTTTGTGTCAGGGCCAAACGCCTGACTGGTCAACATTAAGAGCGGAGAAAACAATGGAAGGCTCTCTTAATATCCTGTGTCTTGGGAGTCAAGGAAGGACCTCCCTTGCGTGTCCACACGGTCCCCAGGTGCGCCCCCACCTGGCCCCTCCTTACCTGCGCTGGTGGAATAGGGGAGCCATGGCTGGAGGAACGCACCCCCTTTGCTGTCTTTGGGGCTCTCTGCCTCCTCCTCCACCTCCTCTTCCTCTTCGGGCGCAATGACCACCTGGTGCATCTGTGGGTCTATGCCTTCCGGAATCATGCGCGGACTGTGCTGGTACAAGCGGAGCCCCTTGTTCTCGGAAAGAGCTTTCAGGAGACTCTTCCTGTTGCTCTGGCTTTGGTTGTAAGTCTGCAAAAACAGAGGTGGTGGCCCGCGGCACAAAGCAGGACAACTACTTTCAAAGTAAGGAACCCACAAAGAAACAGGAAGCAACACTTTGAAAACAGGAACACAACATTTTCAAATTTTGTTACATATTGAAATGCTAGAAAATGCTGCCAGAACACATCCATACAGCCTGGAAACCACACAACACCCTTTTGTTATTATTATTATTAATTATTATTAATTATTATTATTAATTATTATTAATATTATATTAATTATATTATATTATTAATAATAGGGTTTTCCTTCCTTGTCTCACCCGCTCTTCCCGTCCTTCGGAGAGGATGACCACGATGCGCCCCTGCCGCTTGCGCCCCGTTCGTCCCATGCGCTGCACCAGGCGGATGGGGCTCTTCTGGGCGTCGAAGCAGACGATAAGATCGACCTCTCCGATGTCCAGGCCTTCCTCTCCCACGCAGGTGGAGACCAAGGTGTTGTAGCCACCCTCGCGGAAGCGCTTCACCACCTGAAGCAGGAAGGAAGGAAGGAAGGAAGGAAGGAAGGAAGGAGACAGGAAGACCGGCCCTATCCCTCCCCTCCTTTCGTAAGAGCTTGAAGACCTGATGGTTTCAACAAGCCTTTGAGAATGACCAATTCTAGCCCAGCCCAGGCCCGGAATATCCATAAGGCCAGCCTAGGCCATGGCCTAGGGGCGCAAAGCCGAGGGGGGCGCAGTTCACGGGCCAAAAAAAAGTTGAAACAAGTCAAAACCGCAATGCGCAGCATGGAGATGACTCTCTCTCTCTCTCGGGGGAGGGTGGGGGGAGAGCGCTGCGAGGGGCGGAGAGGAGGGAATGGCACCCCCCCTCACCATCGGCCCCGCCCCCTTGTCAAGGAAGGAGGGCGCGAGGAGGAGGAGGCAGAGGGAAGCCCCTGGGGCCACTGCTGAGCATGCGCGTGCGGCACCAAGGAAGATGGCGGAGGAGGGAGAGGTGCTTGCCTCGCGGCCCCGGGGGCTTCCCTTCCCTCCTCCTCCTCCCGCCCTCCTTCCTTGAGTCAAAGAAGGAAGGCGGGAGGAGGAAAAGGAGGCAGAGGAGGAGGCGGAGGGAAGCCCCGCCCCTGGGGGTTTCCCTTCCTTCCTCCTCCTCTTCACTCGCGGCCTTGAGTCAGCTGCCGGGCAGTGGAAAGAAGGAATGTGGTGGGGGCGGTGCAGTAGAACAGTGTTTCCCAACCTATTTTGAGCCGCGGCACACTTTTTACATTTGCAAAATCCTGGGGCACACCACCAACCAAAATGACACGAAATGACACTCTAACACAGTAATGTGTATAGTTAATATGTTTTTAAATGTATTTATACACTCAGTGTGAAACCTTGGCCTGTTTTGATGAACACAACATAGATATCCTGGCAGGAATGGCAGAAAGACACAAACTTCCCACACAGAACTCCCACAACCAAGAGAAAGTGCTGTAAGAGTTTGGTGGGCATTGACCTTGGGTTTTGGTGTTGTAGTTCACCTTTATCCAGAGAGCACTGTGGACTCAAACAATGTTGGATCAGGACCAAACTTGGCATGAATACTCAATATGCCCAAATATGAAGGCAGATGGAGTTTGGGGAAAATAGACCTTGACATTTGGGAGTTACCGTTTTTGGGATTTATAGTTAACACACCATCAAAGAGCATCCTGAACTCTTGCAACAATGGAATTGAACCAAACTTGGCCTATTGAACTCTCATTACCAACAGAAAGTACTGAAAGGGTTTGCTTGGGAATTGACCTTAAGTTTGGAAGTTGTAGTTCACCTACATCCAGAGAGCACTGTGGACTCAAACAATGTTGGATCAGTACCAAACTTGGCATGAATACTCAATATGCCCAAATGTGAACGTAGATGGAGTTCAGGGGAAATAGACCTTGACATTTGGGAGTTGTAGTTGCTGGGATTTATAGTTCCCCTACAATGAAAGAGCATTCTGAACCCCACCAATGACAGAACTGGGCCAAACTTCCCACACAGAACCCCCAGGAGGCAAGAGGAGGTATCTATTTGGGGAAAGGGAGACGGGCCTTCCCAATGCGTTGAGAGGGAGAGACCAAGTAGACAGCGGGTGGGGAGGGGGCGGGGGTGGTTGTAATTTTGTGCCTTTAACGAGGTACGTTTCTTAGGGTTTTTATACTTCAACACATTAGACTCTCTCTCCCTCCCCCCCTTTCCTGGAGGTTCCAGTTTCCCACGGCACACCTGATGATCGCTCACGGCACACTAGTGTGCCCCGGCACACTGGTTGGGAAACACTGCGGTAGAGGCTGGTTTGGGGGCGTAATTCCAAAGTGTGGCCTAGGGCGCTAAAAGGGGTTAATCCGGGCCTGGCCCAGCCCCAAGCGTTGCTGAATATGGCCTTGCTCTTCCTACCTTTTACCCCAGTCTTCCCTCTCATAGGCCCCGACAAGGACCGAAACACAGAGATTGTTCTTCAGCGCTCCTTGTGTGTTTCAAATGATAAGCGAGGCCTTTACGTCTTTCTATTCAAACCAGAGGAATGCCAAGAGAGCCCAGGATTGGAACCCTGAGGGTTTTGCAGCCCACGCAGAGGAACCTTTCTATGTTTCCCAACCTTTTTTGAGCCGCGGCACACTTTTTACATTTGCAAAGTCCTGGGTCACACCACCAACCAAAATGACACAAAATGACACTCTAACACAGTAATACATACAGTTAATATGTTTTTAAATGTATTTATGCACTCAGTGTGAAACCTGGGCCTGTTTCGATGAACTCAACATAGAAATCCTGGCAGGAATGGCAGAAAGACACACACTTCTCACACAGAACTCCCATAACCAAGAGAAAATGCTATAAGAGTTTGGTGGGCATTGAAGCAAACGCCTACGGGAATTTACCGCTGCGCTGCACCCGTTTCGGACCTCAATGGGTCCATCTTCAGGGCGAAAGTAAACACAGGTATATCTGTGGCTTCAAAAGGGATTTCAGTAAATCTGTATATAATTTTCAAGTAGCATCAATGATGGGTATGTCGGTAAATTCCCGTAGGCGTTTGCTTCGTCTCACCTAGACATCCCCCTCCATCTACATCAGGGTTTGGGGCTACAGAAACAAGCCTGCCGCTGTATTTCAGCTTTGCTTACTTCTACTTGCCACACTAGGCTATACAGCCAGTTGGTTACATGCCTGCATAGTGCTACGGCACTTGGGCGCCTTTTGCGGCTTGTTTTCTTCCCCCTTCAGCCCCCCTCCGTCCGAGTGGGTTCCATCGGCTCCACCGGTTCTACAGCGACCACGGAGGTTTACCTCGTTTGGCTAGTTCATCTACATGATCCACCTGGCCTAGTTTGTGTACTATTATATATTGCTTTGGGGCTTCTCCCCTTTATTGAACTTTATCTTGAATTCGTTCGACCTGGGCCACGTCTTTCATGAGTAACGCTCTTTACTGCTAGACGCGATACTTGGGCGACGGCTCTACAGGACGCGCACTGGTGACGTTACAACTCTATAAATCTATGAACTTCCTAGAGACTATACAGCTAGTTTGCCACATAATATTTTTTTTCTGAAATACTTTTTATTAAGAATTTCCATTTTATAAAACATACAAGATCACAATAGGAAAAGAGGAAAGGGAAAAAGGAGTATTTTGACTTCCATTCTAGTTCCACACTATTAGATATATTCTTCAGTTTCATTTTAAACACAGAACATCCCCAGTGCTCTTATTCTTACTAATAAATATCTGACAGTGGTATATTACTAATTTAATATTCTCTAGATATTCATTAATCACAATCCAGTCTGTCTTTATAATACCTTTACCATATTTCTATCACAACCCATATTTTAATTCATACATTTCTTTTTAACTCCGTAATTCTCTCTATTATTTCTAATCTTCCTTTTTTTTTGGATAGGAGGTTCTAATGCTGCAACTTCACAAATACAATCCTAGCCTCTGATATGAGGGGCACAAAGGTTACTCTATATTATCATTCTATATAATTTAATTACCAATCATCACAAGGTTACAGCTCTCATTCATTGTTTAGTCTTCTATCTCAGATTCAGATATTCTCCTCATTCTCTCCTTCTTTTTCTTTCCCCTCTGGTGGGCTCTCAGGGGCAGTTTCCGAGGCAGTCGCCTCTCAGGACTAGGGAAGTATTGAAGCCTCTCTTTCCCCGATGAGCTGGGCAAGTTTCATACCTTTTCCCTTCTCTAATCTCCTTCCTTCTTTAGACTAGGTTTCCTCATCCTTATAGATCACCATATCTCTGCCATTTCTACCCCCTCTGGGCCTAGTATTCAGTTACTTGAGTTCATTAGTGAGAGAGAGATACTTTCTTCTTCTCTTTTACATACTAGTAGGGAATTTTCGAAGGGTCAGTTCTCTCACTTCTCTAAGTTTTATAGGGTAGGTGTTGGTTTTTCTCCAGACCACCTCACATATTCTTTTTCATATAAAATTCATTTTAGTGTCCCTAGGGACCTTATTCTTTTTGTGTGGTTAGTCTGGGTTCTGAAAATTTTTTCCACTTCCCTGTACACTTCTGCCTATAACTTTCCCCTTGCTTTTAAGATCGGTAGCTTTACCGTTTCTTTAATGTTTCTTTAATATTTACTCTTTCTTGTTCCCCAGCATTTCATAATGTAGATTAGTACTCCATCTCACTGAAATCAAGACTTTCCTACCTTCTTTCCATGGCTATGTTCCTCGTTTCTATGGTTTCTACCTTTTCCCAAGGTTGCTTCTGAATTTTTATACTTGGAGTCTAATTTAACAGACTTTTACCCATCTCACCTGTTCCAGGAGGGTATCAATCAATCAATATTCACTTGGGTTAACAATTCGCAATTGACAATTCTTACACTTTAAAATCTATTAATCAATTAATTATTTAGTTGCAACCACGATTCATTCCTAAGTAAATTTAAGTACAATCCATCCCAATATAGACCCCCCTGTATCAACAATTAATTATTATCAATCTTCTTATTTTATAGCTACTCTTTAATTTATAACTCTCCCCTCTCATTTAGGATCTGGATCCCCATAGGTTTATTCACACTTTTAAGCCTTTCCCTTTCTCCCCAGAGCCAGTATTGCCTTTATTTCATTCTTTCCCCCTGTATCTCAGAGCCCCAAATTTCAAAGTTCTCCACTCTACTCCACATAATATTGATTTGGGGCTTCTCCCTTATATTTAGCTTTATTTGGAAATTGCCCGCTACTTGCGCTACGTCAATCATGAGCGACCATCTCCATTGTTAAACGCGATACCTGGGCGACTGGCCTATAGGGCGCGCCCTAGTGACGTCACAGCTCAAATGGTTTGCGAGCTTCCTAGAGCAAGCGGAGCCTAGTGAGACACATACAGATATCGTATAGCCTCCTTCACTGGTCACCGTCCATCTGGATCTTTGAGTATCGGCTCCTATACTTATTTTGTTGCTTTTTGCTTTGTTGATTATATGTACTGTGCGAGAATTGTTTATCTTTCTAGCCTATGCTGAGACTTGGTGGTGCGATATATTTGCTGTTGCATTTAACATGACATTGATATGTGATTGCCATCTGTGTTTATTCACTTTGCATTGTAACCTCCCACCTGGAAGGCACTGTATCTGATTTATGACTGTATATATGTAAACTGTAATTCCCCATAGATATGTATTACTACTGATGTTAGACACATTGTCCTATGTTAGGAATTGGGATGCTCTTTTTATTCTTTGCTATACATTACAGTATATTGATATTTTGCTACTCCTGTGTGTAGTATCTGGTCATTCAGAGTGACTAATTTCTCAGTGTGTTTCTTTAGGGATTTATAGTTCCCCTACAATCAAAGAGCATTCTGAACCCCACCAAAGATAGAACTGGGCCAAACTTCCCACACAGAACCCCCGGGAGGCAAGAGGAGGTCTCTACTTGGGGAAAGGGAGGCGGGCCTTCCCAATGCATGGAGAGGGAGAGACCAAGTAGACAACGGGTGGGGTGTGGGTGTTTGTGATTTTGTGCCCTTATTGAGGTAGGTTTCTTAGGGTTTTTATGTTTCAACACACTAGACTCTCTCTCTCCCCCCCTCCTTTCCTGGAGGTTCCAATTCCCCACGGCACACCTGATGATCGCTCACGGCACACTAGTGTGCCCCGGCACACTGGTTGAGAAACACTGTTCTATGGCAATCTGCTCCAGGGCAGACGCAATGAGCAAGGCTTCCGCAACCAGGCAACGTTGCCGTTTGCAGGTGTGCCAAGCTCTGCCCAGAGAGCAGGAAGGGGTCTCACCTCCAGCTGCTCCTTCTGCGTGAAGCCCCGGCTGCTGCCCTTGCCTTTGCCCACCGAATGGCCCACGAAGGTCATGACCCTCAGGAGGGGATGGTGCCGGCTGAGCATCTCCGCAATTTCCTGGACGCTGTCGCGGAAGGAGGAGAAGATCATCACACGGGTCTGGCCTGTTTGGTCCGGAGGAAGGAGCAGAGCGGTTGGTGGACGCACGGGGAAAGAAGTCCAGAATTTGCATGACCCCATCCACTGCCCCTCCCCTAACCCTTTTCATGGCCCCGCCCACTGCCCCCTCCCCTACCCCTTTGTATGATCCCACCCACTGCCCCTCCTCTAACCCTTTGCATGACCCCTCCCACTGCCCATGACCAATTGAAGATACTGCAGGGTTTTGTTGGAACTGGCCTTGATTTTGGGAGTTGTAGTTCACTTGCATCCAGAGAGCACTGAACCCAGCCAACAACGGATCTGGACCAAACTTGGCACACAGACACAACACAGCCAACTGTGAAAACTGGCAGGGTTTCAGGATGATTGCTCTGGGAATCTGGGAGTTGTAGTTCTCCCTTAGCCAGAGAGCACTGAACCCAGCCACTGATGGGTCTGGGCCAACCTTGAAACACACAGACCCCACATGGCCAACTGTGAAAACTGGCAGGGTTTCAGGATGATTGTCCTGGGAATCTGGGAGTTGTAGTTCTCCCTTAACCAGAGAGCACTGAATCCAGCCACTGATGGGTCACTGAAACACACAGACCCCACATGGCCAACTGTGAAAACTGGCAGGGTTTCAGGATGATTGTCCTAGGAATCTGGGATAGCCAGAGATCACTGAACCCAGCCTCTGGTCTGAATCTGGGAGTTGTAGTTCTCCCTTAACCAGAGCACTGAATCCAGCCACTGATGGGTCTGGGACCATGAAACACACAGACCCCACATGGCCAACTGTGAAAACTGGCAGGGTTTCAGGATGATTGTCCTGGGAATCTGGGAGTTGTAGTTCTCCCTTAGCCAGAGATCACTGAACCCAGCCTCTGATGGGTCTGGACCAACCTTGAAACACACAGACTCCACATGGCCAACTGTGCATACAGGCAGGAGTTGGGGGTGTTTGCCCTGGGAATCTGGGAGTTGTAGTTTAGCCTTATCCAGAGAGCACCACACTCAGCCGGAGATGGATCTTGACCAAACTTGACACACGGACCCAACATGGCCAGCTGCAAACGCTGTCACAGTTTGGAGGTGATTGCCTTGAGATTCTGGGAGTTGTAGGTCACCCTTACCCAGAGAGCATTGAACTCAGCCAATGATAAATCTGGACCAAACTTATCTGGCCAGCTCTGTATCGAAGTGTTGTTAATGGATTCTTTAGTCGGCAGCTTGGCAAGACAGATCAAGGTCGTCCAGTTGAAACGGCTCGTACGTGGGGCCCTTTTTCAGCGCATTCCAACTGCACCAGATCTATGTTGCTTCGTCTTGACTTCCAAAAATCTCTCGGCTGAGTCTCCGTGGCAGCTGCTACCGCTTTCCCGGCCAACGCACCAGATTTGTAAGACAACTTTTGGGTTTTTGGTTGCAGAGCCCAGAAGGTGGAAGATCTCAGTCAAGGCCGAAGAATCCAAACAAGACTTTAAATCTCAATCTGATCAGTATTGGGGCGAATAGCCCTTGACCACTGCAGGTCAAGAAACAAAATGGCTACCCCCCCCCCCCCCCGAGCTACGCAGTTAATAGATATATATATACTCATTCTTATCAGCAAGTAACATTCTTGACATTAACCCTTAGTTCTTTGTTCTGCTATCTCTGGGCAGATTATTGTTGACATACAGGCACTTAGAGCAGTGTTTCTCAACCTGGGGGTCGGGACCCCCAGGGGGGTCGCGAGAGGGTTTCAGAGGGGTCGCCAAAAACCATCAGAAAACATGTATTTCTGATGGTCTTAGGAAGCTCTTTGGCAGAGAAGGTTGAAGATCTCTCCACTTTTTTCTCTCTATCTTTTTGGAAACAGACTGTGAATTCTCCCACCTAAAGCTCTCCTCTGCTGTGATTGGCAGGCCTCCCAGCCAAGGGGAGGGCTGATTCTGAGACTCCAAGCGGGGATGGGAGAGCAGGCGTGCTTGACGCATGGCAGCATGGTGCGCATGTGTGGGTGAGGGAGAGTGTGTGAGGTGGGATGGAGGCTCGCGCCAGCTAGTTCCTTCAAGGCATGAGGGTTCTGTGTAGGAAGTTTGATCCAATTCTATCATTGGTAGGGTGCAAGGGGCTCTTTGATTATAGATGAACTATAAATCCCAGCAACTCCGAAATGTCAAGATCTTTTTTCCCGAAACTCCACCAGTGTTCACATTTGGGTATATTGAGGATTAGTGTCAAGTGTGGTCCAGATCCATCATTGTCGAGTCTATAGTGCTCTCTGGATATAGGTGAACTACAACTCCCAAACTCAAGGTCAATGCCTACCAAACCCTTCCAGTATTTCCTGTTGGTTATGGGAGTTTTGTGTTCCAAATTTGGTTCAATTCCATTGTTGGTGAGTTCAGAATGCTCTTTGATTGTAGGTGAACTATAAATCCCAGAAACTAAAACTTCCAAATGACAAAATCAACCCCTGCCCCCCCCCCCCCATGCAGTTATGAAGTAGCAATGAAAATAATGTTATGGTTAGGGGTCGCCACAACATGAGGAACTATATTAAGGGGTCGCAGCATTAGGAAGGTTGAGAAGCACTGACTTAGAGTGTCTCCTCTTGGGAGGGGCACTTTTTACTTCTTAACCCCTTCAATATTACCAAACTCCTCCTCACCCCAACCCCCCCCCCCCCCAATGCCCTTATCCCCAAGTGAGTATGATGATAAAGGGGAACAAAACATATTTTCAAAAGGGGAAACTGGGATTGCCTTTTCGTGGTCAACTGTGAATGCATACATTTGATATTTGAGCTTGCGCAGACAAACTTCGGAACCTTCTAGCAAGAAATCTCAACAGCCCCTGAAGCCTCGCCCCTCACTCCCCCCACCTCGTATATATAGCCAGCTTCACCCTTCAGTTCTCTCTACGTCTCGAGAAACAACCAGAAAACCCGAGGGCATGACCAGAGGGGAGGAAGGGCGGGCTGTATGCATTCACAGGTGACCACTCAAGGAACCATGGTTACATGGTAAGCAACCCATGTTTATCCCATCATCACTTGAGTGGGAACATTCAGAAGAGGTCTGGGCCAATTCCATCCCTCTAGTACAGTGTTTCCCAACCTTTTTTGAGCCGCGGCACACTTTTTACATTTGCAAAATTCTGGGGCACACCACCAACCAAAATGAGCCAAAATGACACTCTAACACAGTCATACATATAGTTAATATGTTTTTAAATGTATTTATACACTCAGTGTGAAACCTGGGCCTGTTTCCAGGAACACAACATAGATATCCTGGCAGGAATGGCAGAAAGGCACAAGCTCCCCACACAGAACTCCCATAACCAAGAGAAAATGCTGTAAGAGTTTGGTGGGCATTGACCTTGGGTTTTGGTGTTGTAGTTCACCTTTATCCAGAGAGCACTGTGGACTCAAACAATGTTGGATCAGGACCAAATTTGGCATGAATACTCAATATGCCCAAATATGAAGGCAGATGGAGTTTGGGGGAAATAGATCTTGACATTTGGGAGTTACCGTTTTTGGGATTTATAGTTAAGACACCATCAAAGAGCATCCTGAACTCTTGCAACAATGGAATTGAACCAAACTTGGCCTATTGAACTCTCATTACCAACAGAAAGTACTGAAAGGGTTTGCTTGGGAATTGACCTTAAGTTTGGAAGCTGTAGTTCACCGACATCCAGACTGCACTGTGGACTCAAACAATGTTGGATCAGGATTAAACTTGGCATGAATACTCAATACGCATATGGAGTTCAGGGGAAATAGACCTTGACATTTGGGAGTTGTAGTTTCTGGGATTTATAGTTCCCCTACAATCAAAGAGCATTCTGAACTCTTGCAACAATGGAATTGAACCAAACTTGGCATATTGAACTCTCATTACCAACAGAAAGTACTGAAAGGGTTTGCTTGGGAATTGACCTTGAGTTTGGAAGTTCTAGTTCACCTACACCCAGAGAGCACTGTGGACTGAAATAATGATGGATCAGGACCAAACTTGACATGAATACTCAATAGGCCCAAATATGAACGCAGATGGAGTTCATGGGAAACAGACCTTGACATTTGGGAGTTGTAGTTGCTGGGATTTATAGTTCCCCTACAATCAAAGAGCATTCTGAACCCCACCAATGACAGAACTGGGCCAAACTTCCCACACAGAAAACCCAGGAGGCAAGAGGAGGTCTCCACTTGGGGAAAGGGAGACGGGCCTTCCCAATGCATGGAGAGGGAGAGACCAAGTAGACAATGGTGGGGAGGGGGTGTTTGTAATTTTGTGCCTTCATCAAGGTAGGTTTCTTAGGGTTTTTATACTTCAACACACTAGACTCTCCCCCCCCCCCCAATGGAGGTTCCAATTTCCCACGGCACACCTGATGATCGCTCACGGCACACTAGTGTGCCCCGGCACACTGGTTGGGAAACACTGCTCTAGAAAGCTGCTAGGAATTGTGGGAGATAGAGTCCAAAACACCTGGAGGGTTGAAGTTGGTCCAGGCCTGATTTAGGAGATGCAATGAACTGGAATTTTAAAGGTGATATCTATGGATGGGATATACCTGCGTTCTCACTCCAGGACTGGAAATGCTCCGTCACAACCTCTTCTAACTTCTTCAGCTTTGGGTGGCCATAAATGAAGGGCTTCTGGCCTCCAGTTCCTGTAAAGCCAAAGGGACCCTCGCTTGAGATACGTCTCTCAACGGGGTCTCCTTGGTCTGAGTTGGGGGTGAGGGGATGAAAAGAAAATTAACAAGACAAAAATAGCACAAAGAAAAGGCAAGAAGAACTTGGTTTGCTCCTGATAGGATAAATAAGTAACACAGGTCTTGTAACAAGCAAACTGAGTAGGCACCTATAATACTAACTAGCTGTACCCGGCAGGCGTTGCTGTGCCCTATTTAGGAGATGCGAGAAAGTCTGAGTATGTAAGGGTTGGAATTGATGTGACTTATGGTCTTGGTGGGGTCATGGCTGTGTCATTGTGGGTTGTTCTGGTGGGTGGGATGTTGAAGTCCTGGGGAGTTGTCGGTGTGTGGTGTTCCTGGCGTTCTGCAGAGCTTGTGGATATACAATGTTTTTTGTCTTTCCGTCTGCTGTGTTGATGTAGAGGTTCTGTGGTTTCCCAACTCTGGAGCACGCTACGTAGAGTTGTCCGTGGGAGAAGCATTCTGTGTCAAGGTCTATGCCACAGATTTGTAGTGTTTGTCCTTGAGCCTTGTTTATGGTGATGGCAAAAGCTAGTGTAGTGCAGTGTCTTTCTGTTCTGGCGTGTGTTCTGCCCTTTTTTGTGTGATGTATGTAGCGTTGCAAGTGTGTCGTCCGATGCTGTTCTTTTTAGGAGGCATGGCTTGTCTTTTGGCTCAGCTTATGCCTGTGTGGAAGGAAGGAATGGCATACAAATGGGTTGAGCAGTAGACGCAAGGTTGTGTTATGTGCGTATTGTGTTGTGTGTAGGTATTACTTTTGTGTTATTCTGGGGGTATGTGTTTGTCAGTGGTGCCTGTGTCCCTGGTGCCCTATTTGTCTCCCTCCTAGATCTTGACCGTGGCAGTTTAACCCTCAACTGAAATCACTCAGCATTCTAAGTGGCTTTGCCCACCGTTACTATGGTAACTGATGTTGGCCACTGGGTTTCGCTGGCTGCTGCAGAGGATGCGGGGAAATGTAGTTTTTTTGTATCGTTGTTTTGGGGGCCTTCTAGGTTTTGGAGGGGAAAGTTTCTTTGCTAAAAACCTTCCTTGCCTGAGGCCTATTTGTGTTGGCAAGTTTGGTGTCTCTGCCTTGGAAGGTTTCTCTGTCTCTGTCAGTCGTTCGACGACGGGGCCTTCTTTATATAATAGATATTAATATTAATAAAATTAATAATATTAATAATAATAAATGGAACTTGAACCGAAAAGTGCCAACCTGGCATTGCATTGTTGCCGTTGGCTGAAGATGCGCTTGCATCCACAAACAGGCTTTCCAGCTGACTGTACAGCGTCACAAAGTCCTCGTTGCGCCCAAGCTCGTTCCTGGCACGTGTCATGCCTTGAGAAAGAAAGAAAGAAAGAAAGAAAGATGATTTTAAAGAAGTGGAGATCTCAGCATTTTAATTACTCAGGCTCCCCTCCCCACCTTTTGAAAAATGAAAGTCGACAACTGAGAAGAAACCAAGCCCTGCTCTTGTCCCTCTGGTCAGGGACGGCCTCTCATCTTCAAGAGGTGTCCCTATGTGGGCTGGCCACTCCTACGCCTGCGCCACTGGTGCGCTCGCGGCCGCCATGTTTGATGGCTGAAATGTCGCCGGAGATGGTGCGCTTGCAGCCGCCATTTCTGACGTCTGCAGCGTTGCTAGTAAAGAAACAGGGGCCATCATGGCGGCCGTTCCCCCCAAAACGGCCGCCTCAGCAGAGGGTAAGGACGACTGGGCGCCATCTTTGTTGCTTGTCCCCTTAGCTTTCTTTGCTCTTTTCTTTTGAGAGGCCGCGATTTTCTGGGCCGTTTTAGGCAAGGCTGGGACCTCTTGGATGGCCGTTAGTTCGGAGAATTGGTGCAGGGGGGGGGGCTCCCGGCTTGAATATTTTCTCGTAAAGGGCGGCCTTGAGGCGCACAGCCCTATTCTTCCTCGTCTGGGAGGAAAATTTTTGGCAGATGGGGCAGTCGTGGGCCAAGTGGCCTTCCCCCAAGCAGGCCAGGCAGGCGTCATGGCCATCAATCTCCGGGTAGAGATTTGGGCAAGAGGGGCACCTCTTGAAGCCCGTAGATGCTGACATGGCCAGATCTTGAGCAGGGGGGTGGTCGTGGGCAATCCGAAAATCAGGGGTTGGGGAAAAGACTCACTGGCGGGTGGGCAATCCAGGTCAGGAGTGGAGAGTGAAGAATAGTCGTTCAGTCCGTTATGGTAAGTCAAGGTAAATAATCAGTCCAGAAGCAAAGATGCTCAAAATTGCTAGCCACAAAGGCAGGAAGGTTCTCTCTTGTCTGCTTTCTTTCGAGTGCGGAAAGAGAGGACTGAAGGGTGAAGCCCCTCCCACTGGCTATATATATATGCGGGGGGGGAGTGAGGGGCGGGGCTTCAGGGGCTATTAAGATTTCTTGCTAGAAGGTTCCGAAGTTTGTCTGCGCAAGCGCAAATGTCGCATGTATGCATTCACAGGTGACCACTCAAGGAACCATGGTTACATGGTAAGCAACCCGTTTCTTGTCCCTCCTCTTTTGGGCCCAGAGCAGAGGGAAGGAAAGGGGACACAGTAGATTGGTTTTGGGTAGGTGGAATGGCCCTCTGGGTTACATTCTGAAAGAAAGGGACTGGCTGTTGCTAGATGGCACCAAACTTGGCATATTGAACTCCCATTACCAAGAGAAAGTACTGAAAGGGTTTGCTTGGGAATTGACCTTGAGTTTGGAAGTTGTAGTTCACCTACACCCAGAGAGCACTGCGGACCCAAACAATGTTGGATCAGGACCAAACTTGGCATGAATACTCAAGATGGGAGAGGTGGTTTTGGGTGTGAAGGAACCCCTTACCTTTCGATCCGTCCATGATTCCCGCCAAGAAGATATAGAGCGACCGCGTCCCCATCTGCAGCAGCAGCTCGTAGCCGTGGTAGAGGCTGATGCACAGGGCAAAGTCCCCTTCGATGGCCCCTTGCTGCTTCCCCTGCTGAAAAACAGCCCAAAGCCTAAGAGGATCTCTAATGAAGTCTGTTTCGACTGACATCTGAAAGACTGCCGTAAAGCACGCTGTCCCTAAGATGGAGTCCCAGGTCTGATCACATGGTCTGCAGCTCCTCCCACAACATAGAGTTAAGGAAAACTGCATACCAAAACACAGGTATACAACACAGTCCGCAATCTGAATTATATACGTACACAACCTTGACATTTGGGACATTTGGGAGTTACAGTTTCTGGGATTTATAATTAACACACAATCAAAGAGCATCCTGAACTCTTGCAACAATGGAATTGAACCAAACTTGGCACATTGAACTCTCATTACCAACAGAAAGTACTGAAAGGGTTTGCTTGGGAATTGACCTTGAGTTTGGAAGTAGTAGTTCACCTACACCCAGAGAGCACTGTGGACTCAAACAATGTTATGTGATGGTGTTGTTTGTTTTCCACCCAGAATCCCAATGTTGGAAGGAGGCTCACCACTTTAAGGTCCCTAAAACAGGTATGGGAAAGCTTTGGCCTTCTGGGTGCTTTGGACTCCAACTCCCACCATTCCTAACAGCCTGAGGCCCTTTCCTGCTTAAGTGGCTGAGGGGGGAAAAGGATAAGGGCCTGAGGCTGCTAGGAATGGTGGGAGTTGGAGTCCAAAACACCTGGAAGGTCCACGTTTGCCAATCATTAGTGGAGGCTTGAAGAAGGTGGCTATATCCAACAGTAATATACTTCCCATCTTATTCTATGCCATTATCCTGGGAGACATCATAGGTCAGCCCCTGTCCCTAAGCACCCCCGATCTAATTGTTGTACAGTTATTGAGGAAATTACAAAGTTTGGAAAAGCATGGTGGAAGTGGCAAGTAGCAATATTAAAAAAAGTAGGGATCTGGGGGAAGTAACTTGCGTGGACATATCGCAGTGCTGGGAACCTTTACCGCAAAGTGTGAAGCCGGGTTCTTCCGAAACTGGTCCCGGGCCAGAATGATCTGGTATTTGGTGAGAGAAGGGATCTCGCGCTGGGACAAGACCCGCAGCCTGGTCAGCCGCCCAGCAAACGCTTCCAGCACCTGCACAGAGAACAGAAGGGGCGTCAGGGGCCTGAAAGGAAGGGCACGAGCGAGCCAACGATGGGTTTCCAATTGCCTTTGCATTGATACGAAGGGATCATAGAAGCATTGAGTTGGAAGAGACAGCATGGGCATCGAGTCCAACCCCTTGCCATGCAGGAAAAGCAGAACCAGAGCCCCTGACGGATGTGAATGCGATTTAATCATACGTGCATGTCTTTTAAGGCAGTGTTTTTCAACCTTTTTCGAGCCGCGGCACATTTTTTACATTTACAGAATCCTGGGGCACACCACCAACCAAAAGGACACAAAATGACACTCTAACACAGTCATACATATAGTTAATATGTTTTTAAATGTATTTATACACTCAGTGTGAAACCTGGGCCTGTTTCGATGAACACAACATAGGTATCCTGGGCAGGAATGGCAGAAAGACACAAACTTCCCACACAGAACTCCCATAACCAAGAGAAAATGCTATAAGAGTTTGGTGGGCATTGACCTTGGGTTTTGGAGCTGTAGTTCACCTATATCCAGAGAGCACTGTGGACTCAAACAATGTTGGATCAGGACCAAACTTGGCACGAATACTCAATATGCCCAAATGTGAACACAGATGGAGTTTGGGGAAAATAGACCTTGACATTTGGGAGAAAAAGTTTCTGGGATTTATAGTTAACACACAATCAAAGAGCATCCTGAACTCTTGCAAGAATGCAATTGAACCAAACTTGGCCTATTGAACTCTCATTACCAACAGAAAGTACTGAACGGGTTTGCTTGGGAATTGACCTTGAGTTTGGAAGTTGTAGTTCACCTACACCCTGAGAGCACTCTGGACTCAAACAATGTGATGTTATGTTGTTGTTTGTTTTCTATCAAGTATCACAATGTTGGAAGGAGGCTCACCACTTTAAGGTCCCTCAAACATGGGGAAACTTCGGCCCTCTGGGTGCTTTGGACTCCAACTCCCACCATTCCTCACAGCCTGAGGCCCTTTCCTGCTTAAGTGGCTGAGGGGAAAAAGGGCCTGAGGCTGCTAGGAATGGGGGAGTTGGAGTCCAAAACACCTGGAAGGTCCAAGTTTGCCCATGCCAGCTTTCGACAGAGACCTCTTCCTCCCCTTCGCGCCCTTTCTTCCCCCTCCGGCTGAACACTTACTTTTTCTTCTCCACTGCCGCTTCTGCCGCCATTTTGATCCGAGGGGGCAGCGTGAGCGTGTTCGGGAGGGGAGGGGGAGGGAGGAAGGCGTGGCCCGTGCGGGCGCTACTGCGCAGACTCGCCCCAGAGCAAAGCCAGGCAAAGCGAGCAGAGCGAGGCCGGGAAGAAGGGAGCCCGAGTGGAGAAGGAAAAGTGTTCGGCAGGAGGGGGAAGAAAGGGGATTGGAGGTTCCCGTTTCCCACGGCACACCTGAGTATCGCTCACGGCACACTGGTTGGGAAACACTGTTTTAAGGTACGTGTTTGAACGGTGTTCATCCACCTTGTACCGGCCCTCAAGCCTAGAGGAGAGCCGGTAATACTTTCCAACTAGGAAGAGAAACAAAAAACCATTTTTTTGTTACACAGTGTTGTTATTATTATTAACCATCGTCACCATCGTCACCACCATCATCCAGGGCAAACCGAGTCCTATCCCTTGCGTGATGGAGCAAACTCGATTGAAACAAGGTTCCTGATTCAATTTACAGACTTAGATATACCTTTGCGTGTTGCCATAAATTGGTTGTCTTTAATGCACTTACCATGCTTAGAAAGACTAGAGGAGGGGAGGGTAAGCCGGTTAATCAATTGGGGCGTCCTTCCGCAAGAAGGCTCACGGCGTGACCCCGAGGGAAGATCAATGTTCGGTGATAATAATAATGTCGTATTGATTTGCCTCTGGCTTACTCCTCGCAACTGACACCCCTCAGCCTGCTTATAGAGAAAGAACTGCAGATTGATCCAGAGCATGACAGAAGAATTCACTAATATTAATATAAATAAAATATTATTGTTATTAATAATAATATTAATTCAGCATAAACTATCTAAACTATCTAGTCCGTGAGCTGCTTTTTGCTGACGATGCTGCCCTAGTCGCCCATTCAGAAGCAGCCCTGCAGCGCCTCACATCCTGCTTTGCAACAGCTGCAGAGCTGTTTGGGCTAGAAGTCAGCCTGAAGAAAACGGAAGTCCTCTACCAGCCCGCACCACAGGAAGAACACCATCATCCCAACATCAGCATAGGCAAATCTGTGCTTAAGTCCATTCAGCAGTTCACCTCCCTGGGAAGCATCATCTCTTCAGACGCCAAGATTGAGAAAGAGATCGATCACAGATTATCAAAGGCATAGAGTGCATTCGGAAGGCTTCACAAAAGAGTCTGGAGCAACAAACACCTGAGGCAAAGCACCAAAATCAGTGTGTACAGAGCGATCGTACTGTCTATTCTCCTCTATGGGTCTGAAACATGGGTCACCTATCGGCAACACCTACGACTCCTCGAACGCTTTCATCAGCGCTGTCTTCGCACAATCCTAAATATACACTGGACCAACTATGTGACTAATGTTGCTGTCCTTGAGCAAGCAGGGGTCACCAGCATTGAGGCCACGCTATTGAGAACACAGCTGCGCTGGGCAGGGCACGTCTCTAGGATGGAGGACCACCGCCTCCCAAAGATACTACTCTATGGTGAACTTGCCACGGGTCAGCGCAAGAGAGGCGCCCCCAAAAAAAGATATAAGGACTCCCTGAAACAACATCTCAGGCTTGGCCAGATTGATCACCAACAATGGTCCACCCTAGCCTCACATCGGGAGGCATGGAGACGCACTATCCACAATGCTGCGGCCTCTTTCGAGAAGACACGCCAAATGGGTCTCGAAGAGAAACGACAATGCAGAAAGAACCGCAACTTGGAAACAACATTACCCAAGGAGACCTTCTGCTGTGCTTTCTGCAACCGGACTTGCCTATCTCAGATTGGCCTTTTTAGTCATCAACGCGCTTGTAAAAAGCGTGGGATGAGTCCTTCCTAAGAATCTTCGTTCATGAAGTAATGCTGAGAATTCAGCATAAGGAGCACCTACATTGTACAATTAATGCCACTTTGATGCCACTTTAACGCCCGTGGATCAATGCTCCCTGAGTTGCAGTTTAACAAAGTCTTGAGACGTCTCTGCAAAGCAGTGCTGGTGCCTCACTGAACTACAAGTCCCAGGCTCTCGTAGCACTGAGCCACAGCAGTCAAAGTGGCCCCAGGCCCCATTATAGGTTTGTGTTAGGATGCCGTAACTCGGACATAGTAGCCATCATCCCAAGCTATGCCTTTCATTCCAGGCAAGTATTGTATGCCTTTGATTCCAAAACACACTCCCCCCCCCATGTAAACATCGGAGTGTGGTGGAAGCTTCTACCCTGGAAGCTTTTCAACAGAGGCTGGAGGGCCATCTGTTGGGGGTGCTTTGACTGTGCTTTTCCTGTATGGCGGGGGGTTGGGCTAGATCAGTGTTTCCCAACGGCTGTTCCGCGGCACACTAGTCTGCCGTGAGCGATCACCTGGTGTGCCGCGGGAAAACCTCTCTTTCCCCCTTTCCTCCCCCTCCTGCCGAACTCCTGCTGCTGCTGCTTGGGGGAGGAGGAGAAGGGACCGGGACGCCGCCTCCTTCAGTCGTTTCCCGAGCCAGGCAGCCTCCAATCGAGGGAGGGCGGGGAACGGAAGCGGAAGTGAGGAGCGCAGTCCGAGGCAGGCCCACCGGCTTCTTCTTCCGAACCGCAGGAAAGAAGGAAGGAAGGTAGGCAACCGCGGACCGAGTGAGTGCCTTCCCTTCTGGTGTGGAAGAGGGAGAGAGCCACCTGGGGGTTCTGTGTGGGAAGTTTGGCCCAGTTCTATCATTGGTGGGGTTCAGAATGCTCTTTGATTGTAGGGGAACTATAAATCCCAGGAACTACAACTCCCAAATGTCAAGGTCTCTTTCCCCTGAACTCCATCTGCGTTCACATTTGGGCAGATTGAGTATTCATGCCAAGTTTGGTCCTGATCCAACATTGTTTCAGTCCACAGTGCTCTCTGGATGTAGGTGAACTACAACTTCTAAACTCAAAGTCAATTCCCAAGAAAACCCTTTCAGTACTTTCTGTTGGTAATGAGAGTTCAATATGCCAAGTTTGGTTTAATTGCATTCTTGCAAGAGTTCAGGATGCTCTTTGATTGTGTGTTAACTATAAATCCCAGAAACTGTAACTCCCAAATGTCAAGGTCTCTTTCCCCTGAACTCCATCTGTGTTCACATTTGGGCATATTGAGTCTTCATGCCAAGTTTGATCCTGATCCAACATTGTTTGAGTCCACAGTGCCCTGGATATAGGTGAACTACAACTCCAAAACTCAAGGTCAATGCCCACCAAACTCTTATAGCATTTTCTCTTGGTTATGGGAGTTCTGTGTGGGAAGTTTGTGTCTTTCTGCCATTCCTGCCAGGATATCTATGTTGTGTTCATTGAAACAGGCCCAGGTTTCACACTGAGTGTATAAATACATTTAAAAACATATTAACTATATGTATGACTGTGTTAGAGTGTCGTTTTGTGTCATTTTGCTTGGTGGTGTGCCCCGGGATTTTGTAAGTGTAAAAAATGTGCCGCGGCTCAAAAAAGGTTGGGAAACACTGGACTAGATGACCCACGTGGCCTCTTCCAACTCTATTATTCTACGATTCTAAAAATGGGATGCGTCTCAGAATCGCAGGTGCTTTTTCCAACACCTATGCTAGAAGTTATGTGCACAAGTTATGAACAAGGTAGGTTCTGTGGGCTTGTTCTGTAGCTAAATTTGTACGTAAGTCGGAACAGGTACATTTTAAAAGTGTTAGTCCATCTATCTATCTATCTATTTCATAGCTTTGGATCACATAGGGAAGGGTTGACACCTTTGTGGTGTTTCCTTGGCTAGTCAACAAGGGGTGAACCTATCAGGGTCAACAAGCTCACAATGATAATGAATTCCAGAGAAGATAAATGTAGTCTATACGCAATATATCATGAAAATATACAATGCTGTATTAGCACAAACAGTGGTACAAAATGCATACAGGTCTATCCAAGGCATGAACAGAGCGGACGGACCGAACCCCTCGCCTCTCGCATAATCAATGTAACAATGCAGATAATATACAATGTAGGTAATGCACAAAAGGAAACACTTATTAAACAGTAAGCAAACCTCCACGGAAAACGGGAGGCAGTCCAGGAGAAGCGACAGTTCAAAAAGTGGTCCCCCGCGGTGCTGCGCGGTTCGGAAAGGAAGCCGCGGCGTGGAACTCTGGCGGAGATACAAAGCCGCGTTCCAAAGGGAGCGAGCCTGCCGGCGTGCGCCGCGAGTGAAGCCAGAAAGCGACATGGTGTTTACAGCAGCGACTGTCGTGCTATGGGGCGCTTGAGTTGGGAGCGCGGGACCCAAATTAAAGGGAGTGCCAAACGGCCGGGGTTTCTCCAAGGCGCCAAGGCTGTATTTTACCATTTTCGCATCCTACAGACGCTTCATCAGGGCGCCTCGCTGTGTGGGTGAATCTAAAACAACATGGTAACAATCATAACATGGTGTTTCTTTGGCTGCCTGTGCCCCTGTTCAGAAGGTTCCCCCTCACTTCCTGTCCCTGTGATCACTGGGTTCTGGAACATTGGGCTTGTTGTGGAAACAAGGGATGGAGCTAACACTTCAGTGGAGACCCCTTCCCCCCATGATAATAACCCTTCCAGCCTGGGAGATGACTCGGAAACGGGAAATCTCCCGTGTCGACTTTGAGTTCTTATTGTGCTACTACAACACTGGGGAGGAGCTTTGTCAGAAGTTTTGAGCGCCCTGAGGAAGCGGAGTTCACGCGAAACGGCCATCTTGGCATCGTCAGCTTACCTCCAGCCGTTGGCGCCTGCCCACCTGGCAGCTCACCAGCTCTTTGACCCATCGAGGCTCCCTTACTGACTCAGTCGCTAGCCTATGAGTTATTATACTCTGGACTTTTGATAGGGGTACACAGATTCTGTTGGAATATTGCTCTATATACTATTGTGAAGGCACTTATCACTGTTATGAGTGAGAACTTTGATGTAATATATTGTGAATGAATTGCATTACATTGTACCTTATGTAATGCAATTGTCATGCTATTTAGCACTTGAATTATTGCATATGATTATACCTGTGATTTTTACCTCAAATACGTGTCGATACCTTTATTCCCGCAGATCTGCCCCTTTACACCCTGTGGTTTAGCTGTGCGTATAGCGATTTGTTATCAGTGATTGTTTTGCTTGTGTATTGAAATGTAGGTCAACCAGCAAGCTTGGACCACACCCAATGGTGTATACCTGTATGGGTTTTTGTATACAGTTTTTGAGTTGGAATGGACCCCAATGGCGATCCAGTCCAACCCCACTCACTCCACCCAGGTGTCCATCCACCTCAGGCCCTCCAGGCTCCTGCAGGTCCCCAGCCCTCCCTCCTCTCCAGACGTGAAAGGATATCCAGCCTGGGGGGTGGCGGAGGGGCGTGGGTGACTGGGAGTGGAGTCAGGGGGGATGGCAAGAGAGGTCGCCCCAGCTGGTCTTGCCCCCCTCCCTGTGGATGGCCCCGCCCACCATTGCCCCCCCCCCCAGTTGCTCCAGGCTTGCTGAGAACCAGTAGCTGCCATAACGTAACAACAACAAAAACAGAAACCACACCGGCGTTTCAGAAGGAGGAGCCCTTCTAGGAGTTGGAGGACCAAGCAGCTGGAGGGCCGCAGTTTGAGGATGCCTGGCCTATATTCTGGAAGTCTTTTCCTTTCAGAGCTCTGATTGGCAGAGTTTGAGCTTTTAAACCACGTTGGATGAGTGGTTCAACTTAGGGCCACGGTAAGTCAGAAAACACTGGACCCCACTCAATTCGTCAACTATCTGCCTGTTTCCAATCTTCCCTTCTTGGGCAAAGTCCTGGAACGTGTGGTGGCCTCACAACTCCAGGGATTCTTGGAAGACACGGATTATCTGGATCCGGCGCAGTCTGGTTTTAAGCCGGGACATGGTACCGAGACAGCCTTGGTCGCCTTAGTGGATGATCTACGCCGGGAGCTTGACAGGGGGAGTGTGTCCCTGTTGGTTCTGCTGGACCTCTCAGCGGCCTTCGATACCGTTGACCACGGTATCCTTCTGGGACGCCTCGCGGAAATGGGCCTTGGAGGTACTGTTTTGCAGTGGCTCCGGTACTTTCTGGACGGCCGATCTCAGAAGGTGTTATTGGGAGACACCAGTTCAACCCCACAGCCATTGTCTTGTGGGGTTCCTCAGGGTTCAATACTATCTCCCATGTTGTTTAACATCTACATGAAGCCGCTGGGGGAGGTCATCCGGAGTTTCGGGGTGCGGTGTCATCTGTACGCAGATGATGTCCAACTCTGTCACTCCTTCCCACCTGCTCCTAAGGAGGCTGTTTTGGTCCTGAACCGGTGCTTGCCCGCTGTGTCGGGCTGGATGAGGGCGAACAAATTGAAATTGAATCCAGACAAGACAGAGGCACTCCTGGTCAGTCGAAAGGCCGAACAGGGCATAGGGTTACAGCCTGTGTTAGATGGGGCTAAACTCCCCCTGAAGACGCAGGTTCGCAGTCTGGGAGTGATCCT
This sequence comes from Anolis apletophallus, assembly GCA_030556195.1. Lineage (NCBI taxonomy): Eukaryota > Metazoa > Chordata > Lepidosauria > Squamata > Anolidae > Anolis > Anolis apletophallus. Next base: position 5,450,342 of record JARBWK010000021.1, read on the forward strand.
GGACTCATCGCTGAGCCTGGAACCCCAGGTTTCGGCGGTGACCAGGGGAGCATTTGCACAGTTAAAACTTGTGCGCCAGCTGCACCCATACCTTGGGAAGTCTGACTTGGCCACAGTGGTCCACGCTCTGGTTACATCCCGTATAGATTACTGCAACACTCTCTACGTGGGGCTGCCTTTGAAGACTGCTCGGAAGCTGCAACTAGTCCAACAGACAGCAGCCAGGTTGATAACAGGAGCGCCATTCAGAGAGCGTACAACTCCCCTGTTGTGCCAGCTCCACTGGCTGCCTGCCTGCCTGCCTGCCTGCCTGCCTGCCTGCCTGCCTGCCTGCCTGCCTGCCTGCCTGCCTGCCTTCCGTCCGTCCGTCCGTCCTGACTGACTGACTTTGTGCTTAACTGTTCCTAATGCTGACTTCTTTCATTTCCTCTTCTTCCATCTCCTGACCTAGTTCCACGGAAAAGAAAACAACGCTGCCTGCTCTAATTACCTTTCGGAAAACAAGCAAAGCAGGCCTGCGAATCCCCTTAATATCTTTAGAGCAAATATAACCTACTTAGATGTGGCACAGTGACCCTCTTCACCCCAGTTTCTACGGGAGCTCACGGCTCCGTATTTTCACAGAAAAGTACAGTATGTAGGCTAGAAAGTCACCTGAAAAAGCTGAGATCCTCAGTCATATGCATGCACACAAGGATATAGGAAAGGGCACGTGCCCAGTCTTCAAAAGCCTTTCTACTGCCCCCCCCCCTCCAAAAAGCCTCTGCTGTCCTATACTGGGGTGCAATGGGGGGGGGGAATGATATAATATAATATAATGATATATTGTATATACATATATTGATAATATTATAATGTAATACAATATAATACTACTAAAATAATATATAATTATATATTTTATATTACATGTAATATTACTAATACTATTACTAATACTATTACAGCAGCTGCAGAGCTGTTTGGGCTGGAAGTCAGGCTGAAGAAAACGGAAGTCCTCTACCAGCCCGCACCACAGGAAGAGCACCATCATCCCCACGTCAGCATAGGCACATCTGTGCTCAAGTCCGTCCAGCAGTTCACCTACCTGGGAAGCATCATCACTTCAGACGCCAAGATTGATAGAGTTAGATCACAGATGAGCAAAGGCATAGAGTGCATTCGGAAGGCTTCACAAAAGAGTCTGGAGCAACAAGCACATGAGGCAAAGCACCTAAATCAGTGTGAACAGAGCTATTGTACTATCTATTCTCCTCTATGGGTCTGAAACATGGGTCACCTATCGCCAACACCTACGACTCCTCGAACGCTTTCATCAGCACTGTCTTCGCACAATCCTAAATATACACTGGACCGACTATGTGACGAATGTTGCTATTGTTGAGCAAGCAGGGATCACCAGCATTGAGGCCATGCTACTGAGAACACAGCTCCGCTGGGCAGGGCACGTCTCTAGGATGGAGGACCACCGCCTCCCCCTCTATGGTGAACTCACCATGGGTCAACGCAAGAGAGGCGCCCCCAAAAAGAGATATAAGGACTCCCTGAAACAACAACCCAGGCTCGGCCAGATTGATCACCAACAATGGTCCACCCTGGCCTCACATCGGGAGGCATGGAGACGCACTATCCACAATGCTGCGTCCTCTTTCGAGAAGACACGCTGAACGGGTCTCGAAGAGAAACGACAACGCAGAATGAACCGCAACTTGGAAACAACATCACCCAAAGGAGACTTTCTGCTGTGCTTTCTGCAACCGGAATTGCCTACCTCAGATTGGCCTTTTTAGTCATCAACGCGCTTGTAAAAGCGTGGGATGAGTCCTTCCTAAGAATCTTCATTCGCGAAGTAATGCCGAGAGAGAATAATATTATAGTATAATGTTATAGTACAATGTAATATATAATATTAGTATTGTGCTATGGCAATAATATAATATATTGTATTTACATTTTACTTGTAAGCCGCTCTGAGTCTCCTTCGGGGTGAGAAGGGCAGCATATAAATGTCATAAATAAATAAATAAATAAATAAAAATAATGCATTTCCAGTGGTTTCCTCAAGCGTTGCTCCTCCAGTTGTTTTAAACTCCAGCTCCCACAATCCCTGGCCATTGGACAAACTGGCGGGGGCTTCTGGGAGTTGAAGTCCTCCTGGTCCATCGTAAGACCGAACAGGGCATAGGGTTACAGCCTGTGTTGGATGGGGTTACACTCCCCCTGAAGACGCAGGTTCGCAGCTTGGGAGTGATCCTGGACTCATCGCTGAGCCTGGAACCCCATGTCTCGGCGGTGGCCGGGGGAGCTTTTGCACAGTTAAGGCTCGTGCGCCAGCTGCGCCCGTACCTTGGGAAGTCTGATCTGGCTACGGTCGTCCACGCTCAGGTCACATCCCGAATAGACTACTGCAACGCACTCTACGTGGGGCTGCCTTTGAAGACAGTTCGGAAATTGCAATTAGTCCAACGGGCGGCAGCCAGATTACTAACGGGAGCTACATACAGGGAGCACCCCCCCCCCCCCCCTGTTGTGTCAGCTCCACTGGCTGCCTGTCCAATTCGGGCTCAATTCAAAGTGCTGGTTTTGACCTTTAAAGCTCTATACGGTTCTGGCCCAGCTTACTTGTCCGAACGCATCAGCCGCTACGTCCCACCTCGTACTTTAAGATCATCCGGGGAGGCCCTGCTCTCGCTCCCGCCAACTTCTCAAACACGGTTGGTGGGGACGAGAGAGAGGGCCTTCTCGGTGGTGGCTCCCCGTCTGTGGAACGCCCTTCCAAGCGAGATACGATCAACCCCATCCCTCCTGGCATTCAGGAAAAAAGTGAAATCGTGGCTCTGGGACCAGACGTTTGCACATTAGCACAAGGCAGCACTTTGGATTGTAATTGGTTGATGTTTATGGCTCAATGCTTTAACTTAAGTGTATGTGCATTATGTGTCAATGCTAATTGTATTTTAATCCTGAATGCACTGTTGCTGCTGTTGTTGTTGTTGTTGTTTATATCCTGCTATTACCTCTTTGGGCCAGGTCTCTTCCAACTCTAGGATTCCTCCTCTGCGCACGAGGCAGGACATAGTGGGCAAGCATAGTGGACAAGTGTTCTGCCTCCCAGTCAGACTTGGTTGGAAGGGTCCTGATGCTCCTGCCCAGGAGAGGGGGCGTGGCCTGGCACTCCTGGCCCCGCCCCCTGTCACAGGGATGCTGTGATAAAAGCCCAGGCTGGAGGCAGGCAGGCAGGCAGGCAGGCGGGGATTCCAAGAGCGACGATGGAGCAGCAGGGTCCCGGGCAGAGCTGCGCCATGAGCGGGGACGGAGGCGCATCCATGGGCTTGCTTCCCCCTGGTCCTCCCCTGGGGGCCATCACCCTCGAGCAGCTCCAGGGAGACTTCGAAGAGGAGGAAGAGGAGGAGGAAGAAGGATGCCAAGAGGAAGACAGGTTGCTTGCCTACTGGCAAGGGGTGGGCAGGGGCCACCAGGTGGACGTCCCCCAAGGTAAGAGAGGGGGGAAGGCAAGAACCGGGGGGCTTCTATAGGCAGGCACTGTGTGATGGACATCTGTCGGTGCTTTCCCTGCATGAAGTCACTCAGAAAAAGGGTGGACTAGATGGCCTTTGGGGGTCCCTTCCCATTCTAGGATATTATTATTATTATTATTATTATTATGCAGAGACTTGGTGGCCATCTCTTAGGGAGGGCTTTGATGGTGCTTTCCCTGCATTAAAGAAAGAAGGGGGGTTGGACTAGATGGCCTTTGAGGGTCTCTTCTAACTGTATTATTATTCTTGTTGTTGTTGTTATGAGGCTGGGACTGTATTATTATTATTATTATTATTATGAGGCTGGGTCTCTTCCAACTCCAGGATTCTATTATTGTTATTATGAGGCTGGGTGACCATCTCTTGGGGGTGCTCTGAGTCTGTTTGTCCTGCCTGGCAGAAATAAGGGTTGGACTAGATGGCCCCTGGGGTCCCTTCCAACTTGAAGGTTCTGTTGTTGTTGTTGTTGGTGCAGTTGGTTAAACCCATGTAATGCCAGCAGGGCTGCTGACAGACAGGTCAGCAGTTTGAAACCAGGAGTGTGGATGAGCTCCCTCTGCCAGCTCCAGCTCCCTATGCGAGGACATGAGAGAAGCCTCCCACAAGGATGGCAAAACATCAAACATCCGTGCCTCCCCTAGGCAATGCCCTTGCAGACAGCCAATTCTCTCACACCAGAAGTGACTTGCAGTTTCTGAAGTCAATCCTGACACACACACACACACATAAAAGTATTATTCTTAAGCAGAAGCTGGAGGGCCATCTGTCAGGAGGGCTTTGATGGTGCTTTTCCTGCATGGTAGAATTGGGGTTGGACTAGAAGGCCCACGGGGTCCCTTCCAGCCCTAGTGTTCTATTATTATTATTATTATTATTATTAAGCAGAGGCTGGATGGCCGTCTGTACGGAGGGCTTTGATGGTGCTTTTCCTGCATGGTAGAATTGGGGTTGGACTAGAAGGCCCACGGGGTCCCTTCCAGCCCTAGTGTTCTATTATTATTATTATTATTATTATTAAGCAGAGGCTGGATGGCCGTCTGTACGGAGGGCTTTGATGGTGCTTTTCCTGCATGGTAGAATTGGGGTTGGACTAGAAGGCCCACGGGGTCCCTTCCAGCACTAGTGTTCTATTATTATTATTATTAGCAGAGGCTGGATGTCCGTCTGTACGGAGGGCTTTGATGGTGCTTTTCCTGCATGGTAGAATTGGGGTTGGACTAGAAGGCCCACGGGGTCCCTTCCAGCTCTAGTGTTCTATTATTATTATTATTATTATTACGCAGAGGCTGGATGGCCGTCTGTACGGAGGGCTTTGATGGTGCTTTTCCTGCATGGTAGAATTGGGGTTGGACTAGAAGGCCCACGCGTCCCTTCCAGCTCTAGTGTTCTATTATTATTATTATTATTATTATTATTAAGCAGAGGCTGGATGGCCGTCTGTACGGAGGGCTTTGATGGTGCTTTTCCTGCATGGTAGAATTGGGGTTGGACTAGAAGGCCCACGGGGTCCCTTCCAGCTCTAGTGTTCTATTATTATTATTATTATTATTATTATTATTAAGCAGAGGCTGGATGGCCGTCTGTACGGAGGGCTTTGATGGTGCTTTTCCTGCATGGTAGAATTGGGGTTGGACTAGAAGGCCCACGGGGTCCCTTCCAGCTCTAGTGTTCTATTATTATTATTATTAAGCAGAGGCTGGATGGCCGTCTGTACGGAGGGCTTTGATGGTGCTTTTCCTGCATGGTAGAATTGGGGTTGGACTAGAAGGCCCACGGGGTCCCTTCCAGCCCTAGTGTTCTATTATTATTATTATTATTATTATTATTAAGCAGAGGCTGGATGGCCGTCTGTACGGAGGGCTTTGATGGTGCTTTTCCTGCATGGTAGAATTGGGGTTGGACTAGAAGGCCCACGGGGTCCCTTCCAGCCCTAGTGTTCTATTATTATTATTATTATTATTACGCAGAGGCTGGATGGCCGTCTGTCAGGAGTGCTTTGACAGTGCTTTTCCTACCTCACAGAATAAAGGGGGTTGGACTAGATGAACCATGCAGTCTCTTCCAACATTATTATTATTATTATTATTATTATTATGAAGGCTGGATGGCCATCTGTTGGGGGTGCTTTGATTTTTCTTTTTCCTGCATGGAGGCAGAAGCCAGTCGGACGAGATGGCTTTTGGGTGTCCCTCCCAACTCTTTGACCGCAGTCAGTGGGATCTCAGAGGGAAGGGGGAGCGGGGGAGCCGAGCATCCGTATTCCCAGAGTGAGAAGGAAGGGATCCCAAGGGGCCATCTAGTCCAACCCCTTCTGTCTATAGCTTTTCGCCTCTTTTACTACAATTCACATAAATCTCCTCCAAGGTGTTTATTTCCTCTGTGTATCTGCTTTGCTAATAATCTATATATATAAAATCCTTCATGTCGTGGTGACAGTCTTATAGACAAAGAAACCACACAAGGCAGACACACAAAAACAGCCCACATACCCAGAAAACTCTACAACAGGGCTGTCCAACTTCTACCGGGTCCAGGGCCGGAATAGAGGTCACTGATGACCTTGGGGGCTGCTCAGCCCTGCCCCCAGCCCAGGCCCCGCCCCCAGGCCCCGCCCCCAGCCCAGGCCCCGCCCTCTCCTAAAGCTGTCATTCTCCCTCCTCCTCCTCCTCCGCAAGGGCAGCGCGTCACAGGCCTGGCGTGACGCGCTGCCCTTGGCGCCGCCTACACCTCGGCGCCCCCGCCCTTCCTAGGGCGGGGGGAGCCAGGTAGCAGGCGGCGCCAAGGGCAGCGCGTCACAGGCCTGGCGTGACGCGCTGCCCTTGGCGCCGCCTACTCCTCCTTCTCGGCGCCCCCGCCCTTCCTAGGGCAGGGAGCGCGAAAAAGGGCAGGCGGCACCAAGGGCAGCGCGTCACAGGCCTGGCGTGACGCGCTGCCCTTGGCGCCGCCTACTCCTCCTTTTTCGGCACGGAGAGAGGGACGGAGGGGCGGTGCAGGAGGAGGAGCTAGCTCTCTTCCTCCTCCCTGCCCTGCCTCCCCCTCCCCCCCGGCCGCCATTTTTTAAAAAAAAAAATTAGAATTTTTTTTAAAATTTAAAAATGGCGGCTGGGGGCATAGCTGGGGCCGTGCCCAACAGGCTGGGGGGGGGGGCGGATCCGGCCCCAGGGCCGCCAGTTGGACAGCCCTGCCCTACAAGGTATGTTTGCCAAAAAAAAACACACAAAAAATTTAAGACAACACTAAAAAATCACTGGGTTGCTGTGAATTTTCCGGGCCAGAAAACTCCCAGCAACCCAGTGATTTTGGCCACGAAAGCCTTGACAACACAATGTCAGAATTTACTTTTTAGAGATTATTTCCATCTTCCGCCGAGAGAGAGAAAGAGAAATAATAATAATAATAAACTTTATTTATACCCCGCCACCATTTCCCCAACGGGGACTTGGCGCGGCTTACATGAGGCCAAGCCCAACAGTGCATTATACTAAAATAATACAAAACAATACACAAAAAGCAACACAATAAGGCAAATAAATCATAAAATGCAGTAAACAATATAAAATAATGCAACAAGATAAAATCATTCAGACCAGTTGCATTTCCGCCTGCAATCTCCATCTCCCTGGTCAATCATAAAGAAGGTTTTGAAGGTCAAGTCGGGGGTCGCTGTGGTTTTGAAATATGATATTATGGATTTTAATTGATTTTTTAAATAAATGCCAATGATACTTAATTCTGTTTTAATGTTCGCACATTTGTAGATGTTAAATGGTATGGAAATGCCTTTAATGTGAGCCACTTTGCGTCTCCTGGGGGAGAGAAAGAAGAAGTGGAGCATACATAAACATACGTAATAATATGACTAATAATGTTCGACTTTCAGACATGGCGGAGCCGATCCAGCAACTGACCAGGAATAACCAGCCGCAGGATAGGGAAACGGTCCCCTTCACTGTGATAAACCGCAAAGAGAAGGTAAGCTCTTCACTCATATGCATTATTATGATTATGATTATTATTATTTGCTGCTATTGGTACTGCTGTGTGCCTCCAACACTGCAACACAGTGGCTCTGCACCAGATCACATCACAGATTCAGTGTTTCCCAACCTTTTTTGAGCCATGGTACACTTTTTACATTTACAAAATCCTGGGGCACACCACCAACCAAAATGACACAAAATGACACTCTTACACAGTCATACATATAGTTAGTATGTTTTTAAATGTATTTATACACTCAGTGTGAAACCTGGGCCTGATTCAATGGACACAACATAGATATCCTGGCAGGAATGGCAGAAAGACACAAACTTCCCACACAGAACTCCCATAACCAAGAAAAAATACTATAAGAGTTTGGTGGCCTTGACCTTGGGTTTGGGAGTTGTAGTTCACCTACACCCAGAGGGCACTGTGGACTCAAACAATGTTGTATCAGGACCAAACTTGGCATGAATACTCAATATGCCCAAATGTGAACAAAGATGGAGTTTGGGGGAAAGAGACCTTGACATTTGGGAATTACAGTTTCTGGGATTTATAGTTAACACAATCAAAGAGCATCTTGAACTCTTGCAACAATGGAATTGAACCAAACTTGGCATATTGAACTCTCATTACCAACAGAAAATACTGAAAGGCTTTACTTGGGAATTGACCTTGAGTTTGGAAGTTGTAGTTCACCTACACCCAGAGAGCACTGTGGACTCAAACAATGTTATGTTATGCTGTTGTTTGTTTTATATCCAGAATCACAATGTTGGAAGGAGGCTCACCACTTGCAGGTCCCTAAAACAGGCGTGGGGAAACTTTGGCCCTCTGGGTGCTTTGGACTCCAACTCCCACCATTCCTAACAGCCTGAGGGCCTTTCCTGCTTAAGTGGCTGAGGAGGGGAAAGGAAAAGGGCCCGAGGCTGCTAGGAATGGTGGGAGTTGGAGTCCAAAACACCTGGAAGGTCCAAGTTTGCCCATGCCAGCTTTCGACAGAGACCTCTTCCTCCCCCTCCCCCTTCGCGCCCTTTCTTCCCCCTCCTGCCAAACACTTACTTTTTCTTCTCCACTGCCACTTCTGTCGCCATTTTGATCCGAGGGGGCAGCGTGAGGGTGTTCAGGAGGGGAGGGGGGAGGGAGGAAGACGTGACCCGTACGGGCGCTACTGCGCAGACTCGCCCCAGAGCAAAGCGAGCAGAGCGAGGCTGGGAAGAAGGGAGCCTGAGTGGAGAAGAAAAAGTGTTCGGCAGGAGGGGGAAGAAAGGCTATTGGAGGTTGCTCCCGCTGCAGGCCCGGATCGCCTCCAGGGATGGCAGGCACCCCAAAACCACCGCTCCTCCGGCCTCTCTGCCGACACAGGCCCCACAGAGCCCGCAATGGGATGGCGGCAGCGGCACCCCTTCGCCTTGGCCCCGCCCCCCGACACCCTTCTCCCCGGGCCGTACAGAACCGGCAGCCGGGCCGCATCCAGCCCGCGGGTAGTAGGTTGCCCACCCCTGGTATAGGGTCTTATAGGTTAAAACCAGCACTTTGAATTGTGCTCGGAAGCACAAGGGAGTTGCTCCCTGTCCCCAGCTCCTGTCAGTAACCTGGCAGCCGAGCACCCCGCCACCATCTCCCCAACGGGGACTCGGGGTGGTTCACATGAGGCCAGCCTCAAACAACAACAACTAATAATAATAACCTTTATTTATACCCCGCCACCATCTCCCCAAAGGGGACTCGGGGTGGTTCACATGAGGCCAGGCTCAAACAACAACTAATAATAATAATAATCTTTATTTATACCCTGCCACCATCTCCCCAAAGGGGACTCGGGATGGTTCACATGAGGCCAGGCTCAAACAACTAATAATAATAATAATCTTTATTTATACCCCGCCACCATCTCCCCAAAGGGGACTCGGGGCGGCTCACATGAGGCCAGGCTCAAACAACTAATAATAATAATAATAATCTTTATTTATACCCCGCCACCATCTCCCCAAAGGGGACTCGGGGTGGCTCACATGAGGCCAGGCTCAAACAACAACTAATAATAATAGTAATCTTTATTTATACCCCGCCACCATCTCCCCAAAGGGGACTCGGGGTGGCTCAAATGAGGCCAGGCTCAAACAACAACTAATAATAATAATAATCTTTATTTATACCCCGCCACCATTTCCCCAAAGGGGACTCAGGGCGGCTCACATGAGGCCAGGCTCAAACAACTAATAATAATAATAATAATCTTTATTTATACCCCGCCACCATTTCCCCAAAGGGGACTCGGGGCGGCTCACATGAGGCCAGGCTCAAACAACTAATAATAATAATAGTAATCTTTATTTATACCCCGCCACCATCTCCCCAAAGGGGACTCGGGATGGTTCACATGAGGCCAGGCTCAAACAACTAATAATAATAATAATAATCTTTATTTATACCCCGCCACCATTTCCCCAAAGGGGACTCAGGGCGGCTCACATGAGGCCAGGCTCAAACAACTAATAATAATAATAATAATCTTTATTTATACCCCGCCACCATCTCCCCAAAGGGGACTCGGGGTGGCTCACATGAGGCCAGGCTCAAACAACTAATAATAATAATAATAATCTTTATTTATACCCCGCCACCATTTCCCCAAAGGGGACTCAGGGCGGCTCACATGAGGCCAGGCTCAAACAACTAATAATAATATACCCCGCCACCATCTCCCCAAAGGGGACTCAGGGTGGCTCACATGAGGCCAGGCTCAAACAACTAATAATAATAATAATAATCTTTATTTAGACCCCGCCACCATCTCCCCAAAGGGGACTCAGGGTGGTTCACATGAGGCCAGGCTCAAACAACAACAACTAATAATAATAATCTTTCTTTATACCCCGCCACCATCTCCCCAAAGGGGACTCAGGGTGGTTCACATGAGGCCAGGCTCAAACAACAACAACTAATAATAATCATCTTTATTTATACCCCGCCACCATCTCCCCAAAGGGGACTCAGGGTGGCTCACATGAGGCCAGGCTCAAACAACTAATAATAATAATAATAATCTTTATTTATACCCCGCCACCATCTCCCCAAAGGGGACTCGGGGTGGCTCACATGAGGCCAGGCTCAAATAACAACTAATAATAATAATAATCTTTATACGCCGCCACCATCTCCCTGATGGGGACTCGGGGTGGCTCACATGAGGCCAGGCTCAAACAACAACTAATAATAATAATAATCTTTCTTTATACCCCGCCACCATCTCCCCAAAGGGGACTCGGGGCGGCTTACATGAGGCCAGGTCCAAACAACAAATTACAATAAAATAAAATCAAAACATCAACAATAACACAATAAAAATACATACATATAAATAAAATAACAATATTCAAATAAATATCTAAAATCACAAATGACAGGCGGGCCGCATGCACAATATAAGGCGCGTCTGTGAGCCTGGCAGGGGTGACAGGAGGGCCTCCCCCGAGGAACGAAGGGTTCGGACTGGTATCTGAGTGAGAAAAAGAGTAAAGGATCCGGCACTACACATGAGGATATTATTTAAGATTTTTGCTGATTACTCACTAAGGATGCTATTTAAGGTTTTGGCTGTTTTTGTTTCTCCTGAGCGTGACCCAGCCCCGTTAATCCCAGAAGTGTCTGTCTACCTAACCTTTGCAGTTTGGGGAGCTCCTTTATGAGAAGCGCCGCTACGGGCCGTCCAAGTGGGCCTGCGTCAACGCGCAGGAAGAGCAGTACGAGCAGAGCATCTGCCTGGGATTCATGAAGATCATGAGATACATCTGTGAGCAGAACTCCTCAGGTCAGCAACGGCCCTTCGCGTGCGCCTTATCAGTGTGGAATGTGAGGGGAAAGGCTGTGCGTAGTACGCGTGCAGATAAACACACACTCCTCTAGAGCAGGGGTGGCCACACTTTTTCATCATGCGAGCTACTATATGAACAATCAAGTTGAAAAGATCACCTGTTGTGCATGTGAGCGCGTGCGCACATGCGCACGCGCTCCTATTGCAGCCTTCTCTCCGCGCTGGGCTTCTTTCTTGCCTGCCCACGAACTTGCCGCCGTGCGCACCCGGGAAGGGGATCCTCCTTGCCTGCGCGCGCTCTCTCTCTTAATGTCTTCGTTGCCTTCCTCTTTCCTGTTGCGTGCTTTCGCGAAGCAGGAAGTCCCCATCCCGTCCTGCTTCTTGCGTGCACAGCAGGCCCCTCCCTCGCACGCAGCAGGAGGGTATTTATAGGCGCACCCGCCAGCGCTCCGGCCAAATATGGCTTCGGCGGTGGCTCGGAAGGCGCAGGGCTGGGAAGAGGGGCCGCCTGGCTGCTACCTGGGCCGGGAAACTCAACCGAGAGAGGGACCCACGTGAGGCTGGAGCCTCCCCATGGCAGCCTCCCCCCCCCGTCCCTCGAGGCTTCTTTACCTGGGCAGGAGAAGGAAGAGTGGAAGAGGTGCTTCCCCAAAGTGACAGATGCAGCGGAGAGGGTGGCTCTTCCTAGCCGGCTCTGAAGAGCCACACTCCCTCTCCCCCCCGGTGGGCCCTCGCCGCCTTTCTCCTTCGAGGGCGAGGGAGGGCGAGGTGGAGAAAGGCAGCGAGGGCACAAGCAGCAGCAGCAAGTGGAGTCTCCATCCCCGCAGCCCCCTCTTCCTCGGGGTCAGCCCCAGGAACACGGCGGAGCCCTCCCTCCTCACCCCCAACCAAGGAAAGAAAGCAGCCCCACACATCTTGCTCGCCCAGGTCTCGGCTTGGAATGGGAGTCCCGAGGGCAGCAGTAGGGTTTGCGGCGGGGCTTGCTTGGCTTTGCCCCACTTTGCCCGGCCTCCTTCGCCTCTTTTTCTCTCTCTCTCCCTCTCTCCTTCCAGCGCCCGCCCGCCTGCCTGCCAAAAGGATCCAAAAAAGTTCTCCGGATTTCTTTCTTCTCTCCTTGGCTCTCTCTCTCATACACACACACATTCCCTCCATCCCTCCCACAGCCTTGCATCGTATCCGTGCGCATGCCTTCGCCTTGCTCCCCCCCCCCCCAGCAGCAACCAATGGGCGGTCATGTCACCACACCGTGTGTGGCAAGACAAGTGCCAGGGCCCGCCCACTAAAGCCTCATTTTGGCAAAAGAAGCCCCGCGAAGGCGGCGGTGGGAGCGCACGTGCGTGCGCATGGCAGGAGCGCGCCATCTGGCTGGTGAAGCCCAAAGATCACCTGGAAGAGGGCTGAAGATCACCTAGGTGCTCCTGATCACCATAATGAGCACCCCTGCTCTAGAGCGTGGCTCCTGCATCTGCAAGGGATCTGCTCCAAAACTCCCCCGTAGATACCGGAAGCCACAGGTAACACTAGGTCACACTATGATTTTTGTTCCATTGTTATGAATGTCATTTCATAACTGGTTCAATCATTAAAAAAATGGAAAAGTTTATAAAACTGCAAACACAGCAACCAGCCAGGCTTTGAAGCTGCAAGGGCATTCAATGCTAATCAAGGTGGCCAATGGCAACATTCCCACTTGCCTTCTGGACATCATTCCACAGATACTCTCTCTCTCTCTCTCTCTCTATATATATATATATATAGGCATTACTTGGCGAACGAAGATTCTTAGCGCGTTGATGACTAAAAAGGCCAATCTGAGATAGGCAAGTTCGGTTGCAGAAAACACAGCAGAAAGTCTACTTGGGTGATGTTGTTTCCAAGTTGCGGTTCTTTCTGCGGTGTCGTTTCCCTTCGAGACCCGTTCAGCGTGTCTTACGACTGACCAGGAGGACTTCAACTCCCAGAAGCCCCCGCCAGTTTGTCCAATGGCCAGGGATTCCAGGAGCTGGAGTTTAAAACAACTGGAGGAGCAACAATTGAGGAAACCACTGGAAATGCATCATTTCATTTATTTATTTATTTATATTTACGACATTTATATGCCGCCCTTCTCACCCCGAAGGAGACCCAGAGTAAATACAGAATATTATATTATTACCATAGCACAATAATAATATTATATTTAAATTGTACTATAACATTATACTATAATATTATTCTCTCTCGCATTACTTGGCGAACGAAGATTCTTAGGAAGGACTCATCCCACGCTTTTTACAAGCGCGTTGATGACTAAAAAGGCCAATCTGAGATAGGCAATTCCGGTTGCAGAAAGCACAACAGAAAGTCTCCTTGGGTGATGTTGTTTCCAAGTTGCGGTTCTTTCTGCGTTGTCGTTTCCCTTCGAGACCCATTCGACATGTCTTCTCGAAAGAGGACGCAGCATTGTGGATAGCGCATCTCCATGTCTCCTGCTGTGAGGCCAGGGTGGACCATTGTTGGTGATCAATCTGGCCGAGCCTGAGATGTTGTTTCAGAGAGTCCTTATATCTCTTTTTGGGGCGCCTCTCTTGCGCTGACCCGTGGCAAGTTCACCGTAGAGTAGTATCTTTGGGAGATGGTGGCCCTCCATCCTAGAGACGTGCCCTGCCCAGCGCAGCTGTGTTCTCAATAGCGTGGCCTCAATGCTGGTGACCCCTGCTTGCTCAAGGACGGCAACGTTCGTCACATAGTCGGTCCAGTGTATATTTAGGATTGTGCGAAGACGGCGCTGATGAAAGCGTTCAAGGAGTCGTAGGTGTTGGCGATAGGTGACCCATGTTTCAGACCCATAGAGGAGAACAGACAGTATGATAGCTCTGTACACACTGATTTTGGTGCTTTGCCTCAGATGCTTGTTACTCCAGACCCTTTTGAGAAGCCTTCCGAATGCACTCTATGCCTTTGCTAATCTGTGATCTATCTCTTTGTCAATCTTGGCGTCTGAAGAGATGATGCTTCCCAGGGAGGTGAACTGCTAAATGGACTTAAGCACAGATGTGCTTATTATTATTATTATTATTAAATTCACATTTGTATACCGCTTCATCCCGAAGGCTCTAAGTGGTTTACATAGGATTGTGTGCCCATTGGCAGCACAAACAGGACAGTACAAAAGACATGGGGAAAAACACAAGGATAGGGAAAGGGAGGGGGGGGAAGAGATCAGCAGCGATGCCTACTGGAACACCACCCCGCCATCAAAAGAAGGGAGGCGGGGAGGGGGCAGCAGAATCGCTGGCACTGAGGCGCAGGCAGGGAGCAGGGGCCGACGTCTCCCCCATGGGGGTCCGTCTTTAAGGTCCCGACCCGTTTGCGCAGTGTCCAGGTTGACCTTCGCGATGGTCTGGCGGGTCCTATGGAGCTGTGCCGACCTGTAGCCGGCGCTCCAAAACGTCCTGGATGGGAACGTCCTACGGGGTCTTAGAGTCCTTGCTTCTGGGGGCCCACCTACCAGTGAGCCAACCAGAGCTCCGGCCCTAGTGTCCCGGTTCCCTTGGGTTCTCTGACAGGGAGATGGGTCCAGTCCGGGGCTCACGGTACGTAGAATGGGGAATTCACGTAGAATGGTGATGTGGGGATGCTGATGTGGGGATGATGGTGTTCTTCCTGTGGTGCGGGCTGGTAGAGGACTTCCATTTTCTTCAGACTGACTTCCAGCCCAAACACTTGCCTAGTTTCCAACAGGCCTCACAACCTCTGAGGATGCCTGCCATAGATAGGGAAACATCAGGAGAGAATGCTTCTGGAACATGGCCAGACAACCCCGAAATCTCACAGCAACCCTGCAAACAGTCCCCAAATGTTGCATTTTTACTTGGTGGTCCATGCGGCCTCCAAGAGAAAATGATATATATTGTAGTTCTTTTATTCTAAGGCACGCTCCCCCCTCCATAAACCTGTCCCACAAAAAATGGGCCCGGAGTCTTCGGTGTTGTGGCTGTGTACTACGTGTTTCTTTGTTGGTAGAGATCCACCTTAGACTCGAAGAAATATGGTATTTTAAAAATGCTTTCGGAAACCAATAGATGATAGGAGGCTGGCCCGCGAGAGCAAGAAATGACTGCCCGCCCTTTGCTTTTCTCAGGCCTGTACCTGGGGATGACCATTCCCATTGTGACCGTGGTCCACACCGAGGAGGCCATGCCAGACATCCGGAGGCTGGTGACGGTGGCCTACCGCCTGCCCTCAGAGCTGCAGGACCGGCCCCCAGAGCCCTGCGACCCCGACATCTCCATCCAGGAGTGGCAACCGGCCACCGTCTACGCCAGGTGAGAGGCAGAAGGGAGACCTCCAAGGGTCATCCAGCCCAACCCTCTTCGGACAGGTAGCCAAGCACAATGCAAGCCCGACAAACAGGCAGCTCCCCCAGCCTCTACTGGGCACGAAGGCAGCATATCCCACGGTGAAACATCTCTGACAAACAGGGAATGCAGAACCAGGTAATAATCAAGATATAATCAATAAATGCAAAACACACTAACGTGCTATGAGATGGGTGAACACGTAGAATAATCCTAAATGAGCGGGGCTATGCGGATCATCTAGATCAGGGCTGCCTAGGAAGTCGATCGCGATCGACCAATCGATCCTGGGACCGAAGGAGGTTGATCCCAGCCGGATGGGGCGCTTCTCAGAGGGGGCGGAGCCAAGCCGCGCCAAGCCCCGCCCCTCCCCTAGCTTTGACACTCCCAGCAGCTTCTCCAGGCTTGAGGATGGCAGTGCCAAGCCAGCCTTGTGCTAGCTATGTCACGACTGGCTTGGCATTGCCACCCTCAAGCCTGGAGAAGCTGCTGGGAGCTCCAAAGCCAGAGGGGAGGGGGAGGGATTTGGCGCGCCCTGGCTCCGCCCCCCTCTGGTTTCCGCTCTACCAGCAGCTTCTCCAGCCTTGAGGAGAGCAGTGCCAAGCCAGCCTTGTGCTAGCTATGCCAGCACTGGCTTGGCACTGCCACCCTCAAGCCTGGAGAAGCTGCTGGGAGCTCCAAAGCCAGAGGGAGGGGGGGGGCTTTGGCGCGCCCTGGCTCCGCCCCCCTCTGGCTTCCGCTCTACCAGCAGCTTCTCCAGGCTTGAGGAGAGCAGTGCCAAGCCAGCCTTGTGCTAGCTATGCCAGCACTGTCTTGGCATTGCCACCCTCAAGCCTGGAGAAGCTGCTGGGAGCTCCAAAGCCAGAGGGGAGGGGGAGGGATTTGGCGCGCCCTGGCTCCGCCCCCCTCTGGTTTCCGCTCTACCAGCAGCTTCTCCAGCCTTGAGGAGAGCAGTGCCAAGCCAGCCTTGTGCTAGCTATGCCACCACTGGCTTGGCTCTGCCACCCTCAAGCCTGGAGAAGCTGCTGGGAGCTCCAAAGCCAGAGGGGAGGGGGAGGGATTTGGCGCGCCCTGGCTCCGCCCCCCTCTGGCTTCCGCTCTACCAACAGCTTCTCCAAACTTGAGGATGGCAGTGCCAAGCCAGCCTTGTGCTAGCTATGCCAGCACTGGCTTGGCACTGCCACCCTCAAGCCTGGAGAAGCTGCTGGGAGCTCCAAAGCCAGAGGGGAGGGGGAGGGATTTGGCGCGCCCTGGCTCCGCCCCCCTCTGGCTTCCGCTCTACCAACAGCTTCTCCAAACTTGAGGATGGCAGTGCCAAGCCAGCCTTGTGCTAGCTATGCCACCACTGGCTTGGCACTGCCATCCTCCAGACTGGAGAAGCTGCTGGTAGAGCGGAAGCCGGAGGGTAGGGGGCGGGGCTTGGCATGCCCTGGCTCCACCCCCTCTGGCTTCTGCTCTACCAGCAGCTTCTCCAGCCTTGAGGAGAGCAGGACCAAGCCAGCCTTGTGCTAGCTATGTCACCACTGGCTTGGCATTGCCATCCTCAAGCCTGGAGAAGCTGCTGGGAGCCCCAAAGCCAGAGGGGAGGGGGCGGGGCTTGGCGCGGTCTGGCCCCGCCCCTGTGGCAAAGCCCCGCCCCCTCCCCTCTTCAGCCTTGAGGAGGTAGGTAGATCTTTCTGACTTGGTTTTAATATAAGTAGCTCGCATGCTGAAAAAGTGTGGGCACCCCGGGTCTAGATATAATATGAAATATCTTCAATAAACACTAACGTGCTATGTAATTAATAAACACCTGTCTCCATTTAGGGTAAACAGGATTGTGTGTGTATACACACACACGCAATATACAGAAATAACACATAACGTATACAGAGAGGTTCTATTCCCAAGTTGTTCTATGAGTCGCCTGTATAATATACACAAGAAACACATAGACCAGGGCAGTCCAACTTCTGCCGGCTCAAGGGCCGGACTTCTGGTGAGTGATCACCTGGGGGGCCACCCGGCCATGCCCCCGGCCATGCCCCCATCCACGCCCCGGCCACGTGGCTCCGCCCCCTCTCCCAAAGCGTCAGAACAGCTGTTCTGACGCTTTGGGAGAGAGGGAGGTGCCGCGGGGGACCCCCCTCCCTTCCAAGGCATCACGGCAGCCGCGGAAACCGGCCATTTCGCCGGCTTCAGCGGCTGCCGTGACGCTTTGGGAGAGAGGGAGGTGCCGCGGGGGACCCCCCCTCCCTTCCAAGACATCACGGCAGCCTGGATGGCTCGCGGGGAAGCTTTTGCCCGGTTCTTGCTTCCCGCGAGCCATCCAGGCTGCCGTGACGCCTTGGAACGGAGGGGGATCCGGGGGATCCCCTCCGTCTCCCAAAGCGCCACGGCAGCTGCTGAATGGCGAAATCGGGGAAGCTTTTCGGCTGCCGTGATGTCTTGGAGCCAGGGGGTCCTCACGGCACCTCCCTCTCTCCCAAAGCGTCACGGCAGCCGCTGAAGCATCCCTGGTCAGAGGGACGCGAGAGCCGGGCGAAACCTCTCCTGCAGGCCTGGATGGCCCGCGGGGGAAGCGAGAACCGGGCGAAAAGCTTCCCCCGCGAGCCGTCCAGGCTTCGCAGCGGCGGGGCGGAGGGGGACGGAGGGGGCGAGGCAAGGAGGAGGAGCTGGCTCCTTCCCTCCCTCCGCGCCCCGCCGGCGCTCCTCCCCTGGCTCCCTTCCTCCTCCTCCCCCCCGGCTGCCATTTTTAAATAAAAAATATTTTTTAAAATAAATTAATTCAGGAGGGTAGCGGGGCCGTGTCCAACAGGCTGGGGGGCCGTATACGGCCCGCGGGCCGCCTGTTGGACAGCCCTGGCTTAGACAATTAGTTTGTGTGTCATCAAGGCAACCCGCTCATTTTGGATTATTATGTGTTCACCAATCTCATAGCACGTAAGTGTGTTTTGCATTTATTAATGATATCTTGATTATTACTTGGTTCTGCATTCTCTGTTTGTTCCCATCGGGCTTTCCCTGTTTATTTTGCTTTTCCGTTGTGCAGAGTTATTTCTGCAGAGTAACTAAGGGGTGTTCTTCCAATCTAGACAAGCCAAGGTAGCGTAAAGAAAAAGTATCCCTAGTTCATGGGTTTTATAGTCCCCGTTGACACAAGAACACACATTTTATTTATGTATTTACAGTATTTATATTCCACCCTTCTCACCCCCCAGGAACTCAGGACGGATTACAATGTACATATACATGGCAAACATTCAATGCCATAGACACACACCATATATAGACAGACACTCAGAGGCTATTTAACATTCCAGCTTCTGGCCACCAGGGGAGCCGTCACTTCCTCATTCTTTGAAACTTCCTGGAGATTTTTATGGCCTCGTAAATCAGTTAAATTAGCCTCCCCACAAAGTGGTACTTGACAGATGCAACTGTCTTTCGGGCTGCAAAGGTCGACAACAAGCTACACAATTGTGGTCGGGAGCTCACTCCGACCCGGGCTGGCTTCGAACTCATGACCACGACCGTGTTTATATTTATTTATATATTTAAAACTTTTATTCCCCGACCTTCTCACCTCTATCGAGGGACTCAGACCGGCATAACAGCAAAGATTCAATGTTATACAATTTATAAACAACTAGAACAACATATTAAAATACAGTTTTTAAAACCCAAGCATAAAACCACATCGCCACTAAAACAATTCCACTCAATCTGTAAACGTGGTCATGCATTCAGACAATAGCCAATCTCAGCCTATTCTGGGAAGGCCTGGTTCCACATCCAGGTCTTCACCAGCCCCCTAAAGGACAAAAGAGAGGGGGCAGATCTAGCATCACTTGGGAGAGAGTTCCATAGCCGAGGGGCCACCACAGAGAAGGCCCTGTCTCTAGTCCCCACCAGCCGCGCTTGCGAAGCCGGCGGGACCGAGAGCAGAACCTCTCCGGAGGATCTTAATGTTCTAGATGGTTCGTAGGGGAGAATCCGTTCGGACAGGTAAACTGGGACAGAACCATATAGGGCATTGTAGGTTGAAACCAGCACTTTGAATTGTGCCCGGAAGCTAATTGGCAGCCAGTGGAGCTGGCGCAGCAAGAGAGTTGTGCGCTCCCTGTGCCCCGCTCCTGTTAGTAACCTGGCTGCCGAACGTTGGACTAATTGCAGCTTCCGAGCAGTCTTCAGAGGCAACCTCACGTAGAGAGCGTTGCAGTAGTCTATTCGGGATGTAACCATCTCCCCAAAGGGGACTCGGGGTGGCTCACATGAGGCCAGGCTCAAACAACTAGTAATAATAATAATAGTAATAATAATAATCTTTATTTATACCTCGCCACTATCTCCCCAAAGGGGACTCGGGGCGGCTCACATGAGGCCAGGCTCAAACAACAACAACTAATAATAATAATCTTTATTTATACCCCGACACCATCTCCCCAAAGGGGACTCGGGGCGGCTCACATGAGGCCAGGCTCAAACAACTAATAATAATAGTAATAATAATCTTTATTCATACCCCGGCACCATCTCCCCAAAGGGGACTCGGGGTGGCTCACATGAGGCCAGGCTCAAACTAATAATAATAATAATAATAATCTTTATTTATACCCCGCCACCATCTCCCCAAAGGGGACTCGGGGCGGCTCACGTGAGGCCAGGCTCAAACAACTAATAATAATAATAATAATCTTTATTCATACCACCATCTCCCCACCATCTGAGGCCCCTAATAATAATAATAATAATAAGGGGACCACCATCTGGGGTGGCTCACATGAGGCCAGGCTCAAACTAATAATAATAATAATAATAAACTCTATTTATAACCCACCACCATCTCCCCAAAGGGGACTCGGGGCGGCTCACATGAGGCCAGGCTCAAACTAATAATAATAATAATAATAATAATATTTATTTATACCCCGCCACCATCTCCCCAAAGGGGACTCGGGGCGGCTCACATGAGGCCAGGCTCAAACTAATAATAATAATAATAATATTTATTTATACCCCACCACCATCTCCCCAAAGGGGACTCGGGGCGGCTCACATGAGGCCAGGCTCAAACTAATAATAATAATAATAATAATATTTATTTATACCCCGCCACCATCTCCCCAAAGGGGACTCGACTCACATGGGCAGGCTCAAACTCACGTGAGGCCAGGCTCAAACTAATAATAATAATAATAATAATAATCTTTATTCATACCCCGCCACCATCTCCCCTTTAAAGGGGATCTCAAAGGGACTCGGGTGGCTCACATGAGGCCAGGCTCAAACAACTAATAATAATAATAATAATAATAATAATCTTTATTTATACCCCGCCACCATCTCCCCAAAGGGGACTCGGGGTGGCTTACATGAGGCCAAGCCCGACAACACAACAAGAACAAAAATTCTTCAAACTGGTGTCAAGCACAAGAACCTTCAATAAATAAAAATCGAAAACATCAGCAGCAATACAATAAAAATACAGATGTATAGATAAAAACAATATACAGATAAATACCTCCAATCGCAAACGAAAAGTTTTAAAAGATTTTTTTAAAGGGGGGGGGCTGCGCACAGTGCGGGGGCATGTGCATGAAATATCCTTCTCCCCCCCCCCCCCCAAACGCACCCTCCTTTCAACAGGGGCTTCAGAGGAGTCACCAACGAAGGCTCCATCGCAAGAGAAATCAATTTCCTGGCCGAACTCCTGGAGAGCCCCGAGCTGTGCGTGCGAGACACCTTCGTCGTGGCGGGCTACACCAACCCGGCGGCCGCGAATCGCCAGAACGAAATATGGTTCCTTGAGAAACCAGAGGCCGCCTTTCAGCTGTGAGACACTGACCGGACCAACCGGGTGCCACGTCCCACCAGCACAGCCTGACAGACCAGCTCCCTTCCTTTGGTGAAATGTGAAGTGTTTGCTGTGACTCTGCTTCTAGCTCAGGCATGGGCCGCCTCTGGCCCTCGCTCCCTGTGTTTTGGACTTCAACTCCCATCGTTCCTAACAGCCTCAGGCCCTTTCCTTTTCCCGCTCAGCCGCTTAAGCGGCTGAGCGGGAAAAGGAAGGGGCCTGAGGCTGTTAGGAACGATGGGAGTTGAAATCCAAAACACAGGGAGCGAGGGCCAGAGGCGGCCCATGCCGGAGTTAGCTGTTCTGCTTCTAATTTTGCGTAGCTGCTGGATTTTCTTCTAACGCTTTCCCCAGAAATGAGAAACTAAACACGAGAGGAGAGAACGTATTCAGTGTGCAGAGATCCGATTCTCGCAATATGAAGCTCACACAACGACGGCGAGGAAGGTTGTCCGCCTGCTTTTCCTTTGATAGCTGGGATATAGAGTTGGAAAGGGCTGTCCCAACGTCATAGACAACGCAGTGCAAAAGGTAAAGGGGCTTCGGAAAGAGGCCCATCCAACCCCTGTTTAAGGACCCCCACCACCTTGCAAGGCGGCCCATCCGCCCCCCCCCGATGAACGACTTGCAGGAAGATGTTTGAGTGGAATAATGTGAATCTACCCAGATTTCCGGGGTCACGGGGTCATTATCCCAGGGGATAATTGCTTGAGGCTATAGACCAGGCCTGTCCAACAGCTGGCCCGCGGGACGCACACGGCCCGCCAGCCCCTTGGGTCCGGCCCCCTACCCTCCTGCAATAAAAAAATGTTTTTTAAAAAAATTCCGGGAAAAAAAATCTTTTTAAAAATCCCAATTTTTCTTTTAGGTGTGCATGCGCGCGGCGGCGCAAGCGCCATCCACAGCCGCCGCGAGGGAGGAGCCAAGGGGAACTTCCCTTGGCTTCTCCCTCCCTCTTACAGCGTCACGGCCGGGCGCGAGAAGTAGCGAAATCGCCCGCTTCTGGCGCCCGAGAGTGACGCTGTAGAAGGGAGGGAGGAGGAGGGAGCTTCCCTTGGCTTCTCGCCCCTCCCTTACAGTGTCACGGCCGGGCGCCAGAAGCGGCGAAATCGCCCGCTTCTGGCGCCCAAGAGTGACACTGTAGAAAGGAGGGAGGAGCTAAGGGGAGCTTCCCTTGGCTTCGCCCTCCCTTACAGCGTCATGGCCGGGCACCAGAAGTGGCGAAATTGCCCCCCGCGATCGGCCCCGCCCCCGCTGCGGCCCCCCAGGTGATAAGTCACCGTAATTCCGGCCCCTGGGCCGGTAGAAGTTGGACAGCCCTGCTATAGACAATGCGGTTGCTGTTGCCCATTTTTGGTCAAAAGATATTCAGCTGCTTGGGCTCCTTCTATTTTTATCAGTTTTATACTAATTTATTTATATGCAATGCTTTTGATACAAAATAAATAAATTCCAGGGGAGCCTTGACCAAAGCAAATCATAGAATCAGGAGTCCTCTCGGGGAGATAGGGTGGGATAAAAATAAAGTTGTAGGCTTGGGCAATCATTGGCACTGCCATCCTCAAGCCTGGAGAAGCTGCTGGTAGAGCTGAAGCCAGAGGGGGCGGAGCCAGGCTGCCCCAAACCCCGCCCCCTCCCCGGCTTCAGCTCTACCAGCAGCTTCTCCAGCCTTGAGGAGGGCAGGGCCAAGCCAGCCTTGTGCTAGCTATGCCACCACTGGCTTGGCACTGCCATCCTCAAGCCTGGAGAAGCTGCTGATAGAGCTGAAACCAGAGGGGGTGGAGCCAGGCCGTGCCAAGCCCCGCCCCCTCCCTGGCTTCAGCTCTACCAGCAGCTTCTCCAGCCTTGAGGAGGGCAGGGCCAAGCCAGCCCTGCGCTAGCTATGCCACCACTGGCTTGGCACTGCCATCCTCAAGCCTGGAGAAGCTGCTGGCAGAGCTGAAGCCAGAGGGGGTGGAGCCAGGCTGCACCAAACCCCACCTCCCCAGCTTCAGCTCTACCAGCAGCTTCTCCAGCCTTGAGGAGGGCAGGGCCAAGCCAGCCTTGTGCCAGCTATGCCACCACTGGCTTGGCACTGCCATCCTCAAGCCTGGAGAAGCTGCTGGCAGAGCTGAAGCCAGAGGGGGCAGAGCCAGGCTGCACCAAACCCCACCCCCTCCCCAGCTTCAGCTCTACCAGCAGCTTCTCCAGCCTTGAGGAGGGCAGGGCCAGGCTAGCCTTGTGCTACCTATGCCACCACTGGCTTGGCACTGCCATCCTCAAGGCTGAGAAGCTGCTGGTAGAGCTGAAGCCAGAGGGGTGGAGCCAGGCCACACCAAGCCCCCGCCGCCTCCCGGCTTCGGCACTACCAGGAGAAGCTGCTGGTTGAGCTGAAGCCAGAGGGGGCAGAGCCCGGCGGCACCAAACCCCCCCCCCACCCCCGCTTCAGCTCTACCCGCAGCTTCTCCAGCCTTGAGGAGGGCAGGGCCAGGCCAGCCTTGTGCTACCTATGCCACCACTGGCTTGGCACTGCCATCCTCAAGCCTGGAGAAGCTGCTGGTTGAGCTGAAGCCAGAGGGGGCAGAGCCAGGCTGCACCAAACCCCACCCCCTCCCCGGCTTCAGCTCTACCAGCAGCTTCTCCAGCCTTGAGGATGGCAATGCCAAGCCAGCCTTGCGCTAGCTATGCCACCACTGGCTTGGCACTGCCATCCTCAAGCCTGGAGAAGCTGCTGGCAGAGCTGAAGCCAGAGGGGGCCGAGCCAGGCCGCACCAAGCCTCGCCCCTCCCCTCTCCAGCCTTGAGGAGGTAGGTAGATCTTTCTGACTTGGTTTTATTATAAGTAGCTTGCATGCTGAAAAAGTGTGGGCACCCCTGTTCTAAATGGTTCTAATGTACTTACAAAACTAAAGTTCTGGTGGTGAGCACTAGGTGGCGCTAGAGTAGGTTCTTAAGAGTAGAAGGAGACCTCCAAGGGCCATCCAGTCCAACCTCCTTCGGCCATAAGGGAAAAAACACAATCAAAGCATTCCTCACAGATGGCCATTCAGCCTCTGATAATAACAACAACAATGGGTTCCTAGAATAGGAGGAGACCTCCAAGGGCCATCCAGTCCAACCTCCTTCTGTACCTGGGTGGCGTCGGGAGCCTGCAGGGCGGGACTGAGCCTTCCTCTCACCCTGCCTGCGATCTACCAGGATGCCCTACGTGATCTACCAGTAGATTGCGATCTACCTAATGAGCACCCTGATTTAGAGCCATGATTGCCCAGGCCTACTAGGTACAGTAACACATTCCTACTCCCCATGAGCATCAACTGAAGTTTTGCACATTTATTTATTAACTATTCCTTCATAAAGATCTTCCAGGAATGATTAGCCACCTAGACGGAGAAGAGACGTTCTCCTAACCTCTCCCCAAAAGTCTCTAGTTGCCCATTGGAAGTGGCCTTGCACACTGCTTACTACAGGCTTCTCTTTAGACAGCTGCTATAGGGAGGAGACACGGGAAAGGACGGGTTGCCAATACTCAACAGACACTTCGGATTGAACGAGTGATGAGTAGTTCAGAAAGTTAACAGCGGTTTGACTCCTCCTGGTGTGGACAATCATGACGAAATGTCTCTGTATTCTATCAGTGCAACTTGTGATGTAAACCGTTTTAAAAGTCTATTTTATATTACGGGATCCACTGGAGTACTGTTTTATTTTACGTGCAGATCCCCAGGTATTTGTCAGTGCTGATTGTGTTTAAGTGCAGGCCAGGGTCTTGAGGCACTGCACCCAGTGTGCCAATCACCACTGGGACCAACTGTACTGGCTTGTGCTAAAGTCTTTGCAGTTTGATCTCTAAATCGTGTGTAACAAACCCCAAGGTTTATTCCTTTGTGAGCAACCATTGTCCCTCCCAAACAGGCTAAATAACGAGAGTCACCAAACCAAAACAGATGTTCTTTCCCATGTACTAAACTCAAGCGTCTGAACGTATCTAATGCTGCGGCCCTACTCACCCGGATATAAGCCGCCTGGACCTCGGCCAGTTCTTTCCCCAGCGGGACCACCACCTTCTCCACCCGCCGTTCGTGAGAGTACGGCTGAAGGTCGGGGGAGTCTTCCGTACAGAGCTCGATGTGCGAAATCAGCAGGTTGGAAATCACTTGCTGGACGGCCTGCAAAGAGAGGAATAACGTGGCACGTCACATTTATGCTTCAGCCCCAGCGTCACTCAGAAATCTCATTATTACGGACAGGGCTGGTGAACCTCGGCCCTCCCTCCAGGAAGCTGTTAGGAATTCTGGGAGCCGAAGTCCAAAACCTTTTCCAAAATGCGACAACCTGATTCTCATATTAAAAACGCATCTCATATACCAGGGCTGCCCAACCGGCGGCCCGCGGGCCGTATACGGCCCCCCAGCCTCTTCACTGCGGCTCCCTAAGCTTTTTAATAAAAAATAAAAAATAGAAAAAATAATTTTTTTAAAAAAAAAATCCTCCCCAAAAAGTGCGCATGTGCGCGGTTTTGCCCGCTTTGGGAGGGCGGGGGGAGCACCCCGTGGCTCCTCCCTCTCTCCTAAAGCGTCACGCCAGCCTCGGAAGCCCTCTCCCCCAAAGCGTCACAACATTGGGGAGAAGCCACGTCAGGGAGAAGCCCTGCCCTGCCCCCCTCAGGTGGCCCTGCCCCCCTCAGGTGGCCCTGCCCCCCTCAGGTGGCCCCGCCCCCCTCAGGTGCCCCCCCGGGGGCGGCACTTACCGGGTGTGGCCTCGGGCGGCCCCAAGCCTTAATCCGGGCCTGCCATCGCCCCCAGCCATCACTCCATGGAATGCGGAGAGTATATCCCGGATGATGACTCCCTGCAGCCCCGGGATGCGGCGTGCCTGGGATGGGCTTGCCGAGGCACTCTGGGAGCGGTAGCAGCCAGGAAACTACTGATCCCAGAGTGCCTCATCGAACCCATCCCAGGACCGCATCTCGCCTTTTCCTTTGACCGCTTTGCAAAGGCTGGTGCGCAAGGCCTCACCTTAGAGGGGCTGCCGCTCCTCTCGGACCCTCTGCTGCGATGTCCAGGGAAACTCCAGGCGGACAGAGAGAGAGGGAAAGAGGAAAGGGAGCAGAAGGAGCGCATGCTCATGCGAGGCGAGCAGCTCTTGTCCTCAGCGCCCTCTGCAGCCTTCTCTCTCTCTCTCTCTCTCTGCTGTGAGAATAAAAAAACGCAAAAAGGAGAAGAAGAGGGAGAAAGAGAGGAAGCGGAGCGCGAGCTACGGAGCAGGCAGGCCGCTGCCAGAGCTGGAGGGAGTCGTCCGAGGCGCTTCTTTGCACCTTTGGATGACGGCTCCTGGGGTGGTCTTGCTGAGGCATTCGGGGAGCCGTAGTTTCCTGACTCCTGCGGCTCCCAGAATCCTGGATGCACTGTGGCCCGGGGCTGCAGGGAGTTGTTGTCCGAGGGCGCTTCTTTGGGCGAGCCTAGTGGCCTTCGGAGGAGGTGGGTGGCGGGGGCCGCTAGGACAGCCCAGCAGGCCATCACCCCCAGCCATCACTCCATGGAACGCGGAGTTTTCTTAAACGGCAAGTATATCCCTAACTCTCTATTTTGTGTTAAAAAGATGAGGGGTCGTCTCATAGCCCCAGTCGCCTTGTATTCCGGAATATACGGTACACAAGACGGACCTCAAATGATGGCTTTTCCTAAGATGTTTCAAGCAATAGGCCTCTTTGGCCTGATATTCCGTTCACCTTCACTTCTGCAATGCATGTAACTGGGGGTGCATCCATACCAGGGGTGCCCACACTTTTTCAGCATGCGAGCTACTTATAATAAAACCAAGTCAGAAAGATCTACCTACCTCCTCAAGGCTGGGAGGGGAGGGGCTTGGCACGGCTTGGCCTGGCTCCGCCCCCTCTGGCTTCCACTCTACCAGCAGCTTCTCCAGGCTTGAGGATGGCAATGCCAAGCCAGTGGTGGCATAGCTAGCATAAGGCTGGCTTGGCCCTGCTCTCCTCAAGGCTGGAGCAGCTGCTGGTAGGCGGAAGCCAGAGGGGCGGGCCAGGCCGCGCCCAGCCCCGCCCCTCTGGCTTCCACTCTACCAGCAGCTTCTCAGGCTTGAGGATGGCAAATGTCAAGCCAGTGGTGACATAGCTAGCACAAGGCTGGCTTGGCATTGCCATCCTCAAGCCTGGAGAAGCTGCTGGGAGCTCCAAAGCCAGAGGGCAGGGGGCGGGGCTTGGTGCAGCCTGGCTCCGCCCCCTTTGACTTTAGCTCTACCGGCAGCTTCTCCAGGCTTGAGGATGGCAATGCCAAGCCAGTGGTGGCATAGCTAGCACAAGGCTGGTTTGGCATTGCCATCCTCAAGCCTGGAGAAGCTGCTGGGAGTGCCAAAGCCGAAGGTGGGGGCGGGGCTTGGTGCGGCCTGGCTCCACCCTCCTCTGAGAAGCACCCCATCCGGCTGGGATCGACCTCCTTGGGTCCCGGGATCGACTGGTCGATTGCGATCGACTTCCTGGGCAGTCCTGATCTATACCTTAGGACTGATGCTATGGAATCCTGGGAGCTGGAGTACGGCAGAGAAGGATCAAGACCCTGTCCAGGCCTGTAGCCAGGGTTTTGATTCTGGGAGGCTGGGTCTGAGTGAGAGGGGATCTACCTTAGCAAACCTTTCGTATCGTTATCCCAATACCCCCATGCACGTGGGATATATTTTAATGTAGAAGAACTGTTTAATAATAATACTAGTAATAATAATAAGCAGGGCATTGAACCAAGCCAACGCTGGATCTGGATCGAACTTGGCGCATAGAGCCAATGTGCCCAACAGCGCATACAGGCAGGGATTGGGGAATGATTGCCTTTTTTGAAATGGGAGTTGTTGTTTACCTGGATCCAGAAAGTATGGAAGGCAGCCATCATCATATCTGGACCAAACATGGCCAACTGTGCATACAGGACAGGCAGGGATTGGGGGTGATTGACTTTGGATCTGGGAGTTGCAGTGCGCCCTTATCCAGAGGGCATTGAACCAAGCCAACACTGGATCTGGACTAAACTTGGCACATAGAGCCAATGTGCCCAACTGTTCATAGAGGCAGGGATTGGGGAATGATTGTCCTTTTTGAAATGGGAGTTGTTGTTTACCTGGATCCAGAGAGTCCCAGAAGACAGCCGACGGGCTCAACGTACTCCACTCCCAGCCACGAGCGTGGCGCGACTTCAATGCACAGGCGCGAAGGCCTGCTGAGTGCATGGGCGCAAAGGCCTATTGCAGCCTCTGAATAGTCTGTGGTGTGGAGGCATCCTCTTTGGCGCCTGGGCTGTCAGCGCACTCCCCTTCCTCTCCCGGCACCGAAGGCTGAAACCAGAGGCACCAAAAAGGAAAGAGAATGCGCCGGGGGCCCAGGCGCAGACAAGGACACCACTGTGCCACATACCAGTAAGGCCTTCTCGCGGACCACCCTGAGAATTTCGGGAGGGGTTAAGCCCCTCAAGCCCACCCCCACCCCACAGCTACATGCCTGGCCCTGTCTAACCACAACTCCCAGAAGAGGAAGACGAAGAGGAAGAAGAAGACTTTGTTTGTATCTCTTCTGGGGGACTCAATAGTATTGAGCCATGGTAGTGAAAGTGGTGCCAAACCGCATTAATTAGAGGCTGTAGACGCCTCCAGGAGTGACTGACCTTTGCATCATTGCCAGGAGTGGCCGTCAGAGCCAGGATCCGGAACTCCCGAGTGTATTTGCACAATTCCTTCACCACCTGAGGAAAAAGGACTCTTCGTCACCAACATTGTCCTTGTATTGCTAAACGTATTCTGCTGAAATCCCGTATTTTGATATATCAGAGAAAAAATGTAACAAATACTAATAATAAATTTTTACTTATTACCTGCCTGTCCTGATGGCTCAAGGTACGGTGCAACAAATTAAAAAACAAATGGACGTAAACATACAATACATTATTATTTATTTATGACATTTATATGCTGCCCTTCTCACCCCGAAAGGGATTCAGAGCGGCTTACAAGTAAAATGTAAATACGGTGTGATGTGAGAGCTCGTCGAGATTCCGGCGAGGAGTAGAGCTGCAGCGTTCTGCACTAGCTTAAGTCTCCGGATTACCGACAAAGGAAGGCCAATGTAAAGAGTGTTACAGTAGTCAAGCTTCGAGATGACCATGGCTTGGACCACTGTGGCCAGGTCGCATCGGGACAAGTAGGGGGACAGTTTCCTCTCCTGGTGAAGATGGAAAAATGCCACTCTGCTGATGGTGGAGACGTGAGACTCCATCGACAGCAGAGGGTCTAAAGCAGGAGTAGGCAATTACCGGCCCTCCAGGTGTTTTGGACTTCAACTCCCAGAAATCCTAGCCAGTTTACCGGCTGTTAGGATTTCTGGGAGTTGAAGTCCAAAACACCTGGAGGGCCGGTAAATGCCCAGGTCTGGTCTAAAGTAACCCCAAGGCTCTTTACAGCTGATGACATGGCTAGACCCCTTCCAGTCCGGCTTCCGTTCGGGGCACGGGACGGAGACGGTCCTGGTCTCCATCACAGATCAACTCCGCTGCCAGCTCGACCAAGGCGGGTCTGCGCTGCTCGTGTTATTGGACCTCACGGCAGCGTTTGACACGGTCGACCACAATCTACTGATCCACCGCCTGGCCATGGCTGGAGTGAGGGGACAGTTCTTAAATGGCTGACCTCCTTCCTCCACCAGCGGTCTCAGCGTGTGAGGAGGGGCGAGGTGGTCTCCGAGGGCTCCCCATTAGTTTGTGGAGTTCCGCAAGGGGCCATTCTCTCCCCTCTGTTATTCAACATCTACATGCAGCCGCTTGCACAGCTGGTGCGGGAGTTATGGGCTGAGTGCCACCAGTACGCTGACGACACCCAGCTCATTCTGAGGATGGAGGACAGGCCGGGATCCATCCCCGATAATTTCAACACTGCCTCGAGGCCGTTACTGGATGGCTGCGAGCCAGTAGGTTGAGGGTGAATCCGCGAAGACGGAGATCTTGTGGTCGGGCCGCTCGGGTGGTGTAGATGTCCAGCTTCCGACCCTGGACGGTGTGGCGCTATGCCCATCGCCTTCCGTTAAGAGCCTGGGGTCCATCTGGACTCCCAGCTGACCATGGAGGCCCAGGTCTCCGCGGTCAGCAAGGTTGCTTTTTTCATCTGCGACAGGCTCGGAGGCTGGCCCCTATATCTCCCGGAATGACCTGGCCACGGTGATCCAAGCTACGGTCATCTCAAGGCTGGATTACTGTAACGCGCTTTACGTTGGCCTTCCTTTGTCGGCGACCGGAAGCTCAAGCTGGTGCAGAACACTGCCGCCCGGCTCCTGTCTGGAACCCCAGCAGGCCGCCACATCACACCTGTTTTGCAGGATCTGCACTGGCTCCCAATCGAGCACGGATCTCCTTCAAGGTGTTGGTTCTTACCTTTAAGGCCTTGCATGGCCTGGGGCCAGCGTACTTGAGGGACCGACTCACCCCACACTGTCCCCGAGATCACTACGCGCCGAGGATGCTAATTTGTTAGAGATACCCTCGGCGAAATCGGCTAAACTGACATCTACTCGCCGGAGGGCGTTCTCCGTTATAGCTCCTACGCTGTGGAACGCCCTCCCGGCTGGAACGCGGGCTATAAGGACCTGCCCCCATTTAGACGCGCCTGCAGAACTTATTTGTTTAAGCAGGCCTTCGGTGAGTAGGTCCTGTCCATGTTCCGCTTTAGCCGCTGTCCTGGGTGTCACGCTATCTAATCTCTGAACTGTACCTGGGGGTTTTGTATTTTGCTGTTTTAACTGTTTAATTGTCTTAGAGGTTTTATCGCATTGCTTGTGTGTAGTTGTACCTTCGGTGCCTGTGAGCCGTCGCGAGCCTCAGGGAGTCGGCGTCATAGAAGCCCGAATAATAAATAAATAATAAATAAATGACGGACATAATGCCACACCATCCAGGGTTGGAAGCTGGACATCCCCGCCACAGGATCTCTGTCTTAGCCGGATTCACCCTCAACCCACTGCCTCGCAGCCATTCAGTGATGGCCTCAAGGCAACGATGGAAATTATCGGGTACGGATAATTCAGAATGAGCTGGGTGTCATCAGCTTACTGCTGGCACCCAAGCCCAAAGCCACGTACCAGCTGAACAAGTGGTCGCATGTAGATGTTAAATGACAGAGGAGAGAGAATGGCCCGCTGAGGCACCCCGCAAAGAAGTGGGGAGCCACCGGAGACAACCTCGCCCCTCCTCACTCGCTGTACTCAGTTCCAGAGGAAGGAGGACACCCAATTAAGGGCGGTCCCCCTCACCCCGGCAAGACGGTGAGTCAATAGATCATAATCGACTGTATCAAACGCGGCTGTGAGGTCCAATAGCACAAGCAGTGCCGATCCGCCCTGGTCGAGCTGGCATTGCAGCTCATCTGAGATGGATCCTGCCCGTTGACGCTCTTTGTCAGACCCTTCGGTTGTGACCTGTCTGGCATGGGAGGCCCTACCTGTGGCTATTACGCCACCGCCAGCACAGCTCGCAACTTCATTAGTACGCAAGCCTCTCCCCCACAACAAGGGGGCGCCAACGGAGAGGAAATACCACATAAATAATGAACTTTGTAAAAGTGTGGGATTGTCCTAAAAGTGCTCTTATGAATGGACTAAACCAGGGGTGCTCACACTTTTCCACCATGCGAGCTACTTATAAAACAACCAAGTCCCAAAGATCTCCCCACTACTCAGAGAGCCATAAAAGCAAAATATTACGAAATTTATTTCAGTGAGAGCCATATAATACATTTTAAGACTGAATTCAACTAAATGTGAGTATAATAAGCCCCTGAGCATTCCTCACAAATGGTATGGAGCCATACACACTGTGCCTGTGATCTGCCTGGGATCTACCAGGGCGGCTCGAGATCTACCAGTAGATCATGATCTACCTAATGAGCACCCCTGGACTAAACAGGCAAGCAAATTGGGGGCATATACTGCTGCACAGGCTGCAATCTGTGGCATTGGGTTCATCTACTGTCATTACTGCAGTTTGACACCACTTTAACTGCCATGGCTGAATTCTGGGTTTTATAGTTTGGCGACTAATAATATGGCAAGTTTCAAAGTGGCAAACCAAAATAGAGATGAGAACCAGCTTTATAATGCTCACTTAAAGATCGCCACCTAGTGGCAGGCAGTTTCACCGTCTCCTTGCCTTCTCTGATTTAAAGCAATGCGGTTAGATAAGGACTTGACCCAGAAAAATTCAACCTGTCAGGAAGATTCCAGAGCCCGCCGGGAGAAAATAAAAGATATTATTACAACTAGTTTATTATTACTGCTACTATTACTTACTACAGCCGGGACTGTGGTGCAGCTGGGTGGGTGTCAGCTGCATTACGATCACTACTGACCAAAAGGTCATAAGTTCGAAGCGAGCCTGGGTCGGAGTGCTCTTCCGACCAATTGTGTAGCTTGTTGTCGACCTTTGCAACCCGAAAGACAAGTTGCATCTGTCAAGTAGGAAATCTAGGTACCACCTATGTGTGGGGAGGCTAACTTAACAAATTTACGAGGCCGTAAAAAACCGTCCGGGGAATGCGGAAAGTACTTTATCAGTGTCGCAGATGGACAGTGAAGCGATCGCTCCCCTGGTGCCCAGAAAAAAGTTAAATAGCCTCTGAGTGTCTGTCTATATGTGTTGTGTGTCTATGGCAGTGTTTCCCAACCTTTTTTGAGCCGCGACACACTTTTTACATTTACAAAATCCTGGGGCACACCACCAACCAAATGACACAAAATGACACTCTAACACAGTCATAGATATAGTTAATTTACCTTGAATTTTGGAGTTGTAGTTCACCTACATCCAGAGAGCACTCTGGACTCAAACAACGTTGGATCAGGACCAAACTTGGCATGAATATTCAATATGCCCAAATGTATACACAGATGGAGTTTGGGAAAAACAGACCTCGACATTTGGGAGTTACAGTTTCTGGGATTTATAGTTAACACACAATCAAAGAGCATCCTGAACTCTTGCAACAATGGAATTGAACCAAACTTGGCCTACTGAACTCTCATTACCAACAGAAAGTACTGAAAGGGTTTGCTTGGGAATTGACCTTGAGTTTGGAAGTTGTAGTTCACCTACACGCAGAGAGCACTGTGGACTCAAACAATGTTGGATCAGGACCACACTTGGCATGAATATACGCCCAAATATGAACACAGATGGAGTTTGCAAAAAGAGACCTTGACATTTGGGAGTTACAGTTTCTGGGATTTATAGTTAACACACAATCAAAGAGCATCCTGAACTCTTGCAACAATGGAATTGAACCAAACTTGGCCTATTGAACTCTCATTACCAACAGAAAGTACTGAAAGGGTTTGCTTGGGAATTGACCTTGAGTTTGGAAGTTGTAGTTCACCTACACCCAGAGAGCACTGTGGACTCAAACAATGTTGGATCAGGACCAAACTCGGCATGAATCCTCAATACGCCCAAATGTGAACACAGATGGAGTTTAGGGAAAATAGACCTTGAAATTTGGGAGTTACAGGCCTCGAAAGACCAGCACTCTCCCTCTCACTTAGGTTGCCCCCTAGCAGGGCCTGTTCCTTGCGGGGAGCCTTTCTCCCGGTTCGCGGCTCCACCAAGCACGGCGGAGCCGCAAACCAGGAGAACGGCTCCCGCAGAGTCCAGGCCCTGACGGGGAGCCGACTTTGGCCGGCTCGCGTCTTCCGCCGAGCCCAACAACTAACCAGGAACTTACCCAGAAGCGCTGCTGTTACCGCTCGGAGTCTCACGGGAGTGTCGGGCGAATGGGGGAGCAGCTTGGACGGCGAGGCAAAGAACGCATCCAAACGAAGGATGATCACAAAGATCCTTAAAGGTGACTACACATCTTTGTGATCATCCTTCCTTTGGACGTGTTGTTTGCCTTCATCCCGAGAAAGCTGCTCCTCCATTCATCTGGCACTCCCACGGGAGTGTCTCTCTTCGGGGAGATGGTGGCGGGATATAAATAAAGTTTATTATTACCTGGTGTAACGATGTCCCACCCCTGACACCAATTTGTGAAGACTCGTTATTTGCACGCCAACTTTTACACCATGGCAGGGTAGGCTACCTCACCCACTGCCACGTCACTATGCGAATATTTGTTCTTCAAACTGCTGCCACCATTTTATGAGAGAGAGACTAACTGGAACACTTTTGTGAGGGTTCCTGAGGGTTCTTGTGAGACAGGAATACACTTTTAAAATGAGGCTTGACTTTTGAAATCAATGGCACAGAGAGGTTTTCAAGATGAAATAACAATCAACAGTTTATTCTGGCACAAAAGCTTGGTTTGATATTTTGTATAACTCTTCCGAGGAGGCACGACGGTAAAATGATGGCAAATACAAAGTTACAATGCTTAACTATTGCTATCACTCAGCTAGATCAGCTGCTAACTCTTTCAATACATAGGCACTAGGCATGAGAAAAAAGTTATGAAAATCAAAAGAAATCGTAAGTGATTCGTATGTAATGGGACTTTCTAGTTTATACGCATCACGGCAGCTAACCAGGAAGTAGACTTCCTTTACGGTCCTTGAGGCCAACAATTTGCGTTATGATCGTAATAAATTTAATTATTGTACTACGTACTCACTTCTCCCTGTCTTCTCCCCTCATTTCCTTACCGCCTTCATTCAGTTTCTTCTTTTCCATCCTGGAAAGTGTAGTCCTGTGCTCTCTCTCTCAGATGCTTCTTCTCTCCTCCCCCTTCTCTTCCCGTTGCTCTGTCTTGCCCATCATCAGAGGGCCAACTTCTCACACACACACTCTCTCCTTCTCTCTCCTCTCTCTCCTGTGCTCTCTCAGATGCTTCTTCCCCCCTTTCTCTTCCCCGTTGCTCTGTCTTGCCCCATCGCAGGGGCCAACTTCTCTCTCTCACACACACACACTTCTCCTCCTCTCTCCCTGCGCTCTCTCAGATGCTTCTCCCCCCCTCCCTTCTCTTCCCCGTTGCTCTGCCTTGCCCCCAACGCAGGGGCCAACTTCTCTCACACACACACACTTCTCCTCCTCTCTCTCCCTGCGCTCTCTCAGATGCTTCTCCCCCCTCCTTCTCTTCCCCGTTGCTCTGCCTTGCCCCATCGCAGGGGGCCAACTGTCTTCTCACACACACACGCTTCTCCTCCCTCTCTCTCCCTGCGCTCTCTCAGATGCTTCTCCCTTCCCCCTTCTCTCTTCCCGTTGCTCTGCCTTGCCCCATCGCAGGGAGCCCAACTTCTCACACACACACACACTTCTTCTCTCCTCTCTCTCCCTGTGCTCTCTCTCAGCTTCTCCCCCCCCCTTCTCTTCCCCGTTTCTCTTCCCCGTTGGGCCTGTCTTGCCCCACACACTTCTCCTCCTCTCTCCCTCACACACACACACTTCTCTCCCTCTCTTCCCCGTTGCTCTGCCTTGCCCCTCTCTCACATGCTTCTCTTCTCCTCCTCCTCTCCTGTGCTCTCTCTGATGCTTCTCCCCCTCCCTCCCTTCTCTTCCCCGTTGCTCTGCCTTGCCCCATCGCAGGGGCCAACTTCTCACACACACACACACACTTCTCCTCCTCTCTCTCCTGCTCTCTCTCAGATGCTTCCTCTCCCCCTCTCTCTCTCTTCCCGTTGCTCTGCCTTGCCCCATCGCAGAGGGGCCAACTTCTCTCACACACACACTCCACTTCTCCCCCTCTCTCTCCCTGCGCTCTCTCAGATGCTTCTCCCCCCTTCTCTCCCCGTTGCTCTGTCTTGCCCCATCGCAGGGGCCAACTCTCTCTCACACACACACACATTCTCCTCCTCTCTCTCCTGCGCTCTCTCGCTCTCTCAGATGCTTCTCCCCCCCCTTCTCTTCCCCGTTGCTCTGTCTTGCCCCATCACAGGGGCCAACTTCTCACACACACACACACACACTTCTCCTCCTCTCTCTCCCTGCGCTCTCTCAGATGCTTCTTCCCCCTCCCTTCTCCTCCCCGTTGCTCTGTCTTGCCCCATCACTTGAGGGCCAACTTCTCACACACACACACAGATGCTTCTTCTCCTCCTCTCTCTCCCTGCGCTCTCTCAGATGCTTCTCCCCCCTCCCTTCTCTTCCCCGTTGCTCTTCCTTGCCCCATCGCAGGGGCCTCTCTTCTCTCACACACACACTCCCTCACTCTCTCTCTCTCTCCTGCTCTCTCAGATGCTTCTCCCCCCCCCCTTCTCTTCCCCGTTGCTCTGTCTTGCCCCATCGCAGGGGCCAACTTCTCACACACACACACACACTTCTTCTCCTCCTCTCTCTCCCTGCGCTCTCTCAGTTGCTTTCCCCCCCTTCTCCCCCCCCCTTCTCTTCCCCGTTGCTCTGCCTTGCCCCATCGCAGGGGCCCAACTCTCTCTCTCACACACACACACTTCTCCTCCTCTCCCTGCTCTCTCAGATGCTTCACCCCCCCCTTCTCTTCCCCGTTGCTCTGTCTTGCCCCCATCGCAGGGGCCAACTTCTCACACACACACACACGCTTCTCCTCCTCTCTCTCCCTGTGCTCTCTCAGATGCTTCTTCCCCCCTTCTCTTCCCCGTTGCTCTGCCTTGCCCCATCCCGCGCTCTCTCAGATGCCAACTTCTCTCTCACTTCACACACACATGCGCGCGCTTCTCCTCCTCTCTCTCCTGTGCTTCTCCTCCTCTCTCTCCTGCCTTGCTCTCTCAGATGCTTCTCCCCCCCCTCCCTTCTCTTCCCCGTTGCTCTGTCTTGCCCCCTCGCAGGGGCCAACTTCTCTCTCTCACACACACACACACTTCTCCCCCTCTCTCCCTGCGCTCTCTCAGATGCTTCTCCCCCCCCTTCTCTTCCCCGTTGCTCTGCCTTGCCCCATCACAGGGGCCAACTTCTCACACACACACACACACTTCTCCTCCTCTCTCTCCCTGTGCTCTCTCAGATGCTTCTCCCCCTTCTCTTTCCCGTTGCTCTGTCTTGCCCCATTGCAGGGGCCAAGGGCCTCCTCCTCTCTTCTCACACACACACACGCGCTTCTCCTCCTCTCTCTCCCTGTGCTCTCTCAGATGCTTCTCCCCTTCTCTTCCCCGTTGCTCTCTCCCTTGCCCCATCGCAGGGGCCAACTTCTCTCTCTCACACACACACTTCTCTCTCTCTCTCTCCTGCTCGCTCTCTCAGATGCTTCTTCCCCCCTCCCTTCTCTTCCCCGTTGCTCTGCCTTGCCCCATCGCAGGGGCCAACTTCTCACACACACATGCGCGCGCTTCTCCTCCTCTCTCTCCCTGTGCTCTCTCAGATGCTTCTCCCCCCCTTCTCTTCCCCGTTGCTCTGCCTTGCCCCATCGCAGGGGCCAACTTCTCACACACACACACCCGCGTCTCCTCCTCTCTCTCCTGCGCGCTCTCTCAGATGCTTTCCCCCCCTTCTCTTCCCCGTTGCTCTGTCTTGCCCCATCGCAGGGGCCAACTTCTCTCTCTCTCTCACACACACACTTCTCCTCCTCTCTCTCCCTGCGCTCTCTCAGATGCTTCTCCCCCCTCCCTTCTCTTCCCCGTTGCTCTGTCTTGCCCCATCGCAGGGGCCAACTTCTCTCACACACACACACACACTTCTCCTCCTCTCTCTCCCTGCGCTCTCTCAGATGCTTCTCCCCCCTCCCTTCTCTTCCCGTTGCTCTGCCTTGCCCCCATCGCAGGGGCCAACTTCTCTCACACACACACACACTTCTCCTCCTCTCTCTCCCTGCGCCCTCTCAGATGCTTCTCCCCCTCCCTTCTCTTCCCCGTTGCTCTGCCTTGCCCCATCGCAGGGGCCAACTTCTCTCTCACACACACACACACTTCTCCTCCTCTCTCCCTGCGCTCTCTCAGATGCTTCTCCCCCCTCCCTTCTCTTCCCCGTTGCTCTGCCTTGCCCCATCGCAGGGGCCAACTTCTCTCTCTCTCACACACACACACACTTCTCCTCCTCTCTCTCCCTGCGCTCTCTCAGATGCTTCTCCCCCCTCCCTTCTCTTCCCCGTTGCTCTGCCTTGCCCCATCGCAGGGGCCAACTTCTCTCTCTCACACACACACACACTTCTCCTCCTCTCTCTCCCTGCGCTCTCTCAGATGCTTCCCCCCTCCCTTCTCTTCCCCGTTGCTCTGCCTTGCCCCCATCGCAGGGCCAACTTCTTCTCTCACACACACACACACTTCTCCTCCTCTCTCTCCCTGCACTCTCTCAGATGCTTCTCCCCCCCCTCCTTCTCTTCCCCGTTGCTCTGCCTTGCCCCATCGCAGGGGCCAACTTCAGCCCTCCAGGTAGGTGTTTTGGACTTCAACTCCCACCATTCCTCACAGCCTCAGGCCTCTTCCTTTTCCTCTCAGCCTGGGCAAACTTGGGCCCTCGCTCCCTCAGGATCGGGGTGAGAGAGAGGCAGCGAGGAGCGAGGGGGGCCTCCTCCTCCTTTTTTTGCTGCTTCCAAGAATAGAATACCCCCTCCCTCCCTCCTTCCTATTTGGAGAGTCCCATCTAGAATTCAGTGTGATTTATTCAAGTTTTGGCCTACAACTCCCAGAAATCCCAGCCAATTTACCAGCTGTTAGGATTTCTGGGAGTTGTAGGCCAAAACCATCTGGAATGCGCATGCTCTGGCATACGAACTACTAACGAATTGCGTTAGTAATTAAGTTACATTTTAGAATTTTTTGGCCTTTTTTTTTTTTTGTAAGTCTTTCTTTTACTAATAAAAAAAATCCCCTTTGATTTTAGAATCACCATTTTTGGGTTCGAAACCATGCCTAATAGGCACCCTGGCCTTCTTCAGACACTTTGTCTTTATTTAGCCCTCAGGCCTTACAATAAACTAGCTGGCTCGCAAGCTCAGCTCAACAAGACTGTATTCTCACAGCCTTAAACGTCGACTCCTAACCCTGCTCTCTCTAGAGCTGGTCAGACCTAACTGCTCTCTCTGAGCTCTCAACACTAACTGTCTTAGAACTGTTCTGCCAGTTAAACTGTCAAAATTCAAACTTCCCCAGAATTCTATTCCTGGCTCTGGCAGAAGCCGTTGACTCCTCCCACTTCTGCCTCAGAGCCACGTTGCTATGGCAACTCTGCTCTCCCTGCAGAGCTGTGCTCTTAATATCAGCTCTTTCTCCGGTTCACATTATCCTAACATTTCAATACATATTCAATACTATAATAAAAAATAAACACTTCAACACACCTGGCAATAGGCATAATTCCCCAGGGCTCTGTGGGCCTCGTCGAGCACCAGGCACTTCACTTCCGCGGCCGGGCAGATCCCTCGGGAGAGATCGTTGACCAGGATTTGAGGGGTCAGGAAGAAGACCTTCTTGTGGCGCCAGAGCTCCTTCCGGTCAGCGATCGGAGTCCCTCCTGAAACGACGAGGAAGGGCAAGAGCTGGATTAGACCTCCCTGGAATCACACTGCGCCCAATTCTAGAGGGCACTGCCATTTCAAAGAGATACCTGTTTACCTGCCCGAACGTATTCTCCCCTATGACGCATCAAAAGCGTTAAGATCTTCCGGAGAGGCCCTGCTCTCGGTCCCACCACTTTCACAGTCGTGTTTGTATTATATGTATTATTAACTGTTTACGTACGATGTTTTAAAGTGTTCCTATTGTTAGCATTGAATTTTGCTGTGAGCCGATCTTAGCACACAGAGCCCCTATGACCCACGCTACATTCTACTGCAGTTTGGAGGAGGGTGGACCATGGATGATGGGATTTGTAGTACTTTCAAACCCTTCATCCCCCACAGACCACTGTGGCCCAGAATCAAGACCAATAAAGACCAAACTTGGCACACAGAGCCCCCATGACTCACACTCCATCCAACTGCAGTTTAGAGGAGGGCATATCATGGGTGATGGGATTTCAAGTACCTCCACTCACTCCCTAAGCCCACTGTGACCCTCATCCAGTGACTGATCAAGACCAAACTTGGCACACAAAGCCCCCCATGACCCACTTTACATCCTGCTGCAGTTTGGAGGAGTGGGGACCACGGATGATGGGACTTGAAGTACCTCCACTCACTTCACAAGACCACTGCGACCCTCATCCAATAACTGATCAAGACCAAACTTGGCACACAGTGCCCCCATGATGCACACCATCCTACTGCAGTTTAGAGGAGGGTGCACCATGGATGATGGGACTATAAGTACCTCCACTCACTTCATAAGCCCGCTGTGACCATCCAGTGACTGATCAGGACCAAACTTGGCACACAAATCCCCCATGACCCATTCTACATCCTGCTGCATTTTGGAGGAGGGTGGACCACGGATGATGGGGCTTGAAGTACCTCCACTCACATCACAAGACCGCTGCCAATCTCATCCAATGACTGATCAAGACCAAACTTGGCACACTGACCCCCCATGACCCACTCTACATCCTGGTGCAGTTTGGAGGAGGGTGGACCATAGATGATGGGACTTGAAGTACCTCCACTCACTTCACAAGACTGCTGCGACCCTCATCCAATAACTGATCAAGACCAAACTTGGCACACAGAGCCCCAATGACCCACTCTACATCCTGATGCAGTTTGGAGGAGGGCGGACCACGCATGATGGGACTTGAAGTACCTCCACTCATTTCACAAGACTGCTGTGACCCTCATCCAATGACTGATAAAGACCAAACTTGGCACACCGAGCCCCCATGACCCACGTTACATCTTGGTGCAATTTGAGGAGCATCGACCATGGATGATGGGACTTGAAGTACCTCCACTCACTTCCCAATCCCGCTGTGACTGTCATCCAGTGACTGATGAGGACCAAACTTGGCACACAGAGCCCCCATGACCCCACTTTACATCCTGGTACACTGTTAGGAGGGTGGACCATGGATGATGGGATTTCAAGTACCTCCACTCACTTCCCAAGCTTGCTGTGACCCTCATCCAGTAACTGATCAAGACCAAACTTGGCACACAGAGCCCCCATGACCCATTCTACATCCTGGTACACTATCGAGGAGGATGGCCCACGCGTGATGGGACTTGAAGTACCTCCACTCACTTCCCAAGCTTGCTGTGACCCTCATCCAGTAACTGATCAAGACCAAACTTGGCACACAGAGCCCCCATGACCCATTCTACATCCTGGTACAGTTTCGAGGAGGATGGCCCATGGATGATGGGATTTCAAGTACCTCCACTCACTTCACAATCCCGCTGTGACTGTCATCCAGTGACTGATGAGGACCAAACTTGGCACACAGAGCCCCCATGACCCACTTTACATCCTGGTACACTGTCAAGGAGGGTGGACCACGCGTGATGGGACTTGAAGTACCTCCACTCACTTCCCAAGCTTGCTGTGACCCTCATCCAGTAACTGATCAAGACCAAACTTGGCACACAGAGCCCCCATGACCCACTCTACATCCTGGTACACTATCGAGGAGGATGGCCCACGCGTGATGGGACTTGAAGTACCTCCACTCACTTCCCAATCCCGCTGTGACTGTCCTCCAGTGACTGATGAGGACCAAACTTGGCACACAGAGCCCCCATGACCCACTTTACATCCTGGTACACTGTCAAGGAGGGTGGACCACGCGTGATGGGACTTGAAGTACCTCCACTCACTTCCCAAGCTTGCTGTGACCCTCATCCAGTAACTGATCAAGACCAAACTTGGCACACAGAGCCCCCATGACCCATTCTACATCCTGGTACACTTCGAGGAGGATGGCCCATGGATGATGGGACTTCAAGTACCTCCACTCACTTCCCAAGCCCGCTGTGACTGTCCTCCAGTGACTGATGAGGACCAAACTTGGCACACAGAGCCCCCATGACCCACTTTACATCCTGGTACACTGTCAAGGAGGGTGGACCACGGGTGATGGGACTTGAAGTACCTCCACTCACTTCCCAAGCTTGCTGTGACCCTCATCCAGTAACTGATCAAGACCAAACTTGGCACACAGAGCCCCCATGACCCATTCTACATCCTGGTACACTATCGAGGAGGATGGCCCACGCGTGATGGGACTTGAAGTACCTCCACTCACTTCCCAATCCCGCTGTGACTGTCCTCCAGTGACTGATGAGGACCAAACTTGGCACACAGAGCCCCCATGACCCACTTTACATCCTGGTACACTGTCGAGGAGGGTGGACCATGCATGATGGGACTTGAAGTACCTCCACTCACTTCCCAAGCCCGCTGTGACCCTCATCCAGTGACTGATCAAGACCAAACTTGGCACACAGAACCCCCATGACTACATTCTGGTGCAGTATCGAGGATGGACCACGGATGATGGGACTTGAAGTACCTCCACTCACTTCCCAAGCCCGCTGTGACCCTCATCCAGTGACTGATCAAGACCAAACTTGGCACACAGAGCCCCCATGACCCACTCTACATCCTGGTACTGTATCGAGGATGGACCACGGATGATGGGACTTGAAGTACCTCCACTCACTTCCCAAGCCCGCTGTGACCCTCATCCAGTGACTGATGAGGACCAAACCTGGCACACCGAGCCCCCATGACCCACTCTACATCCTGGTACACTATCGAGGAGGATGGACCACGCCTGATGGGACTTGAAGTACCTCCACTCACTTCCCAAGCCCGCTGTGACCCTCATCCAGTGACTGATGAGGACCAAACTTGGTACACAGAGCCCCCATGACCCACTCTACATCCTGGTACACTGTCGCGGAGGATGGACCACGCGTGATGGGACTTGAAGTACCTCCACTCACTTCCCAAGCCCTCTGTGACCCTCATCCAGTGACTGATGAGGACCAAACTTGGCACACAGAGCCCCCATGACCCACTCTACATCCTGGTACACTATCGAGGAGGATGGACCACGCCTGATGGGACTTGAAGTACCTCCACTCACTTCCCAAGCCCGCTGTGACCCTCATCCAGTGACTGATGAGGACCAAACTTGGCACACAGAGCCCCCATGACCCACTTTACATCTTGGTGCAATTTGGAGGAGCATCGACCATGGATGATGGGACTTGAAGTACCTCCACTCACTTCACAAGACTGCTGTGACCCTCATCCAATAACTGATCAAGACCAAACTTGGCACACAGAGCCCCCATGACCCACTCTACATCCTGGTACACTATCGAGGAGGATGGACCACGCGTGATGGGACTTGAAGTACCTCCACTCACTTCCCAAGCCCGCTGTGACCCTCATCCAGTGACTGATGAGGACCAAACTTGGCACACAGAGCCCCCATGACCCATTCTACATCCTGGTACACTGTCGAGGAGGATGGACCACGCGTGATGGGACTTGAAGTACCTCCACTCACTTCCCCAGACGGGTTACCCTCGCCCCGCAGGGAGGCTGCTACGCACCGGTGACGAGGGCGGCGTCCCGGGCGGGGAGGCCCAC
This sequence comes from Anolis apletophallus, assembly GCA_030556195.1. Classification (NCBI taxonomy): domain Eukaryota; kingdom Metazoa; phylum Chordata; class Lepidosauria; order Squamata; family Anolidae; genus Anolis; species Anolis apletophallus. The sequence goes on from JARBWK010000021.1 coordinate 5,494,241, forward strand.
GAGGGCGGCGCAGGCGCGGCGCTGCTGGGCGACGAGGGGCCGGGTGGGGGCGAGGAAGAGGCCTTCCCGGCGGGGAACCAGCGGCAGAAGTTGTGGAGCACGGCGGCCGCCACCAGGGTCTTGCCCAGGCCCGTGGGCAGGCACAGCAGCGTGTTGCCCAGCAGCGCCGCCCGCGCCGCCCGCACCTGGTAGGGCCGCGTCTCCAGGCCCGGGCCGCCGGGGAAGAGCCACAGGCGCCCCGCGGGCCCGCCCACGAAGCCGCCGCCGCCCGACGCCGCCGCCTCGGCCTCCCCCGCCGCCAGCACCAGCGCCGCGTCCTCCTCGGCCTTCTGGTCCTCCTCCTCCGCCTCGTCGTGCTCGGCCCGGGCGCCCCAGGCCTCGAAGAGCGTGGCCTGCCGCCTCCCGCCGGGCGCCTTCCTCATGGCTCTTTCCTCTCAGCCGCCGCCATCTTGGGCGCCGTCCAAAACACGCGCCTCGCGCCCTGATTGGCTCCCGACTGAATGAAAGGGGCGTGGCCTCGCTCTCGCCCCCGCGCTCATTGGCCGCCCTCCCTGCGTGCGGATACTCACCCCTCATTGGTTGGGAGCTGTACGCTGATTGGCTACAGCGTGGGTGCTCCGTCGCGATTGGTTCCGCCCGGCAGCTATGACAAAGCTTTACCCACTGCGGTGATTGGCTGCAGTGTGCGCTCCGACCTGATTGGTTGCAGGATGGCTGGTCCTTCCTGATTGGCTGTCGGCTGGTGGAAAACTCGAACGCTGATTGGTCGAGATGTTTACCTCAGCTACTTCACATTGAGGGACAATGTGAGCCTTCCCTTTAAGGGACTACATTACCCAGCGGCCTTTCTGCAAGTCCCGCCTCTGGCTCAATCTCATTGGGCAGATTCCCTAATGTGAGTGACGGGCGTGGCGCTGCTCCAGTAGGGCTCTCCCGTTCCGCAGGGCAGCCTGGGAAGCGTAGTCCGGGCTCCGTGAGGGGAGAGCGGGGCGGCGAGGCGGTGAGGCGGAGTCGGAGGCCGAGGTCGGAGGCCGAGGCCATGGAGTGCCCCGCGCCGCCCTGGAGCCCCGAGCAGCTGCGGAGCGACGAGCTGCCCAAGCGGGACCTGGTCCGCTTCCTCCAGGAGCAAGCCGCCCACCGGGTGAGACGCGTGTCAGCGCGTTCACACGTGCAAACGCGTGCAAAACGCGGGCACGGGGCGGGGCGAAGCGGGGAGGGCCCGCCTCGCTTGCATTACAGTAAATAAACAATAATGGTATGCAAATAGCAATAATAATATATCAATAATACATAAATAATAATTATATTAAGTAACATCTAAATAATTTCAGTAATTTACTAACAATAATTCTCTCGGCATCACTTCGCGAACGGAGATTCTCAGGAAGGGCTCCTCCCACTCTTTCTACAAGCGCGTTGATGACTAAAAAGGCCAATCTGAGAGAGGCAAGTCCGGTTGCAGAAAGCACAGCAGAACGTCTCCTTGGGTGATGTCGTATCCAAGTTGCGGTCCTTTCTGCGTTGTCGTTTCTCTTCGAGACCCCTTCGGCGTGTCTTCTCGAAAGAGGCCGCAGCATTGTGGGTAGTGCGTCTCCATGCCTCCCGATGTGAGGCCAGGGTGGACCATTGTTGGCGATCAATCTGGCCGAGCCTGAGATGCTGTTTCAGGGAGTCCTTGTATCTCTTTTTGGGGGCGCCTCTCTTGTGCTGACCCGTGGGGAGTTCACCGTAGAGTAGTATCTTTGGGAGGCGGTGGTCCTCCATCCTAGAGACCTCGTGCCCTGCCCAGCGCAGCTGTGTTCTCAATAGCATGGCCTCAACGCTGGTGACCCCTGCTTGCTCAAGGACAGCAACATTAGTCACATAGTCGGTCCAGTGTATATTTAGGATTGTGCGAAGACAGCGCTGATGAAAGCGTTCGAGGAGTCGTAGGTGCTGGCGATAGGTGACCCATGTTTCAGACCCATAAAGGAGAACAGACAGTACGATAGCTCTGTACACACTGATTTTGGTGCTTTGCCTCAGGTGCTTGTCGCTCCAGACTCTTTTGTGAAGCCTTCCGAATGCACTCTATGCCTTTGATAATCTGTGATCTATTTCTTTGTCAATCTTGGCGTCTGAAGAGATGATGCTTCCCATGTAGGTGAACTGCTGAACGGACTTAAGCACAGATTCGCCTTTGCTGACGTGGGGATGATGGTGTTCTTCCTGTGGAGTGGGCTGGTAGAGGCCTTCCGTTTTCTTCAGGCTGACTTCCAGCCCAAACAGCTCTGCAGCTTCTGCAAAGCAGGACGTGAGGCGCTGCAGGTCTGCTTCTGAATGGGCCACAAGGGCAGCATCGTCAGCAAAAAGCAGCTCACGGACTAGATAGATTAGAGTCTTAGTGCGAGCCCTCAGACGGCATAAGTAAATAAAAATCCTATAAATGATAATTGTAATAAATAATATATTATTAATCAATGATAATGGCATATAAATAAATATACCAACAATATATTAATATTAACTAATGATATATAAATAAAAATACTATAAATGATAATTGTAATAAATAGTATATAATTACTGAATAATAATGGCATATAAATCATTATGGGATACAAATGTCTGTAAAGAGCCTGGAAGTTCATCTGGACTCCCAAACCCCCAAATCTCCATGGTCAGTAAAACAGCTTTTTTCCATCTAAGACAGGCAAGGCGGCTGGCCCCCTATCTATCCCGGAACGACCTGGCCACGGTGATCCAAGCCACGGTCATCTCGAGACTGGACTACTGTAACGCGCTCTACATTGGCCTTCCTGTGTCGGTGACCCGGAAGCTCAAGCTGGTGCAGAACACTGCCGCCCGGCTCCTGTCTGGTTCGCCAGCAGGTTGTCACATTACACCTACCTTGCACGATCTGCACTGGCTTCCAATTGAGCTCCGGATCACCTTCAAAGTGTTGGTACTTCCCTTCAAGGCCTTACACGGCCTGGGGCCAATGTACCTGAGGGACCGGCTCACCCCATATTGCCCTACGACAGTGTTTTTCAACCTTTTTTGAGCCGCGGCACACTTTTTACATTTACCAAATCCTGGGGCACACCACCAACCAAAATGACACAAAACGACACTCTAACACAGTGATACATATAGTTAATATGTTTTTAAAAGTATTTATACACTCAGTGTGAAACCTGGGCCTGTTTCGATGAACACAACGTAGATATCCTGGCAGGAATGGCAGAAAGACACACACGAAGCTCTTGCTCAACAGCTGACAGTCTCTCTCTGTTTTTAGTTTTTATCGCAGTCAATCTAGAGAAGCTCATTTTACACAGAAGGTCCAAGTTTGCCCAAGCCAGCTTTCGACAGAGACCTCTTCTTCCCCCTTCGCGCTCTTTCTTCCCCCTCCTGCCGAACACTTACCTTTTCTTCTCCACTCGGCCTCCCTTCTTCCCAGCCTCCCTCTGCTCACTTTGCCCCGCTTTGCTCACACTACCACTTCTGCCGCCATTTTAATCCGAGGGGGCAGCGTGAGCGTGTTCAGGCGGGGAGGGGGAGGAAGGAAGATGTGGGACCCGCATGGGTAACATCTTCCTCCCTCCCCTACTGAGCAAAGCGAGGCGGTAGCGTGAGCAAAGCGAGCAGAGCGAGGCTGGGAAGAAGGGAGCCCGAGTGGAGAAGAAAAAGTGTTCGGCAGGAGGGGGAAGAAAGGGGGTTGGAGGTTCCAATTTCCCACGGCACACCTGATGATCGCTCACGGCACATTAGTGTGCCCCGGCACACTGGTTGGGAAACACTGCCCTACGAGATCACTGCGGTCAGAGAACACCAATCTATTGGTAATTCCCCCTGTCAAGACGCTTAGGCTGACTGCGACCCGAAGGAGAGCGTTCTCAGCGATAGCTCCAACTCTATGGAACGCTCTCCCAGCCGAGACACGAGCCCTCCAAGACCTTATGTCCTTTAGGAGGTCCAGTAAGACCTTCCTCTTCCAACGGGCCTTCGGCTTATAAGACGCCATCAGTGTCCCAGTCTTGCCTGTTGATTTCATCTTTTATACTGTATTATGCTGTGCGTTTCGTATTTCGTACAGCGCGTTGTGCTTTTAATGTATGGATATTTTAGAGTGCTTTATGTGTTTATGTGTTTTAATGTGTTTTATTGTGTATTGCCCTGTTGTGAGCCGCCCCGAACCTCCCGGGAGTGGAGGCCTAGAAATTCGACAAACAAAATAAATAAATATGATATATATACATACCAGCAACAGTGTGTGTCAACCTTGTGAGGACTTACAGAAAACTTTTGACCCCTGATTTGATAAAAATCAGACATTGTGATTTTCTGGATGTATTTTCTCGTGTTGCCTCTCGTAGTCGAGGTCTACCTATGATGTCAATTACACGCCTCTCTTCACCTTGCTTTCCCCGTGTCTGATTTTGGGTTTCTTCCAGTTCCTTGCAGAGCACAAACTCCTTGGGCAGATTAAAAATGTGGCCAAGACAGCCAGCAAGGACCAGCTGATCACCGCCTATAACCAGCTCTTTGAAACCAAGGTAGGGTGCCTCCCCTTGTGCGTAAGGCCTAATGCTGGAAGGAGCCAGGGAATTAGGAAATGTCACTGATAACCCAAGAGCAAAAGTCATTTTACGTAGTGTTATTTGTGAGATTTCATCAACGGCCAGAATAGAAGCAGCACTTTGCTTGGTTTATTTAGCACATAGAAATGGGAGCGCAGACTGAATCAAAGGGCTCCAAACCTGTATTTCCTCTTACTATGAATAATAATAATAATAATAACACTTTATTTATATTCCACCATTTTCACCCCAAAGGGGACTCAGGGTAGATCCCTTTGTGTAGACCAGGGGTGCTCAGAAAGTCGATCGCGATCGACTGGTCGATCTTGGGACCCAGGGAGGTCGATCCCAGCTGGATGGGACGCTTCTGAGGGGGCGGAGCCATGTTGCGCCAAGCCCCGCCCCCTCCTGCTTCAGCATTTCACTGCTTCTCCAGGGTAGAAGGGGGTAATGCCAAGCCAGTGGTGGCTATCTATGCCACCACTGGCTTGGCATTACCCTCTTCTACCCAGGAGAAGCAGTGGAAATGCTGAAGCCAGAGGGGGAGGGGGCGGAGCCAAGCCCCACCAAGCCCCGCCCCCTCCGCCGGCTTCAGCATTTCCACAGCCTCTCAAGAGTAGAAGGGGTAATGCCAAGCCAGTGGTGGCTATCTATGCCACCTCTGGCTTGGCATTACCCTCTTCTACCCAGGAGAAGTAGTGGAAATGCTGAAGCCAAGAGGGAGGGGGGCTTGGCGAGGCTTAGCTCCGCCCCTTTCCCTCTGGCTTTAGCATTTCCACAGCTTCTCCAGGGTAGAAGAGGGTAATGCCAAGCCAGTGGTGGCATAGATAGCCACCACTGGCTTGGCATAACCTTTCTGTACCCTGGAGAAGCTGTGGGAATGCTAAAGACAGAGGAAAAGGGGCGGAGCTAAGCCCCGCCAAGCTCCGCCCCTCCGCCAGCTTCAGCATTTCCACAGCCTCTCAAGAGTAGAAGGGGGTAATGCCAAGCCAGTGGTGGCTATCTATGCCACCTCTGGCTTGGCATTACCCTCTTCTACCCAGGAGAAGCAGTGGAAATGCTGAAGCCAGAGGGGGGGCGGGCTTGGCGAGGCTTAGCTCCGCCCCTTTTCCTCTGGCTTTAGCATTTCACAGCTTCTCCTGGGTAGAAAGGGTAATGCCAAGCCAGTGGTGGCATAGATAGCCACCACCACTGGCATTACCCTCTTCTACCCAGGAGAAGCAGTGAAAATGCTGAAGCCAGAGGGAGGAGGGGCGGAGCCAAGCCCCGCCAAGCCCCGCCCTCTTCCCCAGCTCCGCCCTGTTCTCTCTGGGTAGATCTTTCTGACTTGGTTTTAGTAAGTAGCTCGCATGCTGAAAAAGTGTGGGCACCCCTGGTGTAGACAATACACAGACAGACAGAACAGAAGGAGGTGGTATGTTTCAGTTGTTTTTGGTGCCATGGAAGGTTGGGCTCCAATCCAGGGGCTGCTGTTGCTCTGTCCTCTGTGAAGAAGAGCCATCGGGACTTCTTCCTTCCTTCCTTTTGGTCGCCCAGCATTTTCTGATCTTTTTTCTTTATGGTGTCGTAAAACACCCTCCCCCGCTTTTAGCGGTACCTAATTTCTCTAATCACAGCTAAAGCTGTTTTCGAATTGCTTAGGTAAACAATAAGCTAGACCAGTGTTTCCCAACTGCTGTGACGCGGCACAGTAGTGTGCCGTGACAGACCTCCTGCTGTGCCGTGAGAAAAGCTCTCTGCCCCTCTTTCCTTCCCCCCTCCTCCTTCCGAACTCCTGCTGCTTGGGGGAGGAGGAAGAAGGGCCGGGTGGTGGTGAAGAAAAAGAAGAAGGGCCGGGGCGCCGCCTCCTTCGGCTGTTTCCCCAGCCAGCCTACAATCCGCCATGACTCCCCCCATGACTCTCGCCCCTCACTCGCTGAAGCCACGCGGAGGAGGAGCCCTGCCCACTGAAGCCTGTCCACCGCTCATGCTCCTTCTCTGTGGGAGAGCTGAAGCCGGGGGGAGGGGGCGGGACATGGCGCAGCCTGGCTCCACCCCCTCCCCTGGCTTCAGCTCTCCCACAGCTTCTCCAGCCTTGAGGGGACACTGCCAAGCCAGAATTGTGCTGCCCCTCCCCCCCGGCTTCAGCTCTCCCACAGCTTCTCCAGCCTTGAGGGTGCAGTGTGAGTGAGGGGCGGGAGAGTGGAAGCCAGAGGGGGGGGGAGCCAGGCCATGCCAAGCCCCGCCTCCTCGCCTCTGGTTTTGGCACTCCCAGCAGCTTCTCCAGGCTTGAGGATGGCAATGCCAAGCCAATGGTGACATAGGTAGCACAAGGCTGGCTTGGCACTGCCATCCTCAAGCCTGGAGAAGCTGCTGGGAGTGCCAAAGCTGGGGGAGGGGGCGGGGCTTGGCGCGGCCTGGCTCCGCCCCCGTCTGGGAAGCGCCCCATCCGGCTGGGATCGACCTCCTTTGGTCCCAGGATCAACTGATCGATCGCGGTCGACTTCCTGGGCAGCCCTGCTCTAAGGTGAAAATCCCTTTTGGTTCTGTAGCCGCAATGGACAAAAATAATTCTAAACAGCCATCCTGCTCCTTGGATTTGAACCACCAACCTTTCAGTCAGCAAGTTCAGCAGCGCAGCGATTAAACCCGCTGTGCCACCAGGCACTCCTGACAACAATAACAACATTAATAATAATAATCCTGCCTGGATGTTTATGTGGCCACTGCAGACTTGGAGGGTATGTGTGTGTGTGTGTGCGTGTGCGGTCTCTGCACCTGATGCACATTCTTCATGTTTCCTCACCCTCATTATAGGGATAATAACCTGGACGTGCCTCCTAGGGGTGCCATGTGAGGATTGCATTGAGATAATTTCCAGAGTGTCCAAGAACACAATAATGGTTCTAAGTGTGACTGTAGACTCTTTAATGGCAAGGAACTGCTGACAGTGGGTGTCGTTGTGTGTGTTTCCCCCCCCCCCCCCCCCGCGCAGAGTTTCAAGGGCAGCGAGAGCCCCGAGGAGCTGGCCGAGCAGGTGAAGAACGTCAAGCTGGATGAAGGCAAAGCCAAAGAGGCCAAGCAGGAGGAGGCCGTTGATGAGGTGAGTCCAGAAAGAACAAGGGAAGGAAGGAGGGAAGGACATCCTATCCATAAATCTGACTTGGTTCAGTGCCCGAGTCTCCATGTGCAGGGCTTGAACCCAGTGCCTTTGAAACAGTGGAGGAATGGGTGCGTCAGCTTTCCAGTTCTCCCTCCCCTTTCCAGAGCCCTCCAAAATACACCAAGTCGGTCCAGAAGAAGGGCGACAAAGTCAACTTCCCCAAAAAGGGCGACGTCGTCCACTGCTGGTACACGGGGAAGCTTGAGGACGGGACCGTCTTTGACAGCAACATTCAGACAAGTAAGTAAGTTGGTGCCCAGAACAGGGCTAATGGCCTTGCAGTGCAGAAGAGCTGCGGAAAGGGGCCCTTCCCTGGCGGGTCGGTTGCTTGCTTGCTTCTCTTCACCGCCCCCTTTTTACCATTTCAATTCAAATTTTAGTATATAGATAAAGAGGTTTCCACTATTCAGTGAGTGTGCCTGGTGACTTATCCTTCAACAAAGCTAATAATTTATCCAATTTGATTAGTTGCTACATCTTTGCTGCCTAGGTTTCTATAGTTGGCGGTTATTTCAGTCTTTTCCAGCCCCTTGGGGAGGACTGCTGTGATGAATTCCCTAACTCAGTGTTTCCCAACCAGTGTGCCGGGGCACACTAGTGTGCCGTGGGAAATTGGAACCTCCAAGACGGGGGGAGGGGGGGAAGTCTAGTGTGTTGAAGTATAAAAACCCTAAGAAACCTACCTTGATAAAGGCACGGAATTACAAACACACACACCCCTCCCCACCCGTTGTCTACTTGGTCTCTCCCTCTCCATGCATTGGGAAGGCCCACCTTCCTTTTCCCAAATAGAGACCTCCTTTTGCCTCCTGTGGGTTCTGTCTGGAAAGTTTGGCCCAGTTCTATCATTGGTGGGATTCAGAATGCTCTTATTGTAGGGGAACTATAAATCCCAGCAACTACAACTCCCAAATGTCAAGGTCTATTTTCCCCAAACTCCATCTGTGTTCACATTTGGGCATATTGAGTATTCATGCCAAGTTTGGTCCTGATCCAACATTGTTTCAGTCCACAGTACTCTCTGGATATAGGTGAACTACAACTCCAAAACTCAAGGTCAATGTCCACCAAACTCTTATATCATTTTCTCTTGGTGATGGGAGTTGTGTGTGGGAGGTTTGTGTCTTTCTGCCATTCCTGCCAGGATATCTATGTTGTGTTCATCGAAACAGGCCCAGGTTTCACACTGAGTGTATAAATACATTTAGAAACATATTAACTATATGTATGACTGTGTTAGAGTGTCATTTTGTGTCATTTTGGTTGGTGGTGTGCCCCAGGATTTTGCAAATGTAAAAAGTGTGCCGTGGCTCAAAAGAGGTTGGGAAACACTGCCCTAACTGTTGAGCTTGGTAAAGCCTGGAAAAGTAGGCCCAAAAAGTTTGGCAGCCATTTTAGATGGGCGCCTGGGGGCATCCATCTTGGATCTCATTTTCTGTAGGGGGCGTGCCTTGGAGGGAAATGAGGGGAGTTAGGATTGGCTGGTAGAGAGAGGGCGGAGCCTAACTTAGAAAAAGGAAAAAATGACTTGAAGGGGGAGTTTTTAAAACCCTGTCAGTTTTGTGGGAGTTGGTGTTTGGGTGTCAGAGGAGAAGCAGGAGTGTTAGAGAGCAGTTGGGGTTAGTGTTAGAGTAAAGAAGCCTGAAAGTGGTCAGGTAGCTAGCAGAGTTCGCTGGCAAGTAGACTCTACAGCTATCAGGGAATATAGTTTGTAGAGGTGTAGAAAGATAGATCCAGAGTAGGACTATCTGTATTGGGGTTAAGGTTTACTAGGCAGAGAAGAGATCCTGTCAGTAAATTCTTATAGGGATAAAGGAGTGGAATTTTGTAAATAAGATTTGATCTCTCTGTCACGGTTGATACAGTGAGCGAACTCGAGACTCCGTGGCCACTGGGCGGGCCTACCTTCGACCAGTTCCAGCTGTTGGACGTAGGGGCGACCGACAAGATCATTGCTGCAGCTAGACCAACAACATGCTCCCTCGGCCCGTTCCCCTCCTGGCTTGTTAGCTCTTGCTGGGAGGGGTTACGTGGACCTCTGTTGAATATAGTAAACGGCTCCCTTGAGCAAGGAGTTTTTCCAGAGAGTTTAAAAGAGGCGATGGTAAGCCTGTTGCTGAAGAAACTGGGTCTAGATGGCTCTTTTCCCTCCAATTACCACCCAGTTTCGAACGAGGTAACTGAGAGGGCAGCAGCGGGACAGCTGCAGCGGGTCTTGGACGATACCGCCAGATTAGATCCCTTCCAGTCGGGCTTCTGCTTGGGGCACGGGACAGAGACTGTGCTGGCCTCTATCACAGACCAGCTGCGCTGCCAGTTGGACCAAGGTGGGTCAGCGCTGCTCGTGTTATTGGACCTCACGGCAGCATTTGACACAGTCGACCACTCACTACTGATCCACCGTTTAGCCATGACGGGAGGGGGTCCGCCCTTAAATGGGTGGCCTCCTTTCTCCAAGATCGGGGACAACGGGTGGAGAGGGGGAGGGATGGTCTCGGAAAGGGTCCCCCTTAATTGTGAGGTCCCCCAAGGGGATATCCCCTCTCTTCTGTTATTTAACATCTATATGCATCCACTTGCCCAACTGGTACGTCGTTTTGGTCTGGAGTGTCATCACTACGCTGATGACACCCAGCTGGTGCTGAGGATGGAAGGCCGGCCAGACTCTGTACCCGATTATTTCCATCAGTGCCTGGAAGCCGTGACTGGGTGGCTACGGGCCAGCAGGTTGAAGGTGAACCCGTCGAAGATGGAGGTCCTGTGGCTGGGTCGCCCTGGGGGAGCTCCGGCTGCCAATAATGGATGGTGAGGTGGTTAGTCCGTCGCCGCTGGTTAAAAGCCTGGGGGTACAACTGGACCCTCTGCTGACGATGGAGGCTCAGGTCTCCACCGTCAGCAAAGCAGCGTTTTTCCATCTGCACCAGGCAAGGTGGCTGGCGCCCTACCTCTCCGGTGGAGACCTAGCTACGGTAATCCAGGCCACAGTCATCTCGAGACTGGACTACTGTAACACCCTTTACATTGGCCTTCCTCTGTTGGTAATCCGGAAACTTAAGCTGGTGCAAAACGCTGCGGCTCGACTGCTCGAGCAATAACTGACCGACAGGCCTTCCGGAGGGCCTGCAAAACCCATCCCTTCAGACAGGCGCTTAACCTTTAAGGCTGTCAAATTCCACTCTTGCCTCAATCTGTTTTATTATGTTTTTAACTATGTTGTGATTATGTTGTTCACTGGTGTGAACCACCCTGAGCCTCTTTGGGAAGGGAAGGGGGGTATATACGTCAAAATAATACATAAATAAATAAGTGTTTAAAGGAACCATACGCTTTCATCCCAAAATCTCTGAACCATTAAGCTTATCACCTATTTTGTAAGTTCTCTTAAATAAACTTCATTCTAGGCTGTTAGGAATTGTGGAAGTCCGAAACACCTGGAGGGAAGGCCAAAGTTGGCCCATGCCTGCTATAGAATCAGGCCCAAGAGTGCAGCCGGGAAAGGGGGGGGGGGGCTTGAGTGGAACAGATCTCTTGTCGGGCCCTCTGCCTCACTCTCTCTCAAATTTCCCTTCCCAGGTTCAAAGAAAAAGAAAGCCGCCAAGCCCCTGAGCTTCAAAGTCGGTGTCGGGAAAGTCATCCGTGGCGTAAGTGTTGGCGAAGGGGAGGGGGGTCCTTCAGCATCTTTCGGAGCTTCCGCTTGCAGCCGAGAAGGGCCTTTGCAGGGCAGCCACCCAAAAGCATCCCTCATATAATAATAATAATAATTAATAATTAATGCTTACACATTAAAGCTATATGCCAGTTTGGGTCTCTGTCCTGAAAATAAAGCAGAGGAGTACTGCTACAACAACAACAACAACTACTACTACTACTACTACTAAGGTTAATATGTCTGCATGCAAACTGCATTAAATATTGTTTCTAGTCCTTATTAAAATAGAAAAGTGCCCAAGTGACACTTGAACGTTAACCCAACTGATTTTGGGAAATGGAGGTGGTGACCCCATAAGATATGGACCCCCTCCCATTGTTTTCCTCCTCGTTTCCCCAGTGGGATGAAGCCCTGCTGACGATGAGCAAAGGAGAGAAGGCTCACTTGGAAATCGAGTCGGAATGGGCTTACGGGAAGAAGGGGCAGCCGGACGCCAAGTATCCTTACCCAAGGTGTCGGGCTTAACCAGGGGAAAGGGGCAGGGGAGGGGTTGCTTCTCTTTGCTTCGCGGCCTCCATTGTATTGAATATTTCAAAACAGGCATGGGCCAACTTCACTCCTCCCTCCAGGTGTTTTGGACTTCAACTCCCACCATTCCTAACAGCCTCAGGCCCTTTCCTTTCCCCCCTCAGCCGCTTATGCTGATTTAGAAGCAGGGGTGGCTCAGGGGCGGCTCAAGTGGTACGCAAATTACGCATTTGCGTAGGGCGCCACATCCCCAGGGGTGCCCGCCCGGGTGGCAGCCAAAATTCAGAACCCTCGCAGTTCGCTACTTGGCATAAAAGGAGGTGCTCCTTAACCCCTGAACCGCAGGATCCCACCCAACGCAAAGCTCTTCTTTGAGGTTGAGCTGGTGGACATCGACTGACCGGTCAGTGTGCCCCAGCTGACGGCGAGGAACCCCTTGAGTCCAGAAAGGAAGACAAATGTGGCCTTGTACGCTTACACATTGCAATGGGCCATGTGTGGTTGGGGGTGTGTGCATAATTGCAGTTTCTGTACAGTCTCTGCTGAATTAAAAGTCTTGTTTATATATGGTTTGTTCACTCATTCTGCAAGGCCGCAGCCAAAGCTTCCTCCTATACCCTGGTCTCAAGGGTCACTCTAAGGCAGTATTTCCCAACCTTTTTGAGCCGCTGCACATTTTTTACATTTCCAAAATCCTGGGGCACACCACCAACCAAAATGACATAAAATGACACTCTAACACAGTAATACAGATAGTTAATATGTTTTTTGAATGTATTTATACACTCAGTGTGAAACCTGGGCCTGTTTTGATGAACACAACATAGATATCCTGGCATGACTGGCAGGAAGACACAACTTCCCACACAGAACTCCCATAACCCAGAGCAAATACGATAAGAGTTTGGTGGGCATTGTCCTTGGGTTTTGGAGTTGTAGTTCACCTATATCCAGAGAGCACTGTGGACTCAAACAATGTTGTATCAGGACCAAACTTGGCATGAATACTCAATATGCCCAAATGTGAACACAGATGGAGTTTGGGAAAAATAGAACTTTATAGTTAACACACAATCAAAGAGCATTCTGAAGTCTTGCAACAATGGAATTGAACCAAATTTGGGATATTGAACTCCCATGACCAACAGAAAATACTGGAGAGATTTGTGAGAAATGGACAGTGATTTTTTTTAGGAGATATGTAGTTCACAAACAATCAGGAGGGTGCTGTGAAATACCTGGTATGTAGGTTGTGGTGGATTCTTCGAAGGGTGGAAGGAAAAGCATAGCGTGGGGCAGCAGCAGCACAGCCTGCCCTCCTCCCTGTTTGGAGGCACTGGTGGAAGAGACCGGAGAGGAGGAGGAAGAAGGGCTGCTGCTGCCCTGTACTCTTCTTGTCACTCTTCAAAGCTTCGGGGCGAAAAAAAGCACAACGTGGGGCACAGCAGTGAGGCCTGCCCTCCTTCTTCCCCTCCAGGGTCTTCCTCCTCCTCTTCTCCATTTGGAAGTGCCCAAGCCGAGGGGAGGAGGGGGAAGAGCCCAGAGGAGGAAGAGAGCCCAGTGGACAAGGAGATGGGCAAGCCTTGCCGCTGCTGCCCCACACTCCTCTCGCCGCCCTACGAGGCTTCCAGAAGCAGCAGAAGTCCAGACTCTTCCTCTTCTCCGTTGTAGTCTGGCAGTGCCTCCACATCAAGGGGCAGGCCTTGAGGCAGGAGTGTGGCTTCTTCCTCCTCCTCGCGGTCATCTCCTTTGGCCTCGCCCCTCCACCTCCTAAGAATGGCTGTGGGGGCCTTGGGGGCAGAGCAGGAGCATTTCTGGTGGCGGCAATGGCGACAGGGAAAGACCCCCCGCCCAGCCCAAGCCCTCCTGCATTGTCCGGGGCCCAACAGCTATTCCTGGGAGTCAGAAGAGGCAGGGCCAAAGGAGGCAACATCGCAACCCCTCTGAAATGGCCAGGCGGCCCGAAGGAGGCAGCGCCTTGGCCCCTTCTTCTCTGCCGCTTGGCCCTTCCTCCTCCCCCTCCTCCTCCCCCAAGCAGCAGCAGCAGGAGTTCGGCAGGAGGGGGAAGAAAGGGGGGGGGGAGATAATTTTTTCCGCAGCACACCAGGTGATCGCTCACGGAGCACTAGTGTGCCGCGGAACTCCGGTTGGGAAACACTGCTCTAAGGCAGTGCTGTCCAACTTCTACCGGACCTAGGGCCAGACTTCCAGTCACTGATGACCTGGGGGGCCACTCGGCGCCACTCCGTCCACGCCCCCGGCCCCTCCTCCTAAAGTGTCACGCCAGCCTCAGAAGCGGCGATTTCGCTTCTGAGGCTGGCGTGACCCTTTAGGAGGGAGGGCAAAGCCAAGGGGAGCCCTCCATGGCTTCGCCCTCCCTCCTAAAATGTCACGCCAGTCTCCTCCTCTGTTCTGCCTCTCCCATCGGCACCTCGATCAGGGCGCCGGTGGGAGCGGCAGAACGGAGAAGGCAGGCCTATGGAGGAGGAAGGGAAGCGCTCGCCTTCTTCCTATTTAGGCACGCCTCCTCCCTCCCTCCCCCGCCCCCCCGGCGTTCCCGATTGGTGCGCCGGGGGGAGAGGCGGGACGGAGGAGGAAGGGAGCGGGTGGGTCTGGGTGACATCAGGCTCAGCGCCAGCGCCACACCTGACGTCACCCAGCCCTGCCCCCTGGAGATCGATTTTTTTAAAAAAAATACTATTTTTTGCAGGTTAGGCAGGGGCCGTAGGGAAGGGGCTGGGGGGCCATATACGGCCCTGGGGCCGCCAGTTGGACAGCCCTGCTCTAAGGTATCATTTCTCAACCTGGGGGCCGGGACTCCTGGGAGGTTGCAAGGGGGTTTCAGAGGGGTTGCCAAAGAGCATCGGAAAACACTATTTTCTGTTGGTCATGAGGATTCTGTGTGGGAAGTTTGGCCCAATTCTATCGTTGGGGGTCACCACAACATGAGGAACTTTATTAAGGGGTCGCGACATTAAGAGGATTATGAAACACTGCTCTAGGGCGAAATGCCAGGCCTGAGCAGGGACTCCTTGGTCTAAATAGCAAAGGCTGAACTGCACCCAAAGGGCCAAAGTTTGCCTGTCCTAGACCAATATATAGGATAGTTAAAACTTCAAAAGTAAGATCCATCCCACTGTTCCTTTGCCTTCAAACCTGTGGAAGAGATCTTTTTGTTAGTCTCTTATCACAGACCAGCTGCGCTGCCAGTTGGACCAAGGTGGGTCAGCGCTGCTCGTGTTATTGGACCTCACGGCAGCATTTGACACAGTCGACCATTCTCTATGGATCCACCGTTTAGCCGTGACGGGAGCGAGGGGGTCCGCCCTTAAATGGGTGGCCTCCTTTCCCCAAAATCGGGGACAACGGGTGGAGAGGGGTCCCAGAAAGGGTCCCCCTTAATTGTGGGGTCCCCCAAGGGGCTATCTTCTCTCCTCTATTTTTCAATATCTATACGCATCCACTGGCCCAACTGGTGCTTAGTTTCGGTCTGGAGTGTCATCAGTACGCTGATGACACCCAGCTGGTGCTGAGGATGGAAGGATGGACTCTGTACCCGATTATTTCCATCAGTGCCTGGAAGCCGTGACTGGGTGGCTACGGGCCAGCAGGTTGAAGGTGAACCTGTCAAAGACGGAGGTCCTATTGGACGGTGAGCTGGTTAAAAGCCTGGGGGTCCAACTGGACCCTCTGTTGACGATGGAAGCTTAGGTCTCCACCGTGAGCAGAGCGGCGTTTTCCCATCTGCCCCAGGCAAGGCGGCTGGCGCCCCACCTTTCCGGTGACGACCTAGCCGAGGTAATCCAGGCCATGGTCATCTCGAGACTGGACTACTGTAACGCCCTTTACATTGGCCTTCCTGTCGGCAATCCGGAAACTGAAGATGGTGCAAAACGCTGCGGCTCGACTGCTGGCTGGAATGACAATATTGTGCCAGTCCTACAGCGCTTGCACTGGCTCCCCATCGAGTACCGGATTGCCTTCAAAGTGCTGGTGCTAACCTTTAAGGCCTTGCATGGTCTGGGGCCAGCGTACCTGAAGGACCGCCTCTCCCTGCATGTTCCCGAGACCACTACGGTCCATGGACCAAAAGCTATTGGAGGTTCCATCACTCAAGATTTGCCGATTGTCATCGACGCGGCAGCGCACCTTTTCTGTAGTACCGCCTACCCTGTGGAACGCCCTCCCGGCAGAGGCAGGAGCAATAACGGAGCAACAGGCCTTCAGGAGGGCCGGGAAGACCACCCTGTTCCGCCAGGTGTTTAATCTCCAAGGTTATGCTTTCCATTCTGGTCCTAATCTGTTTTTAACTACGTTGTGTTGCGTATTCATTGTTGTGAACCACCCTGGGCAATTTTGGGAAGGGTGGTATATACATCGAAATAATAAATAACTATCCTATATATTAATCCAGGGCGATGGTTCTCAACCTGTGGGTCCGCAGTAGTCATGTGCATTCGGGACTGACCTTGATCCTTTTTGCGTCCTGGCTTTTGGCGGGGTCCTGATCCATTGTCTGAGCCTCCAAAACGCCCAGGCCTACGGGTGCAGGCTTCCCGGCCTACGCACCCAGGCCTGCAGCTGAGTGCTGAGCTAGGAGTGCTCTTTGCTTGGTGCTGAGCTTCAGGCCCTGCCAGGCCTGGGTGCATAGGCCCAAAGCGCCAGGGTGCCTGCAGCTGAGTGCCAAGTAAGTTGCACGTACTTGGTGATTAGCTGCAGGTCCTGCCAGGCCCCACGCGAACCATCCGGAAGGTATTGTTTGCATTTTCGATTCAGGAGGGGCCTTTCCGTTATGTGCCATCTGAATGGACAGAACCGAAAGCACGAAACTAATGGGACAAATTTCGGGCCCATGCCTAGTCAACTCTTTTGGCCTACCATTCTCCGAAATCCCAGCCAGTTTTCCAGCTGTAAGGATTTCTGGGAGTTGGTTGAGGACCACAGGTCTAGGGGTTTGAAGCTGAGAACATGGCTCTAACTAGCAGCAGTAGCAGCTGAGAAATGAACCCAAGGGACATGGGTGGGATCCACTCTGGAGGAGCCTCAACAAAAAGAAGTGAATTCCCCTCTGTTATTTAACATCTACATGCGACCACTTGCCCAGCTGGTACGTAGCTTTGGGCTTGGGTGCCATCAGTACGCGGATGACACCCAGCTCATTCTGAGGATGGATGGCCGGTCCAAATCCGTACCCGGTAATTTCCATCGCTGCCTTGAGGCCGTTACTGGATGGCTGCGAGCCAGTAGGTTGAAGGTGAATCCGGCAAAGACGGAGATCCTGTGGCTTGGTCGGCCGGGCAGTGGGGATGTTCAGCTTCCGACCCTGGACGGCGTGACACTATGTCCATCATCATCCGTTAAGAGCCTTGGGGTGACTTTGGACCCTCTGCTGTCAATGGAGGCTCACGTCTCCACCGTCAGCAGAGTGGCATTTTTCCATCTTTTCGCCAGGCGAGGAAGCTGGCCCCTTACTTGTCCCGGCACGACTTGGCTACAGTGGTCCAAGCTATGGTCATCTCAAGGCTAGACTACTGTAACGCTCTGTACATTGGCCTTCCTTTGTCGGTAATGCGGAAACTTAAGCTGTTGCAGAACGCTGCAGCCCGGCTTCTTGCCGGGGTCTCGGTAAGTTGTCACATCACGCCGATTTTGCGTGAGCTGCACTGGCTACCTGTAGTAGTAGAAGTGTTAGTCTTGACTTTCAAGGCCTTACAGTGTCTGGGGCCAGTGTACCTGCGGGACCGCCTCATCCCATACTATCCCACCAGATCTCTCCGCTCTGAAGAGCAAAACCTCCTAGTCGTTCCCAGTCCTAAGACATATCGCTTGACTGCTACCCGTCGCCGGGCTTTCTTGGTCGTTGCTCCTGCACTTTGGAACGCGCTGCCCACCAACGTCCGTGCTGCCCAGAGAAATGTCTGCCGGGTTGCGGCAGACAAATACAAATAAATACATAATAAATAAATAGCCCTTTTTTTTACACAATTTCATTTTTATTACAAAAAAGAAAAGGCATTTGAACAAAAAAAAAAAAAGAAGGTCTGAACGTACACATGAAAGAAAAAACCCAATACAAAATCTCCACCTCAAACACAGCATGGTTCTAGCAACACGCCTCATGTCGTTGGTTCAAGGGAAGGAGAAGAAGAGCTCACAGCTTTCAGGGCTGGCCGCCTTCGTACAGCCGCGAAAGGGCCTGGCTTGAAGTGCGGAGGACGTTTCCTTCAGAGCGGAAGAAGGGGGCTGAGATCGGGGGGGGGGGAGGGTTATGAGGGGGCTTCAAGTCGTCCCGAGCGGGAAACCGAGAATTCATACCGCCATTTCATTTCTTGGCAATTTGGGGGGAGCCGAATTCCTGGCAAACGAGGGGCACGGCAACATACCAATGAGCACATGGTGAGTCTGTCACAAGGAGACCCCCTGCGGGCGGCCCCTCATTGCACATGCAGAGGGACCTGCGGGGGCCACGGGAGGGGAGGGTTCACATCCATCATCCCCATGTCATTCGTTCAATGTTCCTTGTTCTAAAAAGTAACAAAACACACTCCACACTCCTCGCCTCCGCCCCTTGGACGCCGCTTGCGATCAGGTGGAGGAGGCCTGGTAATATTGTCCGTAGTTCCAAGCGTTTGGGTAGTTGTACTACAAGGAGGAAGAGGAGAAAAAGAGAGAAGGAAGGGTTATCAATCAATCAAGGAAGGAAGGAAGGAAGGAAGGACTGAAGGAAGGAAGGTGAAGAGGGAAGGAAGGAAAGAAAGAAAAAAGGAAGGAAGGTGAAGAGGAAGGAAGGACGGAAGGAAGATGAAGAGGGAAGGAAGGAAAGAAGGAAAGGAAAAAAAAGGAAGGATGGAAGAAGGAAGGAAGGTGAAGAAGGAAGGAAGGACTGAAAGAAGGACTGAAAGAAGGAAGGAAGATGAAGAGGGAAGGAAGGAAAGAAGGAAAAGAAGGAAAGGAAAAAGGAAGGAAGGATGGGAGGAAGAAGGAAGGAAGGTGAAGAAGAAGGAAGGAAGGACTGAAGGAAGGAAGGAAGATGAAGAGGGAAGGAAGGAAAGAAAGAAGGAAGGAAGGAAGAGAGAGGGAAGGAAGGAAGGAAGGAAAAGAAGGAAAGGAAAAAGGAAGGAAGGATGGGAGGAAGGAAGGTGAAGAAGGAAGGAAGGAAGGACTGAAGGAAGGACTGAAAGAAGGAAGATGAAGAGGGAAGGAAAGAAGGAAAGAAGGAAAGAAAGGAAAAAGGAAGGAAGGATGGGAGGAAGAAGGAAGGAAGGTGAAGAAGAAGGAAGGAAGGACTGAAGGAAGGACTGAAAGAAGGAAGATGAAGAGGGAAGGAAGGAAAGAAGGA
The DNA here is from genome assembly GCA_030556195.1 of Anolis apletophallus. Taxonomy (NCBI): domain Eukaryota; kingdom Metazoa; phylum Chordata; class Lepidosauria; order Squamata; family Anolidae; genus Anolis; species Anolis apletophallus. The sequence continues at coordinate 5,513,461 of JARBWK010000021.1, forward strand.
AAAAAGGAAAAGGAAAAGAAGGAAGGATGGGAGGAATGAAGAAGGAAGGAAGGTGAAGAAGAAGGAAAAGAAAAGAAAGAAAGGAAAAGAAGGAAGGAAAAGAATAAAAAGAAGGAAAGACTGAAGGAAGGAAAGAATAAAAAAGGAAGGAAAGAAAGGAAGGAAAGAAGGAAGGATGGGAGGAAGGAAGACAGACAGACAAACAGACAATGTGGGAACAAAGCCATGAGGCCAAATGCTGCTCAGCACAAGGAGCGCACAACAAGGTTTTTAAACGAGCTGGATGGCCATCTGTCGGGGGTGCTTTGAACACGACTGTCCTGCTTCTGCCAGGGGGTTGGACTGGATGGCCCACGAGGTCTCTTCCGACTCTAGGATACCATGAGACACACAACAAACCCAGGATCCCGGCCATGAAAGCCTTCAACAAGACATGTTACGACTCTTTTACGGAAGATCCGGCAGGAGGGGGCTGATCTGATATCCCTGGGAAGGGAAGTCCACAGCCAAGGGGCCACCACCGAGAAGGATTGCCCTGTCCCTCGTCCCCCGCAAAAGCAAAGAAGGCGGGACCGAGAGCAAGGCCTCCCCAGATGATATTAAACTCCGAGATGGTTCACAGGGGGAGATACGTTCGGACAGGTAAGCTGGACCGGAACCATTTAGGGCTTTATAGGCTAAATTGGGTGAGCAACCTACGGCCCACGGGCCGGATGCGGCCCGGCAGCAGATTCTGTCCAGCCCGGGGAGAAGGGTGTCGGGGGCGGGGCGGGGTGTCGGGGCCATTGCGGGCTCTGTGTCTGCACAAGCCGGAGGAGCAGTGGCTTTGGAGTACCTGACATCCCTGGAGGCGATCCGGGCCTGCAGCAGGAACACTCAGCGACCTGCAGGGGGCTGATCGCCCTGGCGACCCGGAAGACTTCATCATCTTTCGAGTCGCCAGGTCGAATAAGTCGCCTCGGATCGCCGACTGCTCCCCCTGCAGGCCCGGATCGCCTCCAGGGATGCAGGCACTCCATAGCAGGGCGATCAGCTGGGGAACGGCTGGAGGTGAGAGCAAGCGGAAGCCTACAGCCTCCGATTGCCTGCTGCTCTGCTCTCTTCTGCTGCGACGGCGACTGGGTCCGCTTTGCCATCCTCTGGGCTGGGTCCATTGGGCCATTCCATCTTGGGATCCTTCCTCTCTTCAGGATGTCAGCCTCCATCTTGGTTCGCACCTTGTCTTCTTGAATTTAATTTAAGTGGTTTTTATTATTACTTTATAATAATTTTATAATAATATAATAAATAATATTATATTATATAATTTCAATATATTATAATGTCTATATATAGACTATAATATAATAATTATGATATTAATACTAATAATATATGAATATTTCTTGATATATTAATATGTTAATATTAATGATGTGTAATATATAGTAAATATAGTAAATAAGTAAACAAATAAATTATGTAGATTAGAATGTAGTTCCGCCTTTAGGTGCGGACCCCCATAATATTTTTTGGCTCTCGTGTGGCCCCTTGGAAAAAATAATTGCCCACCCCTGGGCTAAATCCTAGGACTTGTAGTCTTTTAAGGCCTCCAGACTTCCCTTCCGAAGAATGCAGGCGCCTCCCCAAACCACGGCTTCCAGGACTGCACTGCCCAGGGCCATGTCAATTCAAGGATCAGGCTGTGTTCATTCCACAGTGTAATTGCAAAACCGGTTTTAAACCACAGTCGCGACTGCATTTTACGAATTTTAATATTTTATTATGGGATTATTTTAGATGTGTTTGTGGTTGCAATCTCATGTTATTATCGTTTTCGTCTAGGTCTATGACTAGCTTATTTGATGTGCGGCACTTTGGAGTGCTTTGTGAGCCACCCCGAGTCCCTTATGGGATATTTTAGATGTGTTTGGGGTACCCATAAAATTTATTGTAATATTATTATTAGACACACCCATTCACTGGGCCCTTCGGTTCTCCAAATCGGCCATTCTACTCCCAGAAGGATGGACGGACGGACTCTTTACCCGAGTATTTCCATCAGTGCCTGGAAGCCGTGAGTGGGTGGCTACGGGCCAGCAGGTTGAAGGTGAACCCGTCGAAGACGGAGGTCCTGTGCCTGGGTCGTCCCGGGGGGGAATGGACCTCCGGCTGTCAATAATGGATGGTGAGGTGGTTAGTCCGTCGCCTCTGGTTAATAGCCTGGGGGTCCAACTGGACCCTCTGCTGACGATGGAGGCTCAGGTCTCCACCGTGAGCAGAGCAGCGTTTTCCCATCTGCCCCAGGCGAGGCGGCTGGCGCCCTACCTTTCCGGTGATGACCTAGCCGCGGTAATCCAGGCCACGGTCATCTCGAGACTGGACTACTGTAACGCCCTTTACATTGGCCTTCCTTTGTCGGTAATCCGGAAACTGAGGATGGTGCTCAACTGCTGGCTGGAGTGACACTAACATGCCACATCACGCCAGTCCTCCAGCGCTTGCACTGGCTTCCCATCGAGTACTGGATTGCCTTCAAAGTGCTGGTGTTACCCTTTAAGGCCTTGCATGGTCTGGGGCCAGTGTACCTGAAGGACTGCCTCTCCCTGCACATTCCCCAGAGACCACTACGGTCCATGGACCAGAACCTATTGGAGGTTCCATCACTCAAGATTTGCCGATTCTCATCGACTTGGCAGCGCACCTTTTCCGTAGTGGCGCCTACCCTGTGGAAGGCCCCCCCGGCAGAGGCACGAGCAGTAACCGAGTGACAGGCCTTCAGGGGGGCCCGCAAGACCACCCTGTTCCGCCAGGCCTTTAATGTCTAAGGTTGTGCTTTCCATTCTGGTCCTAATCTGTTTTTATTCTGTTTTCAACTATGTTGTGTAGTGTATTCATTGTTGTGAACGACCCTGAGCCTTTTTGGGAAGGGTGGTATAGAAATCGAAACAATAAATAAACAATAAACAAAGGGAGGCCAGAGCAAAATGCCTGCCAAGTAGCTATAACGTCCAGGTAAATAGGTAGCTTTAATTTAGGAAGCGAGAATGGATTGCACGCGCATTTGTGAGGCCTGGAGACTTTTCAGTCTCACACTATGATAAAAAAACCATCCCAGATTTCCACAGGATTTCCTTTCCTTTGCCAGCTGCCCAATCGAAGCCACTGTGGGTCCCATCACCCAGCGGTGTGAAACCTACCTGGTACCATGCGCTGTAGTTGTAGGCGGCCTGGCTGGCCTGCATGTCTCCGTCCGCCACCTGCCCCGAAGCCAGGCCGGCCTCGTCCGCCCCATGGGGCCGCTTCTCTTCCCCCTCCTCGCAGCTGGAAGGGCCAAAGAGAGGGTGGGAAGGTCAGCCGTGAAAGGGGTCCCAGGAAACGGTAGCATGCAGGTTTCCTTGCTATCTGCAGCCACCTGGAAGAGGCATGCCTCCGTGGGCTTCTCTGCCGCTCTTTACTCCCTGCCTCTGTACTTGCTCCCACTCAACACCACACTGGACCACTGCCTCTCAGCCACGAGAACCCTTGGCAAATTAGTGTTTATGATGATTACAGCTTATCTACAGCTACTTACAGATGATGGTAAAAGAGAAAGTTCAACCTTATGGTCGCTACTTTTAACAGACTCCTTATCTCAGTCACCTCCACGGATATGACCTTACTTGACCAGAGATGGAGATGTCGTCCTGGTCTGGCCTCTCTAGGCATCTTAACCCTTTGATTACCTGGTGCTGGGCAGCTAAACCAAGACATCCCAATTGGATCACACCCCCCCCCCCAAAGTGTCTGACTCCAAGGGAAAACCAAGAATGGGCAACCTGGAAGTCCCTGAACAGACCCAGAAGCAGAGTGGGCAGATCAAAAGACAACCTGGCAAAATGGCACGGCCTAGAAGAACCCTCCACCTGTGGAGCAGAACAGACGACTCTGCGCCTCTATGCGCGTCCTCTATGCCCTGCCTCATGCAGAGAGGAAGAATTGTTTGAAGTTACAGACAATGCCGTTGCTGTTGCCCGTTTTTGATCAAAAGGTATTTATGTTGTTTGGGCTTGGCCTCATGTGAGCCGCCCCAAGTCCCCATCGGGGAGATGGTGGCGGGGTATAAATAAAGTTTATTATTATTATTATTAGCCATTTGTGCTCCTTCTATTTTTATCAGTTTTATACTAATTTATTTATTTATTATTTATTAACTTTATTTAAATTATTTATAATTTACGCAATGCTTTTGATACAAAATAAATAAGCTGGTGCCTTGGGATTGATTTCCCCCCCTTTTATATTGCTACACGAATCCACTGATTAGTCCACAACGGCGCTCCAGGCAGTCATGCTGGCCACATGACCTTGGAGGCATCTACGGACAACGCCGGCTCTTCAGCTTAGAAATGGAGATGAGCACCACACCCCAGAGGAGTCGGACACGACAGGACTTCACGTCAGGGGAAAATCTTTACCTGATACATGGCTGAGGGCCGTTGGCTAGTTTTTTTATAGGTTTTTTTTAGTTGCAAACATACCTTGTAGGTTTGTGAGTGTATGTGGCCTAGTTTTGTGTGTCTGCGTTGTGTGGTTTTGTTGCCTATAAGCTTATAACCACGGATGTTCGATATATATATATTATATATATATAGATAGATAGATAGATAATAATAATAATACTAATAATGCTTTCCATTCAAAGGTGGCACCCTTTTCCCAAGAGAAACCCCTCTGATTGTGGGTCTCGCCTTAGACTCCCAGGCCTGTCCGGAAGAGCTTTCCATCCTTAAAGGATTTTTTTAAACTTTTGAACACCATTAATATTTAATTCTAATGGTTATATACTTTGAGTATTTATCTTGTATTTCATTTGGCTGTACTGTTAAACACCCAGATTGGACGCGGGATAACATCCCTTCGCATGAGAACTGGGGGAAATGCGGGTTTCCCCCAGTTCTCATGTGGAGGGATGTTATCCCACGGTGTCCAATCTGCAGCCAATGAGGAAAATCCAACTCTAGAAGGGCGGAAATCCGATCCGAGCCCTTTTCAAAAATGGCGGCTGCGGCTTCGAATTTGCAAAACACTTCCGGGTTGCTTAAATCGTTTAAACAACACTTCAAAAGTAAGTTAGATACGAATTTACAACAACTTTCATATTGATCTGAAAAACCTAACCAGGCCTAGTAGATATACCCTGACTGAGCCTTCTCTACCACGCGGCACCGTGCTTCGGCCTCCAAGACAACATTCGAGAGGCAGTGCAGTGCTCCCAGCGACATAATAATAATAATAATAAAGCCATCCTCACCCATTCTCTGCTTTCCTTTTCAAAGTGTCTTGTTCCTTCAGAAGGGACTGGTGCTCCTCGTAAGCATCCAGGAGCCTGCAAGTGGAAAGCGATTGCGGGAGTCAGGAGGGACGGAGCTCCGTGTAGAGCAGGCCTGGGACAACTTGGGACCTCCCTCCAGGTGTTTTGGACTTGAACTCCCACAATTCCTAACAGTTAGGAATTGTGGGAGTTGAAGACCCAAACACCTGGAAGAGGGACCAAGCTTGCCCAGGCCTCCCATAGAAGCTTTCGGGAGAAACCTAAATCAAGACTGACGAAAACACAGCCAGAGCCTCACCTGTTCACATCCATGCCAAAGTCCTCCATGAATTCCACTTTCCTCTGTGAGAATACGATTCTCATCTTGACGGGCAGGGTCCCGCTGATGGCCTTGTCGAAGGAGGCCACGATGTGCTCCTCGTTCTGCTTCAGGTCGCCATTGTACTCGATTTCCAGCAGGTTGAGGTACAGCTTGGCGTTATCCTGGGCCAAAAAAAACCAAACTGGTACGTCAGAAAGCAGGTCAGAAAGCGGGTAGATGTCTCAAGACATAGAAACACACATAGAAACCTCCAGCGAGTTCGGGGGCTAAATCTCCGCATCTCTATTACCACCTGCAGCCTTTGAGGCTCTTGCCTCCAATGCGCAACAAGCTGGTTTTTATATTTAAGGAGACTTTTAAAGTTGTTTTTAATATTTTGAATGGTTCTATTTCAAATGGTCATTTCTGGCCTATTTTTGGTTATGTTGGCCTTGTTTTCAATTGTAAGATGCTTGGGGAAAGTCGGCATAATATTATTATTGGGTTGCGGTGAGTTTTCTGGGCTGTATGGCCATCTTCCATAAGCATTTTCTCCCGACGTTTCACCTGCATCTAGGGTAGGCCTCCTCAGAGGTTGTGAAGTCCCAGGTCAGAGGTTGTGACTTCACAACCTCTGAGGATGCCTGCCATAGATGCAGGAGAAAACGTCAGGAGAGAATGCTGCTGGAACATGGTCAGACAGCCTGGGAAACTCACAGCAACCCAGTGATTCTGGCCATGAAAGCCTTTGATAATACATTATTAATATTATTGTATTTATTTATACCTCGCGTTCTCTCTCCCACAGGAGATTCAAAGTGGCTGAACATAAAAACATCACCATGCAACATGCTTTTCATATAAGCCGCTTTGAGTCTCCTTATGGAGAGAAAAAGTGGGGTATAAATGTATTGTGTATGCAAATAATATATTCTGTATACGTGTAATATTGATAATACTATAATGTGATAGAATATAATACTAATGCCATATTATGATTATATATTTTATATCACATGTAATATTACTAATAATATTACAGTACAATGTCCTATTCTAGGAACCCATTGTTGTTGTTATTATTGTTGTTATTATCAGAGGCTGAATGGCCATCTGTGAGGAATGCTTTGATTGTGTTTTTCCCTTATGGCAGAAGGAGGTTGGACTGGATGGCCTTTGGAGGTCTCCTTCTACTCTAGGAACCTATTGTTGTTGTTGCTACTATTATTATTAGTAGTAGTAGCAGCAGAGGCTGAATGAATAGTATCATTATTATTATGAATAAATTCAGGGGCTTATTATCCTCACATTTAGTTGAATTCAGTCTTAAAATATATTATATGGCTCTCACTGAAATAAATTTCCAAATATTTTGCTTTTATGGCTCTCTGAGTAGTGGGTAGGGAGATCATTTTGACTTGGTTGTTTTATAAGTAGCTCACATGCTGAAAAAGTGTGAGCAACCCTGGTATAGTGCAATATAGAATACCAATATTATGGTATGGTAATAATATAATATATTGTATTTACATATTACTTGTAAGCCGCTCTGAGTCCTCTTCAGGATGAGAAATAAGTAAGTAAGTAAGTAAGTAAGTAAATAAAAATAATATTATATGGGGTGAGCAGCCTGTATCTGGAATTTTAAAATACTCCAAAACTGTCCAACCGATTTGATGAAGGAGTAAAATCTTTGCTGCCGGACACACTTCAATGTACACCAACTTTGCTTCATGCACAAAAACCATTAAAAACCTTATATAACGTAACTGCGGGCTAACTTTATAAGCCTAGCAATTTTAGCCAAGAAGACTGACCAGGAAAAAAACAAAACAAAAACCCTGGGTTGAGTTCTTCAGGTGTCAAATGCTGTACCTTTATCCCAAACGGATTCTCTGAGGGTTGAAAGGCGAGAGCCTGATGGTTCAATAGGAATCCAGGCCTCCTCGGCAGCCATTGGAGGGGCCTCCAACTCCTCCTCTCTTTTGGCGGAAATGGGCAGCTGCTGGCGCTGCCAGATGGTTCAATGGCCAGGAATCCTGGGAGTATCCAGAAGTCCCATCAAAATACACAATGTTGGTCTCCAGACCTGTCCTCGATTTACACAGGTTGAGGCTTACCATGAATTAGTCCAATTCAGTTTCCTCCAGTGGTACCACCACCACCACCACCACATGGCCCAAACTAGCACTGCCCCTTGCTCGAAGTCAGAGGTCGGGAACCTTTTTGACTCAGAAAGCCATGAAAGCAAAATATTTGGACATTTATTTCAGTGAGAGCCATATAATAAGGCACGAGGAATTTGCAGGGCCTTCAGCCCGCAAACTAGGAAAAACCGCGAGCTCCGACTCAAAGTGGCTCTCTACGAACGAGCCCTCTTGCCTTCCGCCCCTCCCCAGCAGTTTTCGGAGGCGACTGCTCCTTGCGGGCCCCAGAACATTCTAGCTCGGTTGCCAAGGCTTCGGACCTGCCGAAGAAGAAGGCCAAAAAATCTAAGGCTAATGGCTGCCAAGATGGCGCCCAGCCTTTTTGGCAGCAGCAGAGCCTCCTGGACTTGGCGGGAAAGGCTCCCTCCCTGCCTCCTACAGCTGTTCAGCAGGGTGAGGTTGAGCTCCCCCTACCGGCCACTGAGGAGCAGGCCATGGATATGGCTGAGGCTGCGCAATCGGCGCATGTGCCAGGGTCTTCCACTCCGGCGAGCATGCCAGGGAGAGCAAGCAACTCCGGCGATGCTGGCGCTCTCTATGCCAACACCCTTCGAGATGGGCAGCGTGGAGTCCGGTATCGATGGAGCTCCGCTGCCGGGTCCTTTGCCTCTGCCAGCCAGAGGTAATCATCAAAAGAGCTGCGCCTGGCTCGAGGGGCATAGGTTCCTGACCCCTGCTTCGAAGCCCTCTCTTAACTTACTCTTCTCCAAGATAAACGTTATTGTTGTTGTTAACCTTATTGATACCCCTCCTTTCTCCCCGTGGGGACACAAGGCGGCTAACAACCCCACACTTTAGTCAAGTTTTGAAAGCGTAATACAAAAGTTTAAAAACAATTAAATAGTATAGTGTGCTAACAACAGGTTAAATGTTTTCCGAAGCCACACCTCATACTGCCCCCAGACTTGTGACCATTTGGGCCACCCTTCTCTGGAGACTGAGAGGGTGACCTCCCCCCCCCCCTTCCCTCTTCCTTGTGTTTTTCCCTTGTCTATTGTATATCGTGCTGTTGTAAACCGCTCTGGGCGTCAGAGAGAGCGGTAAATCAAATTGAATAATAATAATAATAATAATAATAATAATAAATGTGAGGAAACAGAACAAAGGCGTGACTAGAGCCCGGCAACATCAGCTTAGAGGGACTGGTGTCTCCACGGAGCAGCCAGGCTGCCTGCAGGGTCACAGCGGTCATCACCGTTGCCGGCCACTGGCCGAAGGGGAACAGCACCATTGGGAGGAGGGGGGAGGAGAGGAGAGGCCTACCCTGTCGCGGTCGATGGCCTCCAGGAGGACCTTCCTGGCCTTGGGGAGGCTCTTCTGGACCTTGAAGAGGTGCCGGGCCAGCTTCACGGCAAAGAAGGAGGCCTCGTAGTTGGACTTGGCGTTCCTGACCGCCTCTTGGAGCAAGTGCTCCGCCTCCTCCAGGTTGCCGTGCCTCCGCTCCAGGCTGACCCTGCGCAGGCGGATCATGGCCAGGCCAGAGACGTTCTCCTCAAAGGTCTTCAGGATCCTCCTGGCTTCATGGATGTTCCCTGAGAGCAGAGCAGAGAAGGATGAGAGGAAGGGTGAGGAGGTTGGGCGAAGGGTGGGAGGCTATATAGACCGCAAGGGTGGGAGGCTATATAGACCGCAGGCATGGGCCAACTTGGGCCCTCCCTCCAGGTGTTTTGGACTTCAGCTCCCACAATTCCAGCTGTTAGGAACTGCAGGAGGCCCTCCCTCCAGGTGTTGTGGACTTCAACTCCCGCAGTTCCTAACAGCTGGAATTGTGGGAGCTGAAGTCCAAAACACCCGGAGGGAGGGCCCAAGTTGGCCCATGCTTGCTTTACCAGAACCAGGCCCAATCCCTGGGGTCCTGCAACCTATTTTCCAAGTCCAGATTGTGGAATGAGCTGCTGAAGGGGTTTTGCTCCCTGGCAATCCCCCTCCCCACAATATCACAAGGATCTCCGTATCTTGTTAGGCTGATAATGCAATGTTAGATAGGAATGCATTGGCTAAAAAGCCCCATTGCGTAAAACCGCTGGAAACATGCCCGGATTACCCATAAAGCCAACGAGGCCATGGTCTAGGGGCGCAAGCCGAGGGAGGGGGGCACAGATCACGGACCAAAAAAACCCCAAAACTGGTCTGCGCCCCTCTTTCCCCCTTCTCATGCCCCTCCTCGCTCCTCCTGGCAAAATCTCTGCTCCGTCCCCTCCGTCTCTCTCTCTCACGCGCGCTCTTGCGCACTCTTGCTCTCTCTCGTGCTCTCTCTCTCTCTCTCTCTCACGCGCCTTTGCACCCGCTGCACTCTCCCCAAGCCTCCCGACTCCGGAGGAGACCTTCAGAGCACAGCGGAGCTTTCCAGCCGGAAGGGAATGCACAGGGACCTTGGAGGTGGCGGAAGGTTGGCTTAAAGGGGGCGTCATTCCAAACTGTAACCTAGGGCGCAAAAATGTGTTAATCCAGGCCTGGCTGGAAAATACTGTTCTGATGGACATGTGGTCACACACCTACTGAACGATTAAGTAGGTGGTGATGGGGAACTGGAAGGACAAGCAAAAAAAGTTGAGTCGTGACCATGTGGAGGAGGGTTGCATCATTCGCTTTTGTCCCTGGTTGATGATAAGAAGCAATGCCGTGATTCTCCTGCTTCTTGCCGTACACATACTCTGCATATGCCATAAGGGGATCCTGATGTGTGTGCGTGTGCATAGCTGCACATAAAGGAACGTGCCAAGATTAAAAGCCTTCACTGTGAGTCTGGATAAAAACTGTGTCAAAGAGTTTTCTGAAACAGTGAGCGGCACAAGGTCAGGGCAGTGCAGTAAAACTCTGCAGACCACTGATAAAGGACTCTAGTATGTTTAGGTTGATTTCTAAAGCTTGCCTCCGAGATCACCAGCGTATTTAGGGAGGGCGTGATCGTGAAGGAGAAAACTATTAAACACGCACCTATCCCTCCATACCGATATATCTATACCTATCTGCTGCCCACCAATATATAACACATGAGCTGACAGAACGTAAAGCTGAATGAAAGATCGATCTCTCCTAGCAGGCACTAACCCAGTCAATGCAAAACTATAAATTTTATATTTACATTTTATTTGCATGCATGATTGTAATGTGTTATAATCTTTGCTCTATGTGTTTTAATATACACATTCGAATGGCCTTATGTTTTGTCTACACCTTCCCCCAGGCCTTGAGAGATAGGTAACGACAGAGATGACGACAACGATGATTTTGGTGGTTGGGGGTAGACCAAGAAGTCTGTGTGACACTGGGGAGGGGGGCTGCCTAAGAAATAAATATTCCCATGCTTTTCCTTCCATCTTTCTGTTGTTCATGGAATCATACAGTTGGAAGAGTCCTCGTGGGCCACTCGGTCCAACCCCATTCGGCCAAGCAGACCTGAGGGCCCGGTGAGAAGCCACTCTCCACTTTCTTCAAATCAGCCCGAGTGTGGCATTGACCAGCCTGCCTTCCATAATAATAATAATAATAGATTGAACTGCAAAGACTCTGGCACAAACCAGTCCAGGGGGTCCCAGTGGTGATCGGCACACTGGGTGCAGGGCCTAAACACCTCGGCCTGCACTTAAACACAATTGGCGCTGACCAAATCCCCACCTGCCAGCTGCAAAAGGCCACCTGACTGGGATGTGCACGCATTATTCGCCGATACATCACACAGTCCTAGGCACTTGGGAAGTGCCAGACGTGTGATCCAATACAACAGCCAGCAGGGCGTCTGCTGCGAAATCATCTTGTTGTGTCATCATCATAATCATCGTTATTTATACCCCGCCACCATCTCCCAGGGGGACTTGGAGAGGCTTAAAAAGCACTCAAAGGTGCAAAACTCATAAAATACAAACACTGCAAAAACAATAACACAAAACAGTAACAGCCAACATAAATTACCTCACTTCACAAAACACCCTGGATAAAATAAGAGAAATACAGCAATAGGTGCAGGTAAAAAACCCCAACAATAACCAATCTCAGTAGTGTAAAGTGCTTGGTGAAAGCTATAGGTCCTTGCATATATTCATTAAAGGAATCTAAATATGGTTGAAGGCTTGTTGGGAAAAAAAACCCCTCCCTCCCTCTTTTCTCTCCTTCCTCCCTCTCTCCCTTCTTCTTCCTCTCCTTACTTCCTCCCTTGACTTTCGTCTTCTTCCCTTCTTTGACTTCCTCCCTCCCTCGCTATTCCTACCCCCTCCCTTGACTTCCTTCTTTCCTTCCTCCCCTTCCTTCCTTGACTTCCCTCCCCTTTCCTCCTTCCTTCCTCCTCTCCTGCCTCCCTCCCTTTTCCTCCCCCTCCATTGACTTCCCCCTCCCTTGCCTCCCTCCCTCCCTCTTCCTCCCCACCTCCCTTGACTTCCTTCCTTCTCCCTTTCCTTCCTCCCCTCCCCTTCTTTCCTTCCTCCCTTTTCCTCCCCCTCCCTTGACTTCCTTCCCCCCCTTGACTTCCTTCCCCCTCCCTTGACTTCCTTCTTCGCTTCCTCGCCTTCCTCCCTCCCTCCCTCTTCCTACCCACCTTGACTTCCTTCTCCCTTTCCTTCCTCCCCTCCTCCCTTGACTTCCCTTCTTACTTCCCCTCCCATTCTTTCCTCCTTCCTTCCTTCCTTCCTCCTCTCCTCCCTTGACTTCCCTCCCTCCTTACTTCTTCCCTTTTCCTTCCTCCCTCAACTTCCTTCTTCTTCCCTTCCTTGACTTCCTTTCTCCTTCCTCCTTTTCCCTCCTCCCTTGACTTCCCTCCCCTTCTTACTCCCCCTTCTCCCTTCTTTCCTCCTTCCTCCCTCCCCTCCTCCCTTTTCTGCCCCCTCCCATGACTTCCTTCTCCCTTGACTTTCCTCCCTCCTTACTTCCTCCCTTTTCCTTCCTCCCTCCCTCATCTTCTTTTCTTCCCTTCCTTGACATCCTCCCTTCTCCTTCCTCCCCTCCATCCTCCCTTTACTTCCCTCCCCTTCTTGCTTCCCCCTACCCCCTTCTTTCCTCCTTCCTTCCTCCTCTCCTTTCTTTCCCCCCCTCCCATGACTTACTTCCCCCTCACTTGACTTCCCTCCCACCTTACTTCCTCCCTTTTCCTTCCTCCCTCCCTCTTTTCTTCCCTTCCTTGACATCCTCCCTTCTCCTTCCTCCCCTCCATCCTCCCTTTACTTCCCTCCCCTTCTTGCTTCCCCCTAGCCCCTTCTTTCCTCCTTCCTTCTTCCTCTCCTCCCTTTCCCCCCCTCCCATGACTTCCTTCCCTCACTTGACTTCCCTCCCACCTTACTTCCTCCCTTTTCCTCCCTCCCTCAACTTCCTTCTTCTTCCCTTCCTTGACTTCCTTTCTCCTTCCTCCTTTTCCCTCCTCCCTTGACTTCCCTCCTTCTTACTCCCCCTCCTCCCTTCCTCCCTTTTCTGCCCCCTCCCATGACTTCCTTCTCCCATGACTTTCCTCCCTCCTTACTTCCTCCCTTCTCCTTCCTCCCCTCCATCCTTCCTTGACTTCCCTCCCCTTCTTACTTCCCCCTACCCCCTTCTTTCCTCCTTCCTTCCTCCTCTCCTCCCTTTTCCGCCCCCTCACATGACTTCCTTCCCCCTCCCCTGACTTCCCTCCCTCCTTAGTTCTTCCCTTTTCCTTCCTCAACTTCCTTCTTCTTCCCTTCCTTGACTTCCTCCTTTCTCCCTTGACTTCCCTCCCCTTCTTACTTCCTTTCCCTCCTCGGCTTCCCTCCCCTTCTTACTTCCCCTCCCATTTTCCTCCTTCCTCCTCTCCTCTCCTCCCTCTCTTTTCCTCCTCCTCCCTTGACTTCCCTCCCTCCTTACTTCTTCCCTTTTCCTTCCTCAACTTCCTTCTTCTTCCCTTCCTTGACTTCCTCCTTTCTCCCTTGACTTCCCTCACCTTCTTACTTCCCCCTCCTCCCTTCTTTCCACCTTCCTCCCCTCCTCCCTTGTCCGCCCCCTCCCATGACTTCCTTCCCCCTCACTTGACTTCCCTCCCACCTTACTTCCTCCCTCCCTCAACTTCCTTCTTCTTCCCTTACTTGACTTCCTCCCTTCTCCTTCCTCCCTTGACTTCCCTCCCCTTCTTACTTCCCCCTACCGCCTTCTTTCCTCCTCTCCTTCCTTTTCCGCCCCCTCCCATGATGTCCTTCCCCCTCCCCTGACTTCCCTCCCCCCTCACTTCCTCCCTCCCTCGATTTCCTCCTTTCCTCCCTTACTTCCTCCCCCTCGACTCCCCCCCCCCCCGGCTGCTGACCTTGCTGCTCCTCGAAGGCGGCCCAGAGGAGGTGCACCATGGGCTTCTTGGCGAGGTGGATGGTGCATGCCCGGCTGTAGACGTGCCTGACCCCTTCGATGCTGTGGTTCTCCATGTACTTGGCATACTGCATTTGAAGACAGAGCAGAGACTGAATGCTTCCCACCTCACTCGGGGCTGCGGAAATACTTGAGAGAACTATAATAAAATTAAATTCTGGTGTTTAAACCCATTCAGCACCTTTATTGAACCATTAGACTAGTTTCTGTAAGGAAGGACGAAGAGAGGCAACGAAGTTGGCATATGCAGCTGTGTCAAATCTGGTTGCAAGCAGACCATCTCCTAATGCAACAGATATAGTTATACATGAACAACATTCGAACAAGAGAACAGAAGGCGAGTCATCGCTGAGCATCAATGTTTGCAAAAGGGAGAGAGCCAGAGCCGGGGGCGCCCCGTACCTTGATCCAGAACTCCTCATAGAGGGCACAGGAGATCACGCAGCGCTCAAAGAGGACCACCACCCGCTCGTGGGTCCCGTTCTCAATCTCAAAGTCCAGGTACTCCTTCCAGTTCTTCAGCTGGGTCTTCTCCAGAGGCTTCACGTGGAAATAGGGGCGCCTGATCTGAAAGGGAGCAACATCGACACAGGGGGGTCACTGCAAGACACTCAAAAGACCAGGAAAATGAGCCTCTGGCGGCCTTTCACAAAGGCCCACGCCAGGCACGGGCCAACTTCGGCCCCTCAGGTGTTTTGGACTTCAACTCCCGGAAAGCCAATGCGGCATCAGAGCTCACAGGAGCACCACAGATATGGTTTTTGCCCTTAGACAACTGCAAGAGAAATGTCGAGAGCAGAACAAAGGACTCTATGCAACATTTGTCGACCTCACCAAAGCCTTCGACACTGTGAGCAGAAAAGGTCTGTGGCAGAGCCTGGAACGTCTAGGATGTCCCCCCAAATTCCTCAAAATGATTATCCTGCTACATGAGGGCCAGCGCGGTCAAGTCAGATACGGCGATGCTCTCTCGGAGCCCTTTCTCATAACTAACGGGGTGAAACAAGGTTGTGTTCTTGCACCAACCCTATTTACACTCTTCTTCAGCATGATGCTCCAAAGGGCTATGGCAGACCTCTAAGAAGAAGATGGCATATATATATGCTATCGTGCTGATGACAGCTTGTTCAACTTAAGCCGTCTGAGGGCTCGCACTAAGACTCTAAACTATCTAGTCCGTGAGAAGCAGCCCTGCAGTGTCTCACATTCTGCTTTGCAACAGCTGCAGAGCTGTTTGGGCTGGAAGTCAGCCTGAAGAAAATGGAAGTCCTCTACCAGCCCGCACCACAGGAAGAACACCATCATCCCCACGTCACCATAGGCACATCTGTGCTTATGTCCATTCAGCAGTTCACCTCCCTGGGAAGCATCATCTCTTCAGACGCCAAGATTGACAAAGAGATAGATCACAGATTAGCAAAGGCATAGAGTGCATTCGGAAGGCTTCACAAAAGAGTCTGGAGCAACAAGCACCAAAATCAGTGTGTACACAGCTATCGTACTGTCTATTCTCCTCTATGGGTCTGAAACATGGGTCATCTATCGCCAACACCTACGACTCCTCAAAAGCTTTCATCAGCGTTATCTTCGCACAATCCTAAATATAAACTGGACCGACTATGTGACGAATGTTGCTGTCCTTGAGCAAGCAGGGATCACCAGCGTTGAGGCCATGCTATTGAGAACACAGCTGCGCTGGGCAGGGCACGTCTCTAGGATGGAGGACCACCGCCTCCCAAAGATACTACTCTATGGTGAACTCGCCACAGGTCAGCGCAAGAGAGGCGCCCCAAAAAGAGATATAAGGACTCCCTGAAACAACATCTCAGGCTCGGCCAGATTGATCACCAACAATGGTCCTCCCTGGCCTCACATCGGGAGGCATGGAGACGCACTATCCACAATGCTGCGGCCTCTTTCGAGAAGACACGCCAAACGGTTCTCAAAGAGAAACGACAACGCAGAAAGAACCGCAACTTGGAATCAACATCACCCAAGGAGACGTTCTGCTGTGCTTTCTGCAACCGAACTTGCCTATCTCAGATTGGCCTTTTTAGTCATCAGCGCGTTTGTAAAAAGCGTGGGATGAGTCCTTCCTAATTAAGAAAACTTGTTTGAACGGGAGGATACTCTGATAACTTAAAACATTTGACCTACTTTGAGTTTCCTCGAAGAATAGTTTGCACATGCTTTTAATTAAATGAGTCACCCACAACATGTCACACGGAGCACTGAATTTCCCATGAAGAGACACAGGTGAGTGCTTTGGCATGCAATAAATGCATACAGAAATAGACTTCCCTGGGAAAATCACATGCTTGTCCTAATCTGCTTCACATGGTGGCTACAATCCATGACTCTAACCCTTTTAATAGAATCTGTCTCTCTTTAATTGCCTTTTGGAGGGGAAAGCGACACGCCAGCCAGCCATGAGGAAGGGAAGCCATGCATCAAAGTCTGCCGACTACAGAGAAACTGGATGGAGTCCAAAGGCATTGGGAGGCACGCCTGAGTTACGTAAACCCCCCGCCTTGGCCTTGCAGAAAAGCCACGTGTCCCACTGTCTTTTGCTGGGTCTTCAAGGCAGAACCATTCCGCATCCCATCTCTACACAAGACCCCTCTGAAAAGGGCTGCAAGGAGGATTAAGGTTGCCTTAATGGGCCAACAGAACCAGGCAGCAATTCCAAAGAGGAACATGAGTCCTTGGGGCCGTCTTCTTGGGCCTGCACAGGAGAACTATATAAGTACCTCATACTCTGGACTATTAGTACTGTTATATTATCATTACTCTATATTATTTACTAGCTTGGGGACCCGGCGGTATCCGGGTTATTTGAGAAAGGCATTGTGTGCCAAGGTTGGTCTTTCGTACTTCAAGTCCCATCATCCATGCTCCACCCTCCTCCAAACTGCAGTAGAAGATAGAGTGGGTCATGGGGGCTCTGTGTGCCAAGTATGGTCTTTATCGGTCTTTGTTGGGGGCCGCAGTGGTCTTGGGCAATGAGTAGAGGTAGTTGAAGTCCCATCATCCATGCTCCACCCTCCTCTAAACTGTAGAAGGATGGAGACTGGGTCATGGGGGCACAGGGTTCCAAGTGTGGTCTTTATAGGTCTTTCTTCAGGGCTGCAGTGGTCTGTGGGGAATGAAGGGTTGGAAAGTACTACAAATCCCATAATCTGTCCTATGATCCATGGTCTTCCAAACTGCAGTAGAAAGTAGCACGGGTCATAGGGGCTCTGTGTGCCAAGGTTGGTTACTGTTAATTCAGGCCAAACACAATGTCCCATTAACTGAGGCTTAGTCAGGGAAATCAAGTTAAGTAAGTGTTACTGTGAATTCAGGCTGAGGTCTAGCCAGGAAAATAAAGTTGAGGAAGCCTTATTGTCAATTCAGTCTGAGGTCTAGGAAGCCTTATTGTCAATTCAGTCTGAGGCCTAGGAAGCCTTACTGTCAAAAGGAAGCCTTTTTGTGAAGTACTCTCTCTGGCACCTTTGAGATTTGGGATGTAGGAATGCTGGCCAATCAGTGTCCTTTATGCAAATACTCCCTCAGTGGCAACCAATCCCCTCTGTCTGGTGCCTTAGACTGTTGGAGTTCTGAGGCTGGCCATTCAGTGTCCTTTATGCAAATAATCCCACAGTGGCAACCAATCGAAACGCTGCCACATATTCCTCCGCACCTCCGGCCGCAAACATCTTCCCAAAGGGGACTCAGAGAAACTTACATGTGGTCAAGTCCAATCATAACATAAAGACATAAAGCAACAAATACAATAAAATAATAATTAAAAATAAAATTAAAAATCAAACACAAAATAGGTTTTTAATTTTATCTCACCCTTAGTTTTTTATCGTTGTATCTTGCACATGTGGCCCGCTCACTGTGATTGCGTGTGTTTTCTATCGTATTATTTTGCACTGTTTATTATGTTTTGCATTTGATTTTTAATTATTATTTTATTGTAATTGTTCCTTTACGTCTTTTATGTTATTGTATTGAAATGCACTTTTGGGCTTGGCCTCATGTAAGCCTCCCCGAGTCCCCTTTGGGGAGATGACAGCGGGGTATAAATAAAGATCATCATCATTATTATTATTATTAGGTTCTTCAAATAAATAGACAAATATATTTGGGTGAAGATCCCTGCTGGGTCGCAAGCTCCAGTGCTTTCCAAACTTGCTAATTAAATCAGCAGGATGCAATGCCATCACCAGGGGCGGTCCTACCGGTAGGCAAAGGACGCCACTGCGTGGGGCGCCATCTGGGTAAAGGGCGCATTCCGCCGCCCGCCAGACAGCGCCCAGCCGATGTTCCGCTTTTGGGCCTTATGCGCTCCAACGTCGCGCCGTATGAAACCTCCCTGCGTGCTCAATAGGGAGTGCTGTGTTTACAGGCTTCTGCGCCTGCGCACAAGGGCTTCTGGGCATGCGCAAGGGGGGCGCGCGCGTGCCGAATAGGGCGTGCTGTGTTTACAGGCTCCTGCGCCTGCGCACAGAAGCTTCTGGGTATGCGCGGAGGGGGGGGGTGTGCCGAATAGGGAGTGCTGAGTTTACAGGCTTCTGCGCCTGCGCACAGGAGCTTCTAGGCATGTGCGGTAGGGGGTCATGCCAACAGGGAGTGCTGTGTTTACAGGCCTCTCCGCCTGTGCACAGGAGCTTCTGGGCATGCGTGGGGGGGTGCCAAAGACAAAGTGCTGTTTACAGGTCTCTCCGCCTGTGCACAGGAGCTTCTGGGCATGCGTGGAGGGGGCGCGTCCAAATAGAAAGTGCTGTGTTTACAGGCTTATGTGCATGCGCACAGGAGCTTCTGGGCACAGCAAGGGGGTGTGCCGAATAGGGAGTGCTGTGTTTACAGGCTTCTGCGCCTGCGCACAGGAGCTTCTGGGCATGCGCGGAGGGGGGGGGCAAAATAATGTTGAGGGGGGGGCGCCAAAATAATGTTTGCTTACCATTTAAAATTACCTTAGACCGCCCCTGGCCATCACGAAAATACCCTTTAAAGTAGGTATGGGCAAACTTTGGCCCCTACCAGTGGTTAGAAATTGTAGGAGTTGAAGTGCAAAACACCTGGAGGGCTGAAGTTTTCCCGTGCCCGCCTTAAAGGTACAGTAGAAAATCCCAAAGCACAATTGTGTCTGCCTGCCTGGCAGAAAGGGGCTGGGCTGGAGGGTCCCTATGGTTCCTTCTAACTCTATGAGCTCCAAAGACAAAAGGAGAGAAGACACCCGTCGTCTTGCCTGTGCCAGACTCGAGGGGTTAGAATGAGATAATGCACCTTTCCCTAGAGAAGGGGAGTGCCCACAAAGGAACGCAGAGGGGAGAGGGGAAGCATTCCTTTAATGCAACCACTGGTAAAGCTGCCTCCGCCCAAAAGGGAGCACAACTGCATCTCTGTGCAAATCTGCCACCTTGACGGGAGGCTGCCAGGCAGGCGCACTCACAAGGCATTCATGTGACCCAGGAAACGGCTTCCTGGGGAGTCCTTCGAATTGGATTTCAACCTCACACTGTTCAAGATTTCAGTCCTCAATGAGAAGCAGATAAAATTAAGCTAGGCCGGGAGAATCCCTTATTTCCCCCTTGTTCTTGAAAGTTTGTCTCTGCTGTGTGCGTCTTCTCTTGCCCTCTGACCTTTCTCTTCCCATCGGTGCCCAATGTAAGACATTGAATTTTGCCATTTTATGTGTAAACCACTTTGAGTCCCCCCAGGGGTAAGAAAGGCGGTACATAAATACTGTAAATCAGGGCTGCCCAGGAAGTCGATCGCGATCGACCAGTTGATCCCGGGACCGAAGGAGGTCGATCCCAGATGGATGGGGCGCTTCTCAGAGGGGGCAGAGCCAGGCCGCACCAAGCCCCGCCCCTTCCCCTGGCTTCAGCACTCCCAGCAGCTTCTCCAGGCTTGAGGATGACAGTGCCAAGCCGGCCTTGTGCTAGCTATGCCACCACTGGCTTGGCATTGCCATCAAGCCTGGGGAAGCTGCTGGTAGAGCGGAAGCCAGAGGGGCGGAGCCAGGCTGCGCCAAGCCCCGCCCCTTCCCTGGCCCGGCACTCCCAGCAGTTTCTCAGGCTTGAGGATGGTAGTGCCAAGCCGGCCTTGTGCTAGCTATGCCACCACTGGCTTGGCATTGCCATCCTCAAGCCTGGAGAAGCTGCTGGTAAAGCGGAAACCAGAGGGGGGCGGAGCCAGGCTGCGCCAAGCCCCGCCCCTTCCCCTGGCTTCGGCACTCCCAGCAGTTTCTCCAGGCTTGAGGATGGTAGTGCCAAGCCGGCCTTGTGCTAGCTATGCCACCACTGGCTTGGCATTGCCATCCTCAAGCCTGGAGAAGCTGCTGGTAGAGCGGAAGCCAGAGGGGGGCGGAGCCAGGCTGCGCCAAGCCCCGCCCCTTCCCCTGGCTTCGGCACTCCCAGCAGTTTCTCCAGGCTTGAGGATGGTAGTGCCAAGCCGGCCTTGTGCTAGCTATGCCACCACTGGCTTGGCATTGCCATCAAGCCTGGGGGAGCTGCTGGTAGAGCGGCAGCCAGAGGGGGCAGAGCCAGGCCGCACCAAGCCCCGCCCCTTCCCCTGGCTTCAGCACTCCCAGCAGCTTCTCCAGGCTTGAGGATGGCAGTGCCAAGCCGGCCTTGTGCTAGCTATGCCACCACTGGCTTGGCATTGCCATCAAGCCTGGGGAAGCTGCTGGTAGAGCGGAAGCCAGAGGGGGCGGAGCCAGGCCGCACCAAGCCCCGCCCCTTCCCCTGGCTTCGGCACTCCCAGCAGTTTCTCCAGGCTTGAGGATGGCAGTGGCAAGCCGGCCTTGTGCTAGCTATGCCACCACTGGCTTGGCATTGCCATCCTCAAGCCTGGAGAAGCTTCTGGTAGAGCGGAAGCCAGAGGGGGGCGGAGCCAGGCCGCACGAAGCCCCGCCCCTCTCCAGCCTTGAGGAGGTAGGTAGATCTTTCTGACTTGGTTTTATTATAAGTAGCTCGCATGCTGAAAAAGTGTGGACACCCCTGCTGTAAATCTATTACATATAATAAAAGTGTTTGCGGTGGTGCGGCCGAGCGACCGAGTGAGCGACGGGAGGAATATGTGCCAGCGTTTCGATTGGCTGCCATTGTGGGATTATTTGCATAATGGGCTCTAACTGGCCAGCCTCAGAACTCCAACATTCTACGGCCCCAGACAGAGGGGATTGGTTGCCACTGAAATGGAATTTGCATAACTGCCTCCAAATGGCCAACCACATTCAAACATTCTAAAGTGACTCAGAGGGAAAGGGAAACTCAGGCAGTCAGCCACTGAGGCCCACAGCACTGACAGATCAGGACCAAACTTGGCAAACAGGCGACCAATGGCCCACTTCACTACCTGGTGTGGTTTAGGGCAGGAGGGGCCACGAATGATGGGATTTGCAGTACCTTCACGTCTTTCACTTCCCAAACAACACTAAAGCCCCTATAAAACACAAACCAGGCCCAAAATTGACAGAAAGGCTTCCTTAACTGGATTTTCCTGACCAGGCGCCCGGGACTCGCAGTACCTTCACTAAGTTCCTGAGACCACTGCAAGCCACATAAACATCTAATAGGAACCAACCTTGGCACACAATGGCTTCCTCAAATAACCCGGGCCCGCTACTTGTAAATAAATAAATAAATAAATAAATAAATAAATGGATTTTGTGAGGACTCCATCCTGCGATGACCAGGGCTTCCTGGACTAAAGGAAAACATGGATTTGTCTGTGCCATAGCTCCTATTCAGCTGGCCAAAAGCAAACAAAACACATGCTCCTTCATGTGTACGCATCACGCTCAGGCAGCCAATATGATTCTGGTCTGCCTCTCAGGCCAAAGAGAACAAGCCCTGCCCACCTTGTCCTTTAGCCCTGCAATGGAGCAAAGCCGCCCTTTGCAATGGAAGGCACTCTCAACAGACATACAAGCAGCAATCAATGCCAGTCAAAATTTCACAATGATCTGACTATTTTGTTGTTGTTGTTGTTGCAATTAGCGCTAAGTATGCTTTTTTATTGTGCTGATATTAAGAATTTAATTGGAAAACAAAGCTGATTCTCAAAGTTTCAATCAACTGCCTACCCAACACAAAAACATCAAAGCGCAAAAATACAAGACCGACTTACAATTGTCAGCATTGTTCCTGATGTCCCAATTCTATGGTATGCCAAAAACTAGTATGTGCAACAGTAGCATGCATCCTCTCCCTCAGTTTTCATACGAAGCCCCAAGGATCACCCAATGCGTTTCATGGCGGGACGATGCCAACCGACTCACCCCTTCCTCAAAGGTCCACCTCTTGCTGACTTCATGCTCATTATGGTTGAACATTTCTTGGTGGATCTCAATGATTCGATGCCGCATGTTTTCTATTTCGGTGATTAGCTGTGGGGAACATGCACACACAAAGCAAGCTGTCAACAACACTTAAAGACACACTTCTATTTGAAAGTGTTGATGTGGCAGCCTTTTCTGAAGCAAATGCATACACACACCTAAGCGCAACAGATGTAGGCAACAAGATACTCTTCTGGTACATAACCTGGCAGGTGCAGAATCCCAAAGGTGATGATGATGACAATAATAGTAATACATTTTATGTGTTACCCACCTCACTTTTTATTTGTTACTCTCCTCACAGCTTAAGGCGGGGCGCACAACACAGTTAAAACACATCTTTATAAAATACATATAATAAAATGTATATATTGCAACGTATTACTATAAAATATATACATTAAATTACATGGTACAAAAATTAAAATGCAATGGAAAAGATTGTGAATTGAAAATCCATTGCTTAAAATGGACCATGGGGAGTCCTGCTGGATTGTGCTCTAAGGAGAAACCTGCAACTGCTCCTGGGACACAGGGCAAGCTCCCAATTCTGCAGAGACAGCATGGAAAGAGAGGTACGTTCATTGCAGACACCGGCACATTACAAAATTGGGAAAACCCTGGAGCAGGGGTGCTCATTAGGTAGATCGCGATCGACTGGTCGATCCCAGGACCGAAGGAGGTCGATCCTAGTTGGATGGGGCACCTCTGAAGGGGCGGAGCCAGGTCACACGAAGCCCCACCCCCTTCCCCCCGCTTTAGCGTTTCCGCAGCTTCTGGAGGCAAGGGGGGGGGGGATGCCAAGGCAGTAGTGGCATAGATAGCCACTAGACAGAGAGCCTTTTCTGCGGCAGCTCTGGCGCTGTGGAACTCTCTGCCGGACAATGCTCGAGCCATCTCAGAGCTGGCTCCATTCAGAAGGGCCTGTAAGACCGCCCTCTTCGGACTAGCCTTCAACTAGGCACAGAAGGACTGTACCCCAAGAAACTTTTGTATGTCACCCTCCACCTCTGTGATGTATTGTGTTTTAATGTGTTTTATGCTTTTATTGGAGGGAAGATGCCCATATAATGCTGTTATCCGCCCCGAGCCTGTGGGGAGGAGCGGAATACAAAATCAAAGAAATAAATAAATAAAATAAATGCTGGCTTGGCATTCCCCCCTCTTGCCTCCAGAAGCTGCGGAAACGCTAAAGCCAGAGGGGAAGGAGGCGGAGCCAGGCCATGCAAAGCCCCGCCCCCTTCCCCCTGCTCCGCCCTGGTATCTCTTTCAGACTTGGTTTTATTAGAAGTAGCTCGCATGCCTAAAAAAGTGTGGGCACCCCTGCCCTGGAGGTTGTTGCCAGGCAGAGACTCAATGCCATGTGAGTGGGCTGCTGGCTGGCTGTGTATGCGACAATGCTCAGTTTTAAACCGAAAAGCCCCAGACCTCTGCAGTCCACCCTAGGGGGTGTTGCTTGCTCTGAGCTGCACTGACCCAGCCTCTCTAGACTTTGCAGGCATGACAGGCCTCTGTTCCCCAAAATGTCCTAAGCCTCCCCTTCCAACCTCAATTGAAGTGTGGACCCAAATAAGCCCACTATCCCACCAGCATTAGAGGAGCAGTGGGCCTCTCCTCTCCCAAACTTGCTGAGGTGAGAGAAGGCCCTCCCTTCAGCTGTGCAGCCACCAATCTACCTTCCCAGCTTTTCCAAAGGTGGTGGAAAGAGTGGAGATTGCTTGGGCAGACCCCCAGAGAGCCTTGGCAGCTACACATGGCCTCACCACTTTCTTACTGGGATACCAAGAGGCCAATGGGGGGGGGGGGGGTGGTTTCCCAAAAAGGAAGGGGCTGGTGACGACCTTTCCTTCATGTGCCAAAGCAATAGGTAACTAAAAGATACAATTCTGCTCATGAAGAGCTCTCTTCCCAAGCTGAATCATGCAAGGGATGATTGTCAGAGGCATGCTTGCTACCTCTAGGACGAGGGAATCCAGTCTGGCTAAGGGAAAAGACCCCGACGGAGTGAGTTTTACACCTGACAAAGCCTGAAATAAAGGCCGCTCTAAACACATGCACTGGTGCAGTTAACTCCCAAGCACATCCTTTAAGACAAGCATCAGAAGCACTCAACCAAAGTGCTTCAACTCTCCTTCGAATACATCAGGAAATAGGGCAGGCTCTATACCAGGGCTGCCCAGGAAGTCGATCGCGATCGACCAGTCGATCCCGGGACCGAAGGAGGTCGATCCCAGCTGGATGGGGCGCTTCTCAGAGGGGGCGGAGCCAGGCCGCGTCAAGCCCCGCCCGTCACCTGGCTTCAGCACTCCCAGCAGCTGCTCCAGCCTTGAGGAGGGCAGGGCCAAGCCAGCCTTGTGCCACCACTGGCTTGGCCCTGCCCTCCTCAAGCCTGGAGAAGCTGCTGGGAGCTCTAGCCAGAGGGGAGGGGGCGAGGCTTGGCGCGGCCTGGCTCTGCCCCCCTGTGGCTTCCGCTTTACCAGCAGCTTCTCCACGCTTGAGGATGGCAGTGCCAAGCCAGCCTTGTGCTAGCTATGCCACCACTGGCTTGGCATTGCCATCCTCAAGCCTGGAGAAGCTGCTGGGAGCTCCAGCCAGAGGGAAGGGGTGTGGCCTGGCGCGGCCTGGCTCCGCCCCACCCCTCCCCAGCCTTGAGGAGGTAGGTAGATCTTTCTGACTTGGTTTTATTATAAGTAGCTCGCATGCTGAAAAAGTGTGGGCACCCCTGCTCTATACAGACCTATCAATTTGCTTAAGAATTACCTTGGCAGGGTCAGTGATGTCTTCAGCCCCAGAGGGGAGGTCATATCCTGGGGGCGCCTCTTCCCCATTGTGACTATTGGCGGCAGAAGCCAGTTCCCTGCGGAGCTCAATGAATTGCTCAGTGCTCAGAATGTCTCGGGGCAGATTGTTCTGCACGTGCTCTTTGAACCTGCAGAGCAACAAGGGACAGCCATGGTGCTTTGAGATTGTTGTGGCAAATGACAGCAAACTCCACTTTCCTCTACAGCTTAATAATAATAATAATTATTATTATTATTTATATCCCGCCTCCATCTCCCCAAAGGGGACTCGGGGCAGCGAACATGAGGCCAAGCCCCAAAAAACAATGCAAAAACAATGCAAACACAATTGAACATAAAACAGCAAAGGAAAAAAAATCATTGTGCTCTTTTTTCTTTCTATGGAAAATTCATTTATTTATTTACTTCATTTCTATGCCACAATTTCTCAGCCCTCGGGTGACTCAATGCGGTGAACAATAGCAAAATTCAATGCTAGACATCATAAAACATCATAAAAACCATCTCCCCTTCTTGGGCAAACATCTAAAAACATCAAAAACAATAAAAATATTTTTTTTACAATTTTTTTTAAGTGTGTCGTCATATTTAGTATCCATTCCTTCGTCGTTATCATTTAGAAGGACAAACCTTATTTTTTAAAAAAAGTCATACAAGTTCCAAGCTCCCTATTAGTACAACCGGCTCTATACCTTCATTTCAAAGGTCAATTATTACAAAACAAAAAAAAAGGACAGAAATCACAGAAATTGACACACCTTTTTTGCTGCGTCTTTGGGATGTGGGTTAATAAAGGTCCCATATTCAGCATGCATCCTTTTAGGAACATATGCATGCATAAGTACCCTTAGTTAAGTGGATGAACACCTTTGGCTGTAGTCTAAGATCCATATTCAAATGGAAGAGCTGAACACTTGGCGCCACTGGGCAATGCACGTGCAGGAGGGGAATGTCCATTTTGCATCTATTTGCATATATTCTGTTGACGTGTTCCAAATCCTTAATGCATAATGGCCACAACAGAATTGGGAAGGGAAAGGACTGAACACAAAAACAGTCACACACCAGTCGAACAATGCTAACGGAACCGTACCTCTGGAAGTGATGGCTGTACAGCTGAGTTGGGATCCCAAGAATGCGTTCAAACACGGCAGTGACCGCTTTCAGGTTGCCCTCTTCGTTTTCCCAGTTTATATACAGCTCCCAGAGTTTGTCTGAGCGGAAATCCGTACCTACAGCTAGGACTGCATGCTCATAGGTCCTGGGAAGGAATACAATGGCGGGGATCATGGAAGCATTTCGTCAGTATGTAACAGGCAGCCTTCACTTTAAAAAAAACAAACCAATTGCTGCACCACGCTTTTTCAGCAATAGTCTGGAGTCGTTTGCCGAATAGTTTCATATGGCCAGGAAACTTAAATGACCTGGGTTCCTTCATACACTCCCATCAGCCCCAAGACACGAGGCCAATGGTCAGGGATGACGGGAATCAGGCTAGCATATCTCTGAAGTGATGAAAGTTGTAGGAGGCTTAGACCTAGTTGCCCAGTTCTTTTTCCCTTTAAAGGAATATAACCATTAAAAAGAACACAGGACTGCTCAGGAAAATTCTGCGTAGGGCTTTATGTGTATTTACAGAACGTATGGCCACGAAGGGTGGGGGACAATGGCATTTGCAGTTACCTGGAGGACCCCAGCACTCACCCTGAGGGAATGCATGGCTACAACGCAGGGGTTACAGTGCAGGGACTCTGCTCAGGGCTAACACGAGAGCCCAATTGGATTAAACGAAATATTAAGAATTGGTGACTTACCTAAGTAAATTAATCCCAGGTGCGAGAGAGAGCTACCTTACCTCATTTAAGACCTGCTAGCATACATCCCAGTGCATTTCGCCAGTTGGAACGCATCGAGGAAAGATTCCTACCTCTTTACATTGAACTTATTTTCCTTATTATAATATCTATACTGTGTAACTATATATGGTCTCTTTATTAAGTTGCTTCTCATAGGCATTTACAGTGTTATAATATTCTATTTTAATATTATATATAGATATTTGATGTGAACTATATGTACCACCTTCATTGTCCAAGACGTGGGAGGACTCACACGAACGTCTAACGGCCTTGATAAAGACCCGTACAGGGTCGAAACGGGAGAAGGGTCCTAAGGTATAGATGCCCTCATTGGCCTAATTCGACTCATTGAGTATTGCGATACAAGTGGAAACATATTATTTTGGAGAATTTCTATGCGTGTGGACCACTTAACCTCCTTGTTATTGGCACCAGCTTTTACTCAGTGTTGAAGTCTGTGGATTGTGTAGCGAAGAATATTATTTTGTGAATTTATAGCATCGAAATTTGTGGATTAGCTACATCGTGTAGCGAATATTATTATTTCACGAGTTTACTGCAACTTCAACCAACTGACGCCAATTCTACATAGTGTGAGCTATACACCAAAGACATTGACATTTATGTTATTTTTGAATATTGAACGTGTATTCTTATATAGTGCAGCAACCGTGCCTACACAATTTAGACTATATTATACAGGTTCAGTACATATTGTCTCATAGTTATTCATTGATATATTGGGATTATACTATTATTGTAACGATTTGCCTTTTGCTTTCTTGTTAGTTTGGAGCAACTCCCCAGTTCAGTCACTCTGCTCAGGGCTAACAGAGACTGGTTGCCCACTGCCAAGTTCCTCCTTCCACTTCCACAAGCCTGAGATCCAGCCAGCAGAATTATATACAGGCATCATTGGCATATCAGTTTTTTAAAAAAACACAGAGGCATTAGAATGGCGCACGTATGCAAACCTCCTTGCCTTTATATAAAGTCCCACTGTATTCGCCTACAATCAGGGCTAGACAACATTTTAAAACGATAGCTCAGGGAAAGCAACTCCATGCTTTAGGAGAGAAACAGTTAAGGGGTCAGCAAGAGCACAGCTCCGTAAGAATCCTTACCTGATATAGGCAAGCGTAATGGGAGGTGTGTACAGAAAAGTTTGGGAGAGCCACCCAGTGAGCTGCACAGCAACACATGGGTGACTATGTGCCTCCTGAGAGGAAGCCACAGGGATGAAAACAAATCCGTGCCTTTGAGGCCAAGGAGGCTTCTCACTCACAGCTGAACAGCCCCTTCTCTGTCAGTTATCAGGGATGAAGAAGGGAGGCACATCCCCAAAACAGGAGAAGCCCTGCTGGAAAGACGTCCTGCACTGACTCTACATCGCTGCGTGCCTCAAGGGGAAGGGGATGTCCACACACAGAGAACTCCTCTATTTGCCAGACTAAATGGCAATTAGGTCCACAAACTCAACCAACAGCACAACATCCAAAAACCAAAGCTTAACTTTGTCCATGAAAAGCATTATTTTGCAAACAATGTTATCAACAGAGCAACCCCTGCTTTGAATCCTGGGAGGGAAGGTTCGGACACCTGATTTAGTCACTTAACCCTTTTGTGAGGATTGCCATGAGTCTTAAAAGATGACAACGGCCATCCAAAGTGATGCCGGAAAAATATCTTGTAGGTGGCTTCTTTCCCTACTGTACACAGCACATACAGTGCTTAAAGAAACTGAAGCAGAGTAGGGTTTAGCTCCAGACTCCTCTCTCTGGGTGAGTGTCAAAGGCTGAGCACAGAGATCTGTTTTCAAGTCTCCCAAGGCCCAGCACCAGGTGACATTTGACTTTCGACAAAGAAAATATCTTCGACTCCTCAGTCCTACAACTCAGTAACACCATGCCCCCAATTTCTGGATCAGGCAGAATTCAGGCTGCTCGCAATTACCAGGCCTATGAGCTGGATCTTAGTGCAAAACAAATCTGCTGAGAATGAAAGGATTTCCAGCCAAGGGCTCACAGCCCGGCCACAGATAGGAAATAGACACCTAATTATTACAAGCTTGAAATTTAGAAGAGGTTAATTTTGTTGCTCTTTTGTTAAACAATGGGAAGTCAGAGATCCTTGCTGATCTACTAGAGCAGTGTTTCCCAACCAGTGTGCCGCGGCACACTAGTGTGCAGTGAACGATCAGCAGGTGTGCTGTGGGAAATTGGCCCTCTTCCCCCTCCTAGCAGCTCTCTTCTCCCTCTTTCCCTCCCCAAAGATCCTCCCCGAGGCAAAGGAAGGGCTCTGCCGAATGCCAGGGCCAGGCCCGCCTTGAGGAAGCCTTCAGGAGTCTCGACTCAGTATGGCTCCAGCTCCCGCTCAGGGCTGCTTCAGCCTCCCAATGCTCCCAGGTTCGCTCACTGCCCAATTCACCAATATGGTGAAATTTCACAAGGGTCTGGAGAACAAGCCCTATGAGGAGCGGCTTAAAGAGCTGGGCATGTTTAGCCTGAAGAAGAGAAGGCTGAGACACAATAGACATGGTAGCCATGTATAAGTATGTGAGAGGAAGTCATATATATGTTGTGTTCATCGGAACAGGCCCAGGTTTCACACTGAGAGTATAAATACATTCAAAAAGATATTAACTATATGTATTACTGTATTAGAGTGTCATTTTGTGTCATTTTGGTTGGTGGTGTGCCCCAGGATTTTGTAAATGTAAAAAATGTGCCGCGGCTCAAAAAAAGGTTGAAAAACACTGCTCTAGAGATATAAATGTCAAAAAATACTACAAATACAAATGTCCTATAAATATAAATGTCCGAAGTTAACCAATTCAACAGAGAACTATTTCTAGTGGAACATGACATGCCCTATTCCACGTGAGGGAACACCATGCTGAACTGAAGACTTGTCTGAACAAGGTACACCTTATAAAACAGGCATGGGCAAACTTCAGCCTTCCAGGTGTTTTGGACTTCAACTCCCACCATTCCTAACAGCTGGTAGGCTGTTAGGAATGGTGGGAGTAGGTTCAAAACACCTGGAGGGAGGGCTGAAGTTGGCCCATGCCTGCTTTACGAGAAGGACCTCCCTAACCCGAATTATACAGCACAGACAAAATGCACGGGGTTCTCTTTCATCTTGACTCACCCCCGGATGCTGCTCACAGCTTCAGGGTCACTGGTATCCAGCGTCTCTTTGAGGAAGTTGATATAATGGATCCAGAGATCAATGCTCAGAGGTATAGCCTGCAGCCCTCTCCGATACACCTACAAAGAGAACACCAGAAAGAGCTATCGTTCAAATCCTCAGATGGGGTCCCAAGAGAGAGGCATCACTGTCTTATCCGGTGAACCTTAAGAAATACTAATGTACTGGAATTTTGTGTAAATGATCTACCGTATTACCATTTGGGTGGAGGTTGGCTAGAACATGGCAATGCTCTGATCTCCACGTCTTGGATCTTCAAGGCGCAGCGGTCCCTGCGTCTGACCAGGCTGTGTGGGCAGGCCTTGGGGTACAGACCATAGGGCACAGACCCTTTAGAGCACCAATGACAGCGTCTGACCAAAAATGCAATAAGATGTAGCGATTGTGACCAGCAGAACCAACCACAGCGTTTGAATTTTGTGAAATAATAAATGTATATAATTGTATATAAGTGACAGAAAAGCCCTGCCCTACTTGTTAAGCTGCAGTGTAATGCAGACGCTTGCACTGCAAAGCTTGACAAACTGTAGTAGAGGTTTAACGCACCTGCCAACAAAGAGAGAAGATGTTAGCTCCAAACGTCACCAGGAGTGACCAAGTGCAAACAGAAAGC
Organism: Anolis apletophallus; assembly: GCA_030556195.1. NCBI lineage: Eukaryota > Metazoa > Chordata > Lepidosauria > Squamata > Anolidae > Anolis > Anolis apletophallus. Next base: position 5,544,380 of record JARBWK010000021.1, read on the forward strand.
CCTGGCCAAAGGTGGCGGCGGGTTCTGGCAGCCAAGGAGTCCCTTTTCCTGGCAGTGGCCTGGTCATCCTTTGGCTGTCAGGACCACAAGCAAAGCCTAGGAGACCCTACGCAGGTACGTACCTCGTCCGACTGCTTCATGTTCCCGTGGCGCTTCTCCAGGTCGGCATACTTTTTCCAGTAGCCGTAGCAATACGGGTAATACACGAAAAACCTGTCAAAGGCTTTCCTGGCAGCAAGTAAATGGTTCTGAGAGAAAACACACAGTCTGGTTTAAGGCTTTCCAAAGGGTCAGGGAAATACACATTCATTCACACATCACCCACCTTGGAACTGGCGTAACACAGGCCCCGCATACCTTGGGGCAGGCATGGGCAAACTTGGGACCTCCAGGTGTTTTGGACTCCAATTCCTACAATTCCTAACAGACAGAAGACTGTGGGAGTTGGAAGTGCAAAACACCTGGAGGGCCGAAGTTTGCCCGTGCCTGCCTTAGGGAATACCTTAAGGAATTTCACCTGGAAGTTCCTTCTTCCGATGAATCAGTGTGCCAAGTCTGTGAAAAAAGGCACACAGGTGGGCACCACAACCACCAGCCTGTTGCAGCCCCAAAACCCTGACCAGTCACCTTCTTTCTAAGATATTCCAACAGGTAGCTTTAAGTTAAAAGAGAGTAATTTCCCTCTATGCCAGGGGTGCCCAAGGTACGGGCGCAGCTGGCGCACAAGCTTTAACTGTGCAAAAGTTGCCTCCCCCTCTGTTGGCACCCCCTTGTCGTGGGGGAGGCTTGCGTACCCTAATGACATTTTAAGCCAGAGGTGCTCATTAGGTAGCTCGGGAGCTACTAGTAGATCTTCGGCACTCTTCCAGGTGATCTTCAGGCCTCACCAGCCGGATGGGGCGCTCCTGCTATGCGTGCACACACCCTGCTGCTGGCTTCCGCTCTCGCTGTGCTTCTTCCGCCTACGGGGCATTGCAGGAAGAAGGAAGCACGAGGCGGGGCCTCTGGGGGGAGCACCCTGCCTCTCTCTCGTCCAGAAGCAGCTGTGCAGCCTCCGTTGCCGGTGAGACAGGCAAGGCGGAGCTCTCCCTCTGGATGCCCCGCCTCGTGCTTTCTCCTTCCTGCAATGCCCTGCAGGCGGAAGAAGCGCTGTGCAGGCGGAAAACAGCAGCAGGAGCACGCGCGGTGGCGAGAGCGCACGGTGGCGGGGGCAGGTAGATCTTTTGGACTTGGTTGCTTTAAGAATAGCTCGCATGCTGAAAAAGTGTGAGCACCCCTGCTCTATGCTATATTGCTTAAGGGTGGATCCTTGGTTTGAGTTTCAAAGCTCCTAACGGATATTAGAACCTGTCCAGAACATCCTTGAGATGAGGCCGGTTAGAAATCAAAATGTATTAAATCAATGTATGGCCTCTGGAACCGTGAGACTAGGAAAATATGAAGCATGTCCCACAGAGCAGTTCTTTCAAAGCACAGAAAGCAAAGCCTGCCGTATCAGAACGAAGGAAGAATAAGGTCACCTGGTCCAATTTCATATCCTGACAGCTAGGCTTTTGTATAAATGCCTCCTTCTTCAAGAGAAGCACATTAAATTCCCAGCCACTACTTGGCTCTGTTGGCTAGGGCCGATGGAAATTGTGCTCCAACCATGTCTGGAACAAATTCTCAAATGCTTCCGTAGTCTCTCCTTCAATGTTCAATCCTCCAAGAACTAGCAATGAGACATGCTCCCAAGGAGAGGACTGAGATGGAGAGGGATCGGGACATCAAGCTCTATGAGGAACGGTGGCAGGCCCGGATTACCCATAAGGCCAAACTAGGCCATGGCCTAGGGGCAAAAGCCGAGGGGGGGCGTAGAATCACGGACCAAAAAAAATATGTTGAAACAAATAAAAATGCTGTGGCCGCCCCCTGGGGTCTCTCCCAACTCAGCGGCACGCGCCCCCAGGGATGCCCCCGGGTGCTCTGTGCGCGCCTGTTTCCCTCCCCCCCTCCCCGTGGTCCTTCCCATACACAGGAGCAGACAGGGAGCCTGCCTTCCGAGCGAGCGAGTGAGCAAGTGAACGAATGCAAGACCCGTGCGCCCCCGCTCCCTTGCGCACGCTTCCTCACGCCTCCGCCTCTCTCCCACTTTCATTGCGGAGCCAGGAATAGCCATTTTTTCTGCCCCAAAACAGGTGGGTGGGTGGGTGAGTGGGCTAGCTTCCTAGCTATTCGGGAGGGTCCCTTTTCGGTTGCCTCAGTTTCCCCGGCGGCGCTGACAGAGAGAGAAAGAGAGGAGGGGCCGTAGGCGGGGAAGGTGGCACCACCGGCCGCTTTGACAGCGTGTCTTTTGTCCCTCCCCCGTTTCCTCCCGCTATCGCCCCTGCCCCCTTTCCCTCCTTTTGCCCCTTCCTCCCCTCCCCTGTCCTCCCCCCGCTCCCCTCCCTTTGGTTCTTTCTTCTCCCTCCGCGCTTCAGAGGCTGGCCTTTTAAATGGTTTCCTCGAGGCGGCCCGGCCCCTGGCTCTCGGCTGCCCGGGACACTCCTCCTTCCGCCCGGCCATGGGAAGCGCCTGCCAGAGCCTCCTGGTGCCCTTGGCCTTCCTACTCCGCTGCCCAGCGGGTAAGGAGGGGGCCCGGCCCTTTCCCGGGGGGGGGAGGGGGGCGTGTGGTAGAGGTTGGCTTAAAGGGGGGGGGGGTTATTCCAAAGTGTTTTCTAGGGTGCAAAAAGGCGTTAATCCGGGCCTGAATGGTGGAAACATATGGCTTGCAGGAGAGGTGAGGAAGAGGCATGGTGCAGATCTTTGATATATCCGAAGCACCGCCACACATTCAAAATTATACAAACTTGTTTTTCTAGTCCTCTTCAGCACAGGACTAGAGCCAACTCCATGAAGGCTAATCAAGTATTTCAGTTCAAATGCACAATGGTATATTAAGGTCTGTGTAGTATATCTAAGTCAAAATAGGCATTGTAACTCAGATTAAAGCACCAGTTCTCCATTTTCTGGGCATGCCTAATGGGAGTAGAATATTACAGGCTCTCCTTAGGAGGAAGAATCTTAAGTAGAGATTCACTTGTCAAAGAAGGGTATGGCGTAGAGCAGGGGTGCTCATTAGGTAGATCGCGATCGATGAGTCGATCCCGAGTCCATATGAAGTTGATCTCGGATGGGGTGCTCCTGCCCTGCGCAAGCATAGCCCGTGCACGCGCACTCCTGCCGCCACCTTTTGCCTGCGCGGGGCTTCTTCCGCCAATGAGGCTTTAGTGGGCGGGCCCTGGCGCTCGTCTCTTCACACGGTGACGTGACAGCCCATTGGTTCCTCTTGGGGGCGGAGCAAGGGGCGGGAGCAAGGATAGCGAGGCGCGGGAGAGGAGGATAGTGGGGGATACGAGGCTCCCAGAGGAGGCTGGGAGTCTACTCCGTGACTACTGCTCCCAGTGTTGGGGGATGGCGTATCTTGGATGTGCTCCCAGAGGCAGGCTGGGAGCAGTAGTTCTGTGACTCCTACTGCTCCCAGCCTGCCTCTGGAAGCAGATCCAAGGCTCGCCGTCCCCCAGCGTTGCTAGGAAATGGCGTCTAGAGGCCATTTCTCTCTCTCACACACACTCCCTCCCTCCCGCAGCCTCGCATCCTAGCGCAAGTGGAAGATGGTGTCGGGAGTGCGCGGGCGTCGGGAGCGCGCACGTGCCGGAGGAGTGCATGCGCGCCAGGTAGATCTTTGCGACTTGGTTGTTGTTATAAAAGTAGCTCGCATGCTAAAAAAGTGTGGGCACCCCTGGCATAGAGAGTCATGAAATATCAGGTGCTGGCACAGATTACCTAAACAGTCGCTCACAACTACCATTATAGCATTACTAAAGCTTATCGTCAAAGATTGGAGAAATCAGAAATGAAGCAAATGGGAGGAGAATCCCAGGCCAAAGCGACCACCTCCCCTTCCATATTAACGGCTCAGCTGGGGTCATATGGCTCTACCTTCATGCATCCTCAGGAATTCTGAAAGAACAGGCCATCAGGTGGTGGTGGTAGTGGTCGTGGTGAGCCTGCAAGTGCTTCATATAGTTCTGGCTGCCACACTCTTCCAGCAGGAACATGTTTTTGCCAGTATCAGCAAACCAACATTAATCATTAGACAGGCTCTCCAAGGCTAATGGCAGATAATTTCTAAGGGCTCTACGAGATTAATCTGAGAACTCAGGCTGGAATCCAACTGAAAGCTTCAAAGTGAAAGGTGGCACCCTTCTCTGAATAGTTTAGGAGCAAATAAAAACCCTTATAAAAACATTTTACTCTACAGCTTTGGGAAATCAAGGTACATGACATTTGCATTAACACCTGGCAAAGAACCAAAAGGAACTTTTTCAAAGAGTTGGAAATCATTACCAAGAAACCATGTGTGGAAATGGCTCTTCCAGGTGCAATAGTAAAGCTATTTCCAAAGACGAAGACTGTTCCAAAGTATCAGGGTTATAAATGCATTTTTGGCCTGTCTGCCTTCTTGTTTTGAAAGGTCGTTGGCAAGAAAGGTAACAACGATACATAAATTCCGCAGGCAAAAATAACAACAAAACAAATTCACAGCACAAACAAACAAAAACACGGAACACTCATTTTTACCAAAGAGCATCTGATCTAGGTCAGGGCTGTCCAACTTCTACCAGCCCAAGAGCCGGAATTCCGGTGACTGATCAGGTGGCGGGGCGGGCCGCAGCGGGGGGCGTGGTCGCTTGTGGGGGGCGTGGTCGCTCATGGGGGGCGGGGCCGATCGCAGGGGCAGGGCCAATCACGGGGGATGATTTCTCCCGGTTCTGCCGCCCTGGCTGACGTTGTAGGAGGGAGGGCGAAGCTAAGGAGGGCTCCCCTTGGCCCCTCCCTCCACAGCGTCAGCCAGGGTGGCAGAAGCGGCGATTTCTCCCGGTTCGGCCGCCCTGGCTGACGTTGTAGGAGGGAGGGCGGAGCTAAGGGGGGCTCCCCTTGGCCCCTCCCACAGCATCAGGGCAGCAGAAGCGGCACGCACATGCGCACCTTTTTGGGGGGATTTTTTTGGGAATTTTTTTTTAATTCAGGATTTTTTTATTTTTATTTTTATTGCAGGAGGGTTGGGGGGCCGGATCCAAGGGGCTGGCGGGCCGTGTACGGTCCGCGGGCCGCCTGTTGGACAGCCCTGGTCTAGGTTGCCAACACTACTTTGTAACAGTTTTAGATCCTTATAATTTTGCAGACACAATTAAAGCTGCTTTTTTAAAAAACCAAAAAAACCAGTAGAACTCTATGGAACTCAATGCCTGGGAGCCTATCCTTCCCTTGACCCCAGTCAAAATCTCTTTGAAATCAACCAACAGACTTCCTGTCCAAGCAGTCATCAAGAGGGCAGAGCAATGTAAAAGAGGAGGAATGGGGTAATACTCCCAAGCCCCCAGACATTGAACGGGAGAGCACCACAGAGATTGCACTTGCCAGCAGCTTTCTCTTTACCCCCAGAAGACAGCTAGGACCCAGGACTCCATAATCTGTTGGAAGTGACCTTTGAAGGTTCGCAGTTTGGGTGTGATCCTGGACTCATCGCTGAGCCTGGAACCCCAGGTTTCGGCAGTGACCAGGGGAGCATTCGCACAGTTAAAACTTGTGCGCCAACTGCGCCCGTACCTTGGGAAGTCTGACTTGGCCACAGTAGTCCAAGCTCTGGTTACATCCCGTATAGATTACTGCAACACCCTCTACATGGGACTGCCTTTGAAGACTGTTCGGAAGCTTCAACCGGTCCAACGGACAGCAGCCAGGTTGATAACAGGAGCGGCACTCAGAGAGCGCACAACTCCTCTGTTGCGCCAGCTCCACTGGCTACCAGTTTGCTACCGGGCACAATTCAAAGTGCTGGCTTTGGCCTTTAAAGCCCTTAACGGTTCTGGTCCAACTTACATGTCCGAACGCATCTCTCCCTACGAACCTTCAAAATGCTTAAGATCATCCGGAGAGGCCCTGCTCTCGGTCCCGCCTGCTTTGCAGGCATGATTGGTGGGGACGAGACAGGGCCTTTTCAGTGGTGGCTCCTCGGCTTTGGAACGACCTTCCTTATGACATCAGATCAGCCCCCTCCCTCTTGACATTTCGCAAGAAGGTCAAGACCTGGCTATTTGACTGGGCATTTGCAGATGTAGTATGATTACCAAATTGAGACCTACGGAACGACGACGATGCAATTGGATACCGATTTAATAATGAGACGCTGATATTGTGTTTTTAACGTTAAGTGCTAATTTGTATATGATGGAATTGTATTGATAATTGTTGATATGTTTGTCTTAGGCAGTTCTCTCAGCCTTGAGTCGCCTTCGGGCTGAGAGAGGCGGTCTACAAGCAAAGTAAATAAATAAAATCTTCCACGTGGAAATTTAGAACTGCCATGATTCCAAAGGGAGGTTCTCAGTGGCTGTTCAGTCTTTCAGCCTCCTAGCTCTAAAGTACTGACAAAGCCTAATCTTTGCACAAGGTTTTGAACCAGCATTTATTTATTTATTTATTCAGTCTTATATTCCACTCCTCCCTGCAGGCTCGGGGAGGATTACAAATACGATAAAACATGCTGCGCACAACAATTTGCAGCATACAATAAAAACATAAAAACACAGGACGATTACAAAATATCATTCAGGGTTACAATTCCTCAAAAACCTCAGGCCCAGAGGACGCTGGGCACAGAGGAAGCTGGGCTAGTTAAAAGCCAATCTGAAGAGGGCAGTCTTGCAAGCCCTGCGAAAGGGGGCAAGCTCCGAAATCGCTCGGGCGTCATCAGGAAGAGAGTTCCATAACACCAGAGCCACCACAGAAAAAGCTCTCTGCCTAGTTGTGGACAGATGGCAGGAGCGGATTGATGGTACCAATAACAAATTCCGTTCTTCTGAACATAGTGATCTCGGGGGAACATACGGGGAAAGGCGGTCCCTCAGGTACGCAGGCCCTAGATCGTGCAAGGCCTTAAAGGTTAAAACCAGCACCTTGAAGGCGATTCGGTACTTGATGGGAAGCCAGTGCAGTTGCCGAAGGATGGGAGTGATGTGCTCCCTCACTGATGTTCCCATCAGCAAGCGAGCAGCGGCATTCTGCACCAGCTTGAGTTTCCGGATTGTCGACAAGGGAAGGCCGACGTAGAGGCCGTTACAGTAGTCCAGTCTCGAGACGACCGTCGCTTGGATCACCGTGGCCAGGTTGACCCTGGACAGGTAGGGTGCCAGTCGCCTAGCCTGTCGTAGATGAAAAAATGACGTTTTGCTGACCATGGAGACCTGAGTCTCCATGGACAGCAAGGGGTCCAATTGGACACCCAAGCTCTTTACAAGGGATGACGGGCTAAGTTGCTCGCCATCCAGGGTAGGCAACATTCAGGTATAAGTGAATAGGAAAGGCCAGGATAGAATCTTCCTTGTTGTCTTTGCCTTTGGAAGTGAAAACCTTTCTTTCCTAACTTGGTTCTAAGCACTGGCTGCAAATGCTTTCCATAGTATGCTATTTGGCGATAGCTTTTTCCCCCCCCTTTTTGTCTCTAAATGAATTTGTTTTAAATGGTTTTAATTCTACTGATAGTTTAACTGCATTTTAGTAACAACTTTCTCTATCTTCTACCGAGGTCTCCGGAAATGTTTGTAATGTTTTTGGTTTTTTTTCTCCAATTTTTGTTAAGCTGCCATTCAGGAAACGTTGAGAGACAGGTGGCCTTCCATACGCAAAGATTCTGCACCCACATATTCAACCTTGCAAGGCTTTAAATTAGTGTTGAAATACAAGCAGTAAGCGTTGACCTTGCCATTCTGTATCAGGGACTAGGCCTTTTTACAACACCATTTTTATAATGGGACCCAAGCATTCAGCGGATACTAAAGGCGAACGGTTAGGTCACTGCAAGAAAGAAGGATACTTCTATTGTGCCTGACACTGCCCACTCTGGTCAGTAGCGGCAGCTCTTTAGAGCTTCATTTAGGGCAGGCCTGGGCAAACTTTGGCCCTCCAGGTGTTTTGGACTCCAACTCCCACTAACAGCCTGCCGGAGTTGGAGTCCAAAACACCTGGAGGGCCGGAGTTTGCCCAGGCCTGATTTAGGGTGTCTTCCGAAGCTTACCTGGGAACCCCTTTTGCAGCCTCAGCCAAGTATGAGACAGTCCAGGTAACTTGGGGGGTGAGAACTTAAGAGCAAAACTGGCATATATTGAAACAACAAATTATCAGCGAAACAAGACCAGAGGGGAGAAAGACGAAACTACTCACCTCTTGCTCGACGAACTGCAGGAGATAAACCCAGCCTGTGAAATCCTGTGGATTGGTTTCAACGACGTTCCAGAACTTGTCGAACTCAGAAGGGAAGGAGTCCTCGGAGTCCGCAGTCTCATCTGCCTCAGCGCCTGGCGCTTCACTGTCCTGGGCCTCCTCCTCCTGGGGCTGAGCGCTGGGGGAATTATCCGGGGACTGCTCCATCTCTGTGACGCTCATGATTTCGGTGCTGAAATCCGCCGGCTGCTCGCTCTGGGCTTCACTATCTTTACCCATATTCTCGGTTTTCAAATCACTGCTGTCGTCCTTAGGATCGGAACTCTGCATAGCGATCAAAGCACCTCTTGTTCCGTTATACAGTAGCCTGTGAAAGCAGAAGACCACCATCATCTCCCAAAGAAAGCAACTCACAGTGGCCGCCTCTATCATGGTATACGTGGGCGGTTCCCGACCTGTAGGTCCCCAGATGTTTTGGCCTTCAACTCCCAGAAATCCTAACAGCTGGTAAACTGGCTGGGATTCCTGGGAGTTGTAGGCCAGGGCTGCTCAAGTAGTCGATCGCAATCGACTAGTCGATCTTTGGCCTTCATCCAGTTGATCTTCGGGCCTCAGCAGCCGGATGGGGCACTCCTGCCATGTGCGCGCACACCCTGCGCGCATGCGCACTCCTGCTGCTGGCTTCTGCTCTCGCTGTGCTTCTTCCACTTGCGGTGCATTGCAGGAAGGAGGAAGCACGAGGCGGGGCCTCCACAGGGAGTGTAAGGCAGGGCGGAGCTGCTTCTGCACGAGAGAGAGGCAGGGCGGAGCGCTCCCTCCTTCCCGCAATGCCTTGCGGGCGGAAGCAGCACCACTCGAGCGGAAGGCGCGCTCCTGCTGCTGCCTTTCGCCAGGGCGGCACTTCTTCTGTCTGCGGGGCATTGCAGGAAGGAGGAAGCACGAAGCGGGGCCTCCAGAGGGAGTGCCCTGCCTCTCTCTCCTCCAGAAGCAGCTGTGCAGTCTCCGCTGCCGGCGAGACAGGCAGGGCGGAGTGCTCCCTCCCGCCTCGTGCTTCCTCCTTCCTGCAATGCCCCGCAGGCGGAAGAAGCGCTGCGCCGGCGGAAAACAGCAGCAGGAGCACGCACGGCGGCAGGAGCGAGCGGGGGCAGGTAGATCTTTAGGACTTGGTTGCTTAAGAGTAGCTCGCATGCTGAAAAAGTGTGAGCACCCCTGTTGTAGGCCAAAACAGCTGGGGCCCCACAGGTTGAGAACCACTGATATAGATGAACTGAGGAAGACCAAAACATAGGGAACCAAAGCTCAAAAGAAGAGATCAAACATCCAAAACAAAGGCCAAAGCTGAGGTAAGATGCGAAAACATCAGAGACAGAACCATCTCAGCATCACACACACAAAAGGGTCTCTAAACAGATGTGCAAAATACTATACAAAGAATATACAACTGTCTGTCTCACCTGACACTGAGAATCAAAATCAAGGCTGGCTTGACACCAGAATTACCTTTTCTTCTCACAAATCTGCCTGAGCATACCAATTCAGAGTAGTTGGGGAAAACCGACCATGTATCTGTGCATCTCCAAAGAGTAAATGAACTTATTCTGCCACATGCAAGGTACAAGCAGAATGCCTTGAGGAGAAAGATCCATTTTTGGCAGAGGAGCTCTAGCTCTAGATAAAGCCCTCGAACTATTCAGTGCTCAAGTTTGGTCCTGTGCTCTGAATTGTGATCTGAAAAACTTGCTGGGAAATAAATAAATGTATGTGAGGTACCTATAGCCCACCCTTTAGCAAAAAGGACCCAGAGAGAATCATTTCATGTTCTAATGATGTGACAAGAGCTTTGCAAAAATTCTGCGTATCAATTTCCTCTCTATTTCCATCAGTTTATACTATGTTGATTGTAGTGTTTTCCCTTGATACTCATTTCAAAAGCAAGTAATGACAGCCCTTCGAAAATAGACTTGGCAATGCTGTTCAAAACCTGTCAGTCATTCTGGCGTGATACTGCAGGCGAGAGCAAAGCTAGTCGGTTTCATGCACGCAAGCTCCCTCGCTCTTAAACATGTGCACAAGGAACATCAAGTTTTCAATTCACTGGCTCAAACACGTCCAAAGAACCCTCACCAACCACGAGGGAGGCAGATATTGCCAATCCAACTTCAATAGAGGCCTATCTCAGATCAACACCCAAGGAGAGAGATAATCTTTGCACTACTTACAAAGAGGAGCTGCATTACTCAGCTGATATCGGATGCTCTCCAGCTGTTCTCTCCATTACTGTGCCTGCACAACCCACTTTCCACAAACCCTCCAGACCATAAAATAACCATCTGCTCTATTCTCAAAGACCAACCAGGAAGAGTGAGGGAAGAGCCCCTACCAAACCTGAACCTCAATGGGATGAAGGAACAGCCATAGATACTTCTGGCAGTGTCATGCCCCAGCCTGACTCCAAAACCCAGCAAGACCACAGGCATGTTAACTCCAAGCTCTTAGCTAGGCCTGAAAGCAAGCCCTTGCAGAGGCCTCTGGTTCAACCAGCGTTCAAGGACAGAAACAGCCTAGCTCTATCCCAGGCCGATAAGAAGCACGGGGAAAGTGGGGCCCGGTTGCCTCCCTTGCTTCCAGGTGCAAGCACTAATGAGTTGACATACCATCCTGATTCGGGAGGCATCAGAAAGTCAAGCCGAGAAACTGTCCATGGGAAAGGGCTGCGCCGAAGTCGGCGCCTTCAAGATCAAAGCAGGGGGGCCTATTTAAGTCAGGTCCCCGAGCTGCTCAGCATCTCGCGCCAACGTTAGGCTTCCTTGCCAAGCTCCACGCAACCTACGCCTGGGCCACTGGGCCTTCAAGTCATTGGACTCAAGTATTTGCCAAGCCTTTGTAGCCAAGAACTTATCCCGGATTTAGCCCATTGGGGCATCAAGCCTATTTCTGCATTATTTGATCCTTTTACCTTTTGGACTACTGCTTTGCAATACCTTGATGCTTGGGGGCATCAATGGACTATATTCCTATCTCTTTTATTCTTCTCCTTTATTCTAAACTAGCTTGGGGACCCGGCCCTGCCCGGGTTATTTGTGAAGCGCAGCAGGATGTAGAGTGGGTCATGGGGGCTCTGTGTGCCAAGTTTGGTCTTGATCCATCATTATTGGGAGTTGCAGTGGTATCATGAAATTACTGAAGGTAGTGCAAGTCCCATCATCTCTGTCCCCCCCCCAAGTGTAGTAGGATGTAGATTGGATCATGGGGGCTCTGTGTGCTAAGTTTGGTCTGTATTGGTGAATGGATGAGGGATGCATTGTTTTTCGGAAGTGAGTGAAGGTACTTCAAGTCCCATCATCTGTGGTCCGTCTCACAGTAAACTGCACCAGGCTGTAGAGTGGGTCATGAGGGCTCTGTGTGCCAGATTTGGTGTTGATCAGTCATTGAATTAGGTTTGTAGCAGGATTGGGAAGTGAGGGAAGGTACTGCAAGTCCCATCATCCATGTTCTGTCCCCTCCAAACTTCAGTAGGATGTAGAGTGGGTCACTGGGGCTCTGTGTGCCAAGTGTGGACTTTCTCGGTGTTTTTGGGGGCCACAGTGGTCTGTGGGAACAGAGGGGTGTGATAATACTTCAAATTCCTTCATCCATTTTCAGTCCACGACCGAACCTCACCAGGAAGTGAAGGCAGTCTTGGGGGTTGTGTGCCAAGTTTGGTCTCAATCGGTAATTGGATGAGGGTCGCAGCAGACTTGGGAAGTGAGTAGAGGTACTTCAAGTCCCATCATCCATGGTCCACCCTCCTCCAAACTGCACCAGAAAGTAGAGTGGGTCATGAGGGCTCTGTGTGGCAAGTTTGGTGTTGATCAATCATAGGATTAGGTTTGTAGCAGTCTTGGAAAGTGAGGGCCCTCCAAACTTCAGTAGGATGTGGACTGGGTCACTGGGGCTCTGTGTGCCAAGTGTGGTCTTTATCAGTGTTTGTTGGGGGCCACAGTGGTCTGTGGGAACAGAGGGGTGTAAAAGTACTACAAATCCCATCATCCATTGTCAGTCCTCCCCCAAACCTCACCAGGACGTGAAGGCAGTCATGGGGGTTATGTGTGCCAAGTTTAGTCTCGATCAGTGATTGGATGAGGGTTGCAGCGGACTTGGGAAGTGAGTAGAGGCACTTCAAGTCCCATCATCCATGGTCCACCCTCCTCTGAACTGCACCAGGACGTAGAGTGGGTCATGGGGGCTGTGTGTGCTGAGTGTGGTCTGTATTGGTCCTTTTTGGTGGCCTAGGTGGTCTGTGGGAACCAAAGTGTTGGAAAGTACTACAAATCCCATAATCCGTGGGTCATGTCCCCCGACCCGCGCCAGGACGTAAAGGGGGTTAGGGGGCCTCTGTGTACCAAGATTGGCGCAGGTCCATTACCCGCGCTGGTCGCTGTGGCCTGTGAAAGTGGCTGCCACATATCCGCCCTGGCCTGTGAAAGTGGCTGCCACATATCCGCCCTGGCCTGTGAAAGTGGCTGCCACATATCCGCCCTGGCCTGTGAAAGTGGCTGCCACATATCCGCCCTGGCCTGTGAAAGTGGCTGCCACATATCCGCCCTGGCCTGTGAAAGTGGCTGCCACATATCCGCCCTGGCCTGTGAAAGTGGCTGCCACATATCCGCCCTGGCCTGTGAACGTGGCTGCCACATATCCGCCCTGGCCTGTGAAAGTGGCTGCTTCCGCCCTTCTGCCCTCCCGCCCTCCGCATACACACATACACACATACAAACATTCCGTTTTATAAAGGTATACAGATAAAGCATTTAATCACGGCTGGTCTCAAGTGGTTTACTGAGGGATCCTTCAGGTCTAGAGTGCAACAGGCAGTCCTTCTGTAGACCTCCTTGGCAAACCAACCTAATAATCCTAAGGGGGGAGGGGACCTCCTGTATTTGAAGAAATGGAAAGGTCTACCTAGCTCAGCCCCTGCCATCTCTAAAGCAGCCTTGGCAAGCAAAGTCCCCGCCTTTGTGGGGGATTCTAAAAGCTGTTGACACTAAGGCTTCCAAACCAACAAAGCCTCCTCTGTTGAAACAATATCAATACACCTGTTTCCCAATTTCTGGTACTTCTGAATTTCGGAAGTTTTTTGGCTACTTCCGACTTTTGAAGCTACTTCCGATCACTGCCTCCCAAACAGGGAGTGGTGTTGCATTTCCGAATTTGTTTGGAATTCCGAATTTCAGGTGTAATTTCCGATTTTTCTTGCTGATTGCTCATTGGTTGATGGCAAATAGCTAGCTCCCCCTTCTGCTGATTTTTTGGGCCATTTTTGAAGGCGGGTGCCATTTTTGAAGACTTCTGAATTTCGGAAATACTTCCAAATCAATTCCGGAAAAAGTTTCGAAAAATTCAAAGTCAATCACATCCGATCTTTGAATGAAATCAACATCAGATTCCGAAATTGAAGCATTTTTTGCCTTCAGAAACAGCGCTACTAAATAGCTCATTACAATAAAAATCACATTACAATGCAAAAAAAAGGCCTCCTATCCTGGACAACTGGCAAAAGCCTGCAATTATGGCGTGGCAAAAAACCCCTTTTCCTTCCCATCCCATCCCAACCCTGAGGGTCAGGCATTGCTTCTGTGATAATCCCTAACTTTACAGCAGTGTTTCCCAACCAGTGTGCTGTGGCACACTAGTGTGCCGTGAGCTATCATCCGGTGTGCCATGGGAAATTGGAACCTCCCCACCCCACCGAGGATGGCTTACACAGGGTGAGAGAGGAGGGGGCAGAGGCGTGCGCCTTTTCATTCTCCCTTGGCCCCCGTGCGCCTTTCCCGTCTCCTCCCTCTGTTTCCGCCATTGACGCTGCTGCTGCGGATGTGCGTGGGGCGAGAGAGGAGAAGGAGGCGGCTGTGGAGAAACCCTGCCTTGGCGGCTCCCTCCTCCTCTGCCACCGCCACAATGCGTGGCCAGCCTCCACGAACCTGTGTCCTGGGCCGGCCAGGAAAAGAGCCGCGCGCCAGCAAAGAGAGAATCCAAAGGGAGGAGGCAGAGACTTTGGGAACCTTCTTGTGGATCTCATCCGGGCAAGGGAGGCTGGAGGGGAGGGAGCCTGGTTCCTAGAGGGGAAGGAAAGGCAGGTCTGAGGAGGAGGCCCACTTCCTCCCTCGCTCCCTTCCTTCCTCCCTCTCTGGGAAGAGCCATTGTGACTCTGGAATGAAGGAAGGAAGGAAGGGGAAAGGGTCTCTTGCGCTCGCTCGCTCGTCCTGGAACCAAAGGACTGAAGGTGAAGGCAGAGAGAGAGAGAGAGAGAGAGAGAGAGAGAGAGACTCAGGGAAGAACAATCCCATGGATTCAAGTGACCCCAGATAACTTCCTCCCTCCCTCCCCCTCGACAGGGCGCGAGGGAGGAAGAGGACGTAAAGGCAGAAGTGGGTGGTCTCTTCCAGCAGTAAGTGAAGTATACATCCCAGCAACTCTCCAACTCCCAAATGTCTTGGTCTATTTTCCCCAAATTTCCCCAGTGTCCACATTTGGGCATGTTGAGGATTCGTGCCAAGTTTGGTCCAGATCCAACATTGTTTGAGTCCACAGTGCTCTCTGGATGTTGGTGAACTACAACTCCAAAACTCAAGGTCAATGCCCACCAAACTCTTATAGCATTTTCTCTTGGTTATGGGAGTTCTGTGTGGGAAGTTTGTGTCTTTCTGCCATTCCTGCCAGGATATCTATGTTTTGTTCATCGAAACAGGTCCAGGTTTCACACCGAGTGTATAAATGCATTTAAAAACATATTAACTATATGTATTACTGTGTTAGAGTGTCATTTTGTGTCATTTTGGTTGGTGGTGTGCCCCAGGATTTTGTAAATGTAAAAAATGTGCCACGGCTCAAAAAAGGTTGCAAAACACTGCTTTACAGGACCAAAGGCTTGGGGGAGGCATCGTCTGCACATTTTAATCAAGATGGACACACTACCTGCCAGGCTTTGATGTGGGGATCCTCCCACACTGCTTCTAAGGGTACCACTTAGTAATCTCTAACAAAGGTGTGGGCTAAATGACAGCAACCAGTCCGAGCAGGGCTGTAATGGAAAAGGCAAAATAAATCCAGTTCCCAGTGACTCTGCCTGGGAAACGAGTCCTAAGCAATGTTTCAGAACAAAAAGTAAAACCTTTATCACACCAGTCTGTCTGAAAGGGAGAAAAATGCTGTGCCCAGCAAGGAAAACCCTTTCCCAAGGCTCTTCTTTTCAAAAGATGAGAAGAATCTATCACTTCATTCAGAGGCTGGAAAAAAGAAAACGGTACCATGCGTGGGCAGTACAAGCTTTGAATTTCAGTTGTCACTCCTCCAGGAACAGGAGGTTTCACAACGCCAGAAAAAAAATGCTAGAAAATGTAATGGCAGGAAAAAAAAAAATCTTGTAGCTTATTTTTATTTTCAGCTATCACAATATTTTAATAATAATAAATCATAATAATTTTTTTTAATTTCTAACCCTTCCTCTCTCCCCGGAGGGACTCAGGGAGGCTTCCAAGTACAAAGGCAAATATTAAATGCCATATACAATCATAAAAACAAAGGCAGATATTTAATGCCATATGCAATCATACAAACAGCACAATAAAATAGAAAATCATAGTTTAAAAGCACACATAAAATAGACTTTACGGCGAGGACAAACGAAGACGCCTCATAAAGTACAATAGCAATAAGTACTGTTTAAGTGTAGAATCGAGAAATATAAAATACAAATTTAAAAGTGGCTCATAATATTTTAAGCCTAAGCAGAGAATTGCTTGGAGGTCCACTGGGAGAAGTACTTTGCGGTATTTCCCATTTTGGGGCCATAGTTTTGGAATGTTGTCTCCTTGGAAGCCCATGTGGGACCACAACTCAGCATCAAGATCAAAAAGAACTCTTTACCCAAGCCTCCTGGGTCCAAAAACTTGGCCTGGATCTGTAGAAAGATAAGGTTTCTACATAATTTGCAATTCTTCCATTTCTTTAGGTTGTTTAATTCATATTATATGTATTAGAGCAGGCCTGGGCAAACTTCAGCCCTCCTGGTGTTTTGGACTCCAACTCTCACAATTCGTAACAGCCTACCAGCCAGGTAGTTT
This sequence comes from Anolis apletophallus, assembly GCA_030556195.1. NCBI lineage: Eukaryota > Metazoa > Chordata > Lepidosauria > Squamata > Anolidae > Anolis > Anolis apletophallus. The sequence goes on from JARBWK010000021.1 coordinate 5,560,726, forward strand.
ACCCAGGCATGTATTAGGGTGTTTTAAATTACTTTTGCCTAAATGCCACCCTGAAATCTTATGACACTGGTCAGGAATGAAGTTTTTAATTTCTGTCAGATAAGCATAGAAACCATGTCCAACAACATAGAAAACTATGGCGAACACTTTCCTTACCGTAAGGCTGTAATTTTAGGCTGCCTTGCTTTAGGTAAGCTTTCCTAAACATGAAGAGACTTCCTTCTCATTAAATGTGGATACGACTGAGTTGCACACATATCTAATGGCAGTTAGGAGAAGATTAACCAGCAAGTAAACGACTTTTCCTTTTAATTATTTATTGAGAAAACAGCTATTTTAGTTCATTGTAAAGGGTAAGATGCTGTCAATGTAAATGAACATTCTGAACTAGGAAATAAAGGGTGAACAAATTGAAATTGAATCCAGACAAGACAGAGGTCCTTCTGGTCAGTCGCAAGGCCGAACAAGGGATAGGGTTACAGCCTGTGTTGGATGGGGTCACACTCCCCCTGAAGGCGCAGGTTTGCAGTTTGGGTGTGATCCAGGACACATCGCTGAGCCTGGAGCCCCAGGTCTCGGCGGTGACCAGGGGAGCTTTTGCACAGTTAAAATTTGTGCGCCAACTGCGCCCGTACCTTGGGAAGTCTGACTTGGCCACTGAAGTCCATGCTCTGGTTAAATCCCATATTCACTACTGCAACGTACTCTAGGTGGGGTTGCCTTTGAAGACAGTTGCCTGAAGCTTCAAATGGTCCAGCGCGCAGCAGCCAGGTTGCTAACGGAAGCAGTGCCCAGGGAGCACACAACTCCTTGGTTGCACCAGCTCCACTGGCTGCCAGTTTGCTACCAGGCACAATCCAAGTGCTGGTTTTAGCCTACAAAGCCCTAAACGGTTCTGGCTCAGCTTACCTGTCCGAAGGTATCTCTCCTTATGAACCATCTAGGACTCTAAGATCTTCTGGGGAGGCCCTGCTCTCAGTTCTGCCTCCTTCCCAGGTGAGTTTGGCGAGAACGAATGAAAGGGCCTTCTCAGCGGTGTCCCCTCGGCTGTGGAACGCCCTTCCCATAGATATAAGATTGCCCCCCTCCCTTCTGATATTCCGTAAAAAGGATCTTTGAGCAAGCTTTTGCTAATGCAACTTAATCAGGTAAAGATGAAATCACGGAACAACTTGACGATGCCATTGGAGAACGATTTTAGTAAGGAGAAGCTGAGGATTATGTTTTTATGAGTTTGTATGGTTTTATATTATATGCTAAATGTTTGAATTATATTTATATCTGTTGTAATTGTATTTTATAATTGTGGAGGCATTGATTGGTGAAAAAAGAAAACCTAAAACTGGCAGGGAGTCTTGGAGGGCCTGGGCTCAAGGCCAAGGGATGATCATCCAACTCTCTCCCTGAGGAAGACAATGTGGAAACACTATGCATACTCCTATCCCTGACTTGCTCATGCCCCATGCATACTGTCTGCACAGAAATGCAACTGGTTCTCCAAGCTGAGGAGAGGAAATGGCCTGAGATTCAGTGAATGAGGTGTGGGGTGCAAAGGGTGTCTACAGAATCTCCCTCCCCAAGACTGAGTGGGGATACGTCCTAAACTGGCTTATGCCCATGAGCTGAAGTTCCCAACCTTACTCTAGAACAGGGGCCGCAAAGCTATGGCTTGCGACCCATATATGGCTCTTTTGATGATTCCATCTGGCTCTCAGCGCGGCAGGCCCAAACAGGAGCAAAAAACACCCAAACAAAAAGGCCGGATGCTGGGCCACAGGCCCAACCCCATCCAAGGAGTTGCCACAAAGCAGCCCTGGGTTGCGGAAAAGGCCAAGGGAGGCGGGGTGAACTGGGGGTGGGCCGGGCCCACCACACAGCGTTTTCCGCGGCCAATGGCCACTTTCCGGCAACTCCTTGAGTAGGGCGGGATGCCGGGCCGCAAGCCCCTCCCCGCCCACGGAGTTGCCGGAAAGCAGCCCTGGGCTACGGAAAACTCCGCGTGGCGGGCCATGCCGGGCATGAAACCTGAAGCGAGGGAGGCGGGGAGGACCGGGGGTGGGCCGAGACCATTTCCCGGCCGGCCGGAAGCCAAGCCAGGGCCAGCGGCAAGAAAGGGGGGGGGAGGGGGCAGAGGGAAAAGACGGCCAAAAGAGAGGCCGGATGCAGGGCGGGCCTCCGCCGAACACGGCACAATGGCAGAGGAGGAGGGAGGAGAGCACAGGCGCACAGGACTAAGCACAACCACCAAAAATGGACATTTTGATACAGAAAACCCATCCCTACTCAAAAGAATCAAAATACTAGTTTATACTTTGGTCTTTAAAAGTCCAGGGCAGAAGAACACAATTAAACAGACCAAATCTGCAACAGCAACAAAGAATTTACTCTGCTGGTCTTTTATTTCTGCTGCTGAAAGCCTTCAAGTCATCCCTGACTCACAGAGCCCCTCAGGTGAAGCTGTCACTGGGCTTTCTGGATTTCCTCAGAGGGAGTTTGCCTTTGCCGCTGCCTTCCTTCTGAGGCTGAGAGCGATTTGCTCAGGGTCACTCACTGGGTTTTCATGGCTGAGAGGGGAACCGAACCCTGGTCTCCCAAGTCACAATCCAACCACTACACCCTCTCCCCATTCTTTGTCATGTGTTTCCATTTTTTTAAAAAAAAACAAGATTATAAAGCAGGGGTGGGCAACCTACGGCCCGGCAGCCGATTCTGTCCGGCCTGAAGAGAAGGGTGTCGGGGGCGGGGCCAAGAGGAAGGGGTGCCACTGCCACCATCCCATCACGGGCTCTCTGGGGCCTGTGTCGGCATACAGGCCGGAGGAGCGGCGGCTTTGGAGTGCCTGCCATCCCTGGAGGCGATCTGGGCCTGCAGCGGTAGCATTCGGCGACCTATGGCGGCCGATCGCCCTGGCAACCCGGAAGACTTCATCGTCTTCCGGGTTGCCAGGGCAATCAGCCACCTCAGATCGCCGACTGCTCCCCCTGCAGGCCTGGATCGCCTCCAGGGATGCAGGCACTCCATAGCAGGGTGATCAGCTGGGGAACGGCTGGGGGTGAGAGCGGGCAGAGGCCTACAGCCTCCTATCGCCTGCTGCTCTGCTTTCCTGCGGCAGCTGGGTCCGCTTTGCCATCCTCTGGGCCGGGTCCATTGGGCCATTCCATCTTGGTTCACACCTTGTCTTCCTGAATTTAATTTTAATTTAGTGGTTTTTATTATTATTTTATAATATTTTATAATTATATAATAAATAATATAATGTTATATTATATTTTAATTTCAATATATTATGTCTACAGTATATATATATATACTATAATATAATAATAATTATGATATTAATACTAATAATATATGAATATTTCTTGATATATTAATATGTTAATATTAATGTGTAATATATAGTAAATAAATAAATTATTTAGAGTAGAATGTAGTTCCGCCTTCAGGTGCGGCCCTCCATAATATTTTTTGGCTCTCGTGTGGCCCCTTGGAAAAAATAATTGCCCACCCCTGTTATAAAGTAAACAAAAGCCTCCAGGAATGTTTCCCCTCACTTTCATTACAGTAACAGTCAGCCCTTTTTGCAGAGGATTTTCAATAAAAGCAAACTTTGGTCTCTGACTTTGGCAGGTCACTTGGAAGGACATACCACAAGGACACGTCAGAGAGCAAACAGAACAGAGGAATGTATTCCTGGCAAACTTTCCTGTTCTACATGGAAGGAAATCTCCACAGTAGAAGCGAAGACAGCATTAAGAGAGAAGTTGGAAGAGGTCAGAAATTAACAGTATGTCACAGCGGTTTGCCGAGAGGCAATAAAGCCATAACCCATCCTACATCCCCACCTGTAACTACTCAGAAATAAGTCAATTTAAGAGGAAGGTTCCCAGTGAACTGTGCATCAAACTACCGCTTTAGACTGGGCTCATTTCAAGATATTAAGCAGCTGGAACAAAAGTGCTACGCAGATCACAAGATACACGTGCAGTAACTGAGAATGCATACCAGAAGTTTATTTCATGCAGCAAAGTCAATGACAATGCTTTTGTAGCATGTTGTTTTCCTTGGACGGTATATTTTAAATAACATTAAGATATTTGTGCTATTATCTGCAAAGCTAGGATAATTGAGATAACCTTCTGTTATCCTGGAACTATCAAATAGCCTCTCTTTTTAGGCTGTCCTTTTTTCAACATATCCTAACGGTGGCACAATTTTATCTACTATTTAGATTCTACAAGCTGCACTTCAGCCAGCGGCAATTATACTATAATGTTATTGTTGCTTAGAGAATTTGAAAAACAAGGTACAGCCAAAGAAACATGTAGAAGTGTTTTAAAATAAATAAGTTCCAGAGTTATCTTGATTCAAACCACAGCCAGGGCTTTTGTCTCTATCTCTATATTAAATAATAAAGCGGAATGTTTGTTTGTTTGTATGTATGTGGCAGCGTTCTGATTGGCTCCCGGCCTCTACATTCTGACAACATGATTGGTTGCCAGTGAGGGAGCATTTGCATAACCCCTCTAATTGGCCAGCCAACACAAACATTCCGACACTCTAAACTGCCAGAGGAGCATAAGGCAAAGGGCTCAGGCAGTCAGCCATGGTTGGAGTTTAACTCCAAAACACTTTGCGGACCCCAACAATGACAGAACAAGACCAAACTTGGCACACAAAACCCCCAAGATCCACTCTACATCCTGGTGCAGTTTGAAGGAGGGCAGACCATGGATAATGGGTCTTGAAGTACCTCCAATCACTTCCCCAGACCGCTGCTACCCTCATCCACTGACCGATCAAGACCAAACTTGGCACACATAGCCCCCATGACCCACTTTACATCCTGGTGCAGTTCGGAGGGCAGACCATGCATGATGGGACTTGAAGTACCTTCACTCACTTTCCAAGACTGCTGCAAACCTAATCCAATGAATGATCAAGACCAAACCTGACACACAGAGCCCTCATGACCCATTCTACATCCTGGTGCAGTTTTGTGTCGGACGGACCATGGATGATGGGACTTGAAGTACCTTCACTCACTTCCTGAGAGCACTGTGACCCTCATCCAATGACCAATACAGACCAAACTTGCCACACAAAACCCACTCTACATCCTGGTGCAGTTTGAAGGAGGGCAGACCATGGATGATGGGATTTGAGGTACCTTCACTCACCTTCTGAGACCGTTGCGACCCTCATCCAATGAATGATCAAGACGAAACGTGGCACACAGAGCCCACATGACTCACTCTACAATACATCCTGGTGCTGTTGGGAGGGGGATGGACCATGGCTGATGGGACTTGCAGTACCTTCACTAACTTCCTGGGACCACTGCAAGCCACGTAAACATCTGATAAGGACCAACCTTGGCACACAATGCCTTTCTCAAATAACCCGGGCAGGGCCGGGTCCCCAAGCTAGTTTTTTTTAATAAATCAGACTCAGACAAATGAGCCCAGTTTCAGGGAAACAAATTAAACAATCCTGGAGCCATCTAGGCAGCGCAGGGAGAGCATGCAAATCTCAATCTGGTTCTGCCTTGTTTCAGCTCAACAACCAAGACTGGAAGTCACAGGGCCACCAAAGAGAAATGTGTTTGGCAAACCTTGGATGAAGGTTATTTTTACATCTCATGTGACCTCCATGTGCATCTAGACCACAACCCACCTGTCCCACAACTTCCACCCGAATGCCTGCTCCACACAGCTCTTGCCAATCTGCCCTCTGCTCCCACATGTCTTCCTCAGCCAAATGCCCTCCTCTAACCTACATGTCAGGCCAGGAACCCCATTCTCCTCTTTCAACACCTTATCCAGTGGTCAGAAATACACTGAACATTAAACAGTAAGATGGAAAAAAAACCCTATCCCCACAAAAAGGGGGAACATCCTCTCCACAAAGAAGTTCCAGTACCTCCATCCAAACTATAAATCCTTTCATGCTTTTGCTTCCTTTAAAATATATACTCTTTAAAACAGTAAATTGACAAGATTTTATTTTTTAAAGAATCATAGAATCCGATAGTTGGAAGAGATCCCAGGAGCCAGCCAATCTGCTTCCAGGCAGGACGACATGATCAGAACACTCCCAACAGATGGCCACCCAGCCTCTGCTTTAAAAACCTCCGAAGAAGAGGATTCCAGCAGACCGCAAAGCAACAGATACCAAAGAGTGCTTGTGGACATTTTTATGTTCATATTCTGCCTCCATTCACAGGACACCAAATACAAGGGGAAACTTAACCTTCTCCCCTCTGTCCTTCCATGTACAGGCTGCCTGCCACGACACATGACAAAAGGGTGTGCCCCCCCCCACACACACACACACATATAAGGCCTCACCCTGAGTTATATAGCATGCTGTCATCCAGAGCAACGGCTCTGAAAGATATCTAGTTTCTTTTCAGAAACAATTATATCTATACAGCGCACACACACACTTTATACAGGATATACAGACGGAGAACGAGGCATTTAAAAATACGGGACAGTAGCCACAACTCTCAAAATAGCTATGTTGTAGCAAATTAATGCTTGTCCGACACTCTCGGGGACAAAAAGTGATTTGAGAGCTCCCTGGGATTGACAAAAACAATTTTTTTATTTAGACACAGACACACAGACCGGAAGGTCTAGTTTTATGTGCAATCCAATGTCTCCCTTTGGTTTTACTGACCAGCCATTTGGCCATTTCCTTCCCTCAACCTATTGGGGGTTTTCCTTCCCCCAAGCAAAGATAGCAATTCATCCAGACCAGGCTTAAAGTCCATAAATGCATCCTATTGTATGTAATCAACAGAACATATGGATCTATTATCTATCTATCTATCTATTACATATAATAAAAGTCAGTGTTTGCGGGTGGTGGTGCGGCCGAGCGGAAGGAGGAATATGTGCAAGCATTTCGACTGGCTGCCACTGTGGGATTATTTGCATAACGGGCTCTCTGATTGGCCAGCCTCAGAACTCCAACATTCTATGGCCCCAGACAGAGGGGATTGGTTGCCACTGAAATGGTATTTGCATAACGTACTCCGATTGGCCAACCACATTCCACCATTCCAAGGTGACTCAGAGGGAAAAGAAAATGCCTGAGGCAGTCACCAACTGCGGCCCGCAGCAATGACGGATCAGGACAAAAATTGGCAAACAGGGGCCTAATGGCCCACTTCACAACCTGGCGTAGTTTAGGACAGGATGGCCCACAAATTTATTTATTTATTTATTATTTGATCTTGTATTCCGCTCCTCCCTGCAAGCTCGGGGCGGGTCACAACATATAAAAACAAGCTGCATGTGCTAGCCATGCAGCCGTACAGTAACAATAAAACAATTAAAACAATTTCAAGTCACATCACGAGGTTTTTCAAGGGAACATTAAATGTACTGCAAATGATGGGATTTGCAGTACATTCACCTCATACACTTCCAAAACAACACTGTAGCCCCTAAAAATCACATACCACGCCCAAACGGCCCCAGACAGAGGGGATTGGCTGCCACTGAAATCGTATTTGCATAAAGGACTCCGAATGGCCATCCACATTCCAACATTCTAAGGTGACTCAGAGGAAAAAGGAAAAGCCTCAGTCAGTCATACACTGCGGCCCACAGCAGTGACGGATCAGGACAAAAATTGGCAAACGGGCCCAATGGCCCACTTCACAATCAGGTGTGGTTTAGGGCAGGATGGGCCACGAATTATGGGATTTGCAGTACCTTCACCTCATTCACTTCCCAAACAACACTGTAGCCCCTATACATCACAGACCAGGCCCAAAATTGACAACAAGGCATCCTTAACTTGATTTTCCTGACTAGGCCGCAGCACATGGGATATTGTTAGGCTCCCTCAACTTGATTTTCCTGACTAGGCCCCCTACAAAGCTTCTCAAAGGAAATTTGAGGAAAGTGGAAGGGAACAAGCCCATCCTCAGCATCACGAAGATCTCTATTGGGGTAATACTTCTGTTAGGCACTCCAGCAGGAGCAGCCAAAAATAAAACATTCTGGATACCCCAACTTTCAAAAGTAAAGTCTCTACCACATTACACCCAAATACACTACTCTGATTCCAGTTCAATGGTAGAGTTCTCTGCCAGAGAAGTTCCAGTACCTCCATCCAAACTATAAATCCCATAATTCTGCTGGATGCAAACTGAGATAATTGCATTAGTTTGGTTTGGAGGGGGGGGGGGGGGTAACAGGAGAGGTAGGGAAGAAGAGCAAGGAGAGGAGACAGCTACCTCTTCCCTCAACCTAGAAAGGTCTTTTAAAGTTTGCCATTCATGGTTCTCCCTCTTTCTTTCCCTAGAAAAAAGACTGACCCACAGCGAATCACTTTGCCCAAGGTCACATCTCAGCTCCTCTTTCCAGGCACCCTAATCAGGAAATTTCAAGAGCAATGGGAAGGAGAATTTCTCCTTTTTGCTGATGCAGGGAAGCCTCATTTTTCTTCCATGCTGGGACTGTAGGCCAGGTGACCGCAGTGGAAGGGGCAAGGTTCAGTAGGAACAAACTGAGGAGGCATCACAGACTCTGCTGTGGAGTTTCAGAGGCCTTTGATGAAGGTCACTGCGATCTTAAACAAGACTTGTGGGGACCCCTGTATTTAGAGTATTTTAAAATGAGGTTGGGTGGATCACTTTCAGGAGTGTCCTGGCTGTGGGTGTTGATGCAAGGCCGAAAGGAGATGGGCGAAAGGGGCCATGGGGATTCTTCCAATTGTGACATTTTTAGTCTTTCTCAGAGGGATGGTGGGAGCTTGAACATCAAACTTCTATGCTGGATAAAGAAAGTCTAGAGATATCAATTATGTTGGTGGCCTTCCCACCAAATAATATAGAGAGAAGTGATTTGTGATCCCTTTCATTCACCTGTGCAAAGTGATATCCCTGCTTGACAAGGTCCTCTGAGGCTGAGAGAGTATGACTTGCTAAAGGTCGCCAGAGGGCTTTCACGGCTGAGCGAGAATTCAAACTCATCATCCAACCACTACACCAGTGTTTCCCAACCTTTTCTGAGCCGCGGCACATTTTTTACATTTACAAAATCCTGGGGCACACCAACAAAAATGACACAAAATGACACTCTAACACAGTAATACACATAGTTAATACGTTTTTAAATGTATTGATACACTCAGTGTGAAACCTGGGCCTGTTTTGATGAACACAACGTAGATATCCTGGCAGGAATGGCAGAAAGACACAAACTTCCCACACAGAACTCCCATATCCAAGAGAAAATGCTATAAGAGTTTGGTGGGCATTGACCTTGGGTTTTGGAGTTGTAGTTCACCTACACCCAGAGAGCACTGTGGACTCAAACAATGTTGGATCAGGACCAAACTTGGCATGAATACTCAATATGCCCAAATGTGAACACAGATGGAGTTTGGGGGAAAGAGACCTTGACATTTGGGAGAAAAAGTTTCTGGGATTTATAGTTATCACACAATCAAAGAGCATCCTGAACTCTTGCAAGAATGCAATTGAACCAAACTTGGCATATTGAACTCTCATTACCAACAGACAGTACTGAACAGGTTTGCTTCGGAATTGACCTTGAGTTTGGAAGTTGTAGTTCACCTACAGCCAGAGAGCACTGTGGACTCAAAACAATGTTATGTTATTGTTTGTTTTCTATCCAGAATCACAATGTTGGAAGGAGGCTCACCACTTTAAGGTCCCTAAAACAGGCATGGGAAAACTTCGGCCCTCTGAGTGCTTTGGACTCCCAACTCCCACCATTCCTAACAGCATGAGGCCCTTTCCTGCTTAAGTGGCTGAGGGGGGAAATGAAAAGAGCCTGAGGCTGCTAGGAATGGTGGGAGTTGGAGTCCAAAGCACCCGGAAGGTCCAAGTTTACCCATGCCAGCTTTCGACAGAGACCTTTCTCCCCTTCCCCTTTGCGCCCTTTCTTCCCCCTCCTGCTGAACACTTACTTTTTCTTCTACACTGCCACTTCTGCCATTTTGATCCGAGGGGGCAGCGTGAGCGTGTTCAGGAGGTGAGGGGGAGGGAGGAAGACGTGACCCGTGCGGGCGCTACTGCAAAGACTCGCCCCAGAGCAAAGCGAGGCAAAGCGAGCAGAGCGAGGCTGGGAAGAAGGGAGCCCGAGTGGAGAAGAAAAAGTGTTTGGCAGGAGGGGGAAGAAAGGGTATTGGAGGTTCCAATTTCCCACGGCACACCTGATGATCGCTCACGGCACACTGGTTGGGAAACACTGCACTACACAATCACCTTCTTGTAGTGAGACCCCTTTGGGTCCCCCTTCGGAAGAAAGGAAGCATGTCAAATAAAATAAATGAATACCTTCTCAGCTATGGACCACCTTTCCCTCAGAGGCCCTCCAAGGCTTAATTAATGTTATCCAAATTCCCACAAGTTTCATGTGGCTTTATGTTGGTTTAAAACTGTCTCCCTCCCAAGCATAAAGTCACTGAATAAGCATTTAGCTTTCTACAAACAACTCCTATTGTTTTCAAAAATTATTCTAACTTGAAACCACCAGACAGAAGATAGATATAAGGTAGAATTTAAATAGTCAAAGAAATAAATGCTTGCTAGTCAGCTTTCGCTCTTCTTTGCCTTCCAAAAAATGATTCCTCCTGAGGATATTTGCGGGTGGGGAGAGAGAGCCCTCTGAGAAGGCATTTTGGAAAAGGAGATACTTCGATTCCACCTCTTCTCTTTCCCTGGGTGTGTTTTTTATGTATGTATTTATTCATTCATTTACTTTATTCACTTGACTGATTTATGATGTATATGCTGCCTTTCTCCACGTCAGGGAGCCAAGCCAGCTTCCGCAGGGAGTAGAGGCCGAGCCTCCCTTATCTGAAACACCTGGAACAAGAAATGCTTCAGATTTTGGAATACCTGTATTTGCATATAAGAACCTAATGAAGAATCTTGGAGATGAGACTCGAGTCTAAACATGAAATTCATTAATGTTTCATACACACCTTAGAGACATAGCCTGGAGGCAATTTATACACATTATTTCTCTCTCTTTTTTGGTGAAACAAAGTTTGCGTTCATTGACTCATCAAAAAACAAAGAGTTTAGTGCAATTAGTAGAAGTATACTAGAAGTACATCAAACTTTTAAAATAATTGTGTTTTGATTTTTGTTCTATATTTTAATATATGCATTTTATGGTTCTTTGTTTTATTGTTTATTAAAAGTATTTTAACAATGGTGTACCCCCAGGCATGGGCAAACTTGAGCCCTCCCTCCGGGTGTTTGGGACTTCAGCTCCCACAATTCCTGGCCTCAGGCCCTTTCCTTTTCCCCCTCAGCCACTTAATCAGAGGGTTTGAGGAGGAATGTGAGGAAGTCAAAGGATTTCTTCTCCCTTTCTGTCCCAGTTATAATTGGATTTTGAAAAAATGTGGCTTGTTGTGGAAATAAGGATTGGTGAGAAAACTTCAGTGGAGACTCTGCATCTCAATCATAGCAGGATATACATTTATTAATTTATTATTTGGACTTGTACGGCGCCACTCCCTGAGGGCTCCCTCTTAGCAGTTGGGAGTTGACAGCGAAAGTCGAAGGAGAGAGGGTGTGTGGAGAGTTAGAGAATCCATTTTAGCTAGCTGTCAGCGGGTTTTTAAAAAGACTACTCTGAGAGAGAGTAGAAGAAAAGCTTGTGTTTGAACTGTTAGGAAAGCAGTTGGGTTTAAGGACAAGCAGTTAGTGTAAAGACTGCTGAGCTATTGGTTCTGGGAGTGCAGCTATATAGTATCAAGTTGTATCTCCATAGTTAGTGTATTGTAACCTTAAGATGCGTGCCTCTAAGAAGATACTGTAACCACCTAAGCTTTGAACTCTGAAACCTCCATGCTTAGAACACTGTTTGAATAAACTTTACAGTTCTTTAACAAAGATATCTCCCCGCGCAGTTCCTTCACCCACAAGCCTCAAAAACAATTGGTCTGTGGTTTGCTCTTCTCCACACTCACATGTCGTGAGTTTTTATACAGAGGTAAAAGCATACATATTAAACTATCTTAAAAGAGATTTCTGGCCTAGCAATCAAAGGCTATTTTTATTATTCTTTCAGAGTGGTGCCCAGGGTGGCTTCCAGGCAATACATTTGTGTGTATGGGGGGGGGGCTTCCAAGGAAATGTAAAAGCAATTAAAATCCTCTCATAAGTAAATCATGCTAAAATAATTTTAACCGTGATTAACCAGTAACATAACCATTATATGGAAAATACAAATCCATAGTAAAAGGAATAGCATGCAAAGATACATAACACCAATTATAATAAATATTAATAATAGCAATATATAAGGAGAGATTAGTCGCCAGTAAAAATAGTAATATAAAAAGACTATGACACGAGGAATAAATAATAGTAATAATGTAAAAAAAATAAATGGAGCCATCAATAAATAACATACAGATAAATGAAATATCCAAATAAAAGTATCAATAACGACAGTAATAAAAAAAGATCAATGATGCCAACAATAAATAAATAAATATGAAAAGCTAAATAATCTTTTCATTCAAAGTAGTTTTCAATGATTCATTGTTGGCAAGGAATTTTTATGAAGTTTGATGTACTATTAATACTACCAACTATAATTTAAAAACTGATTTTCTTTTATGGTTTAAAATTTAATGGTGTTCTAATGGAGTTTAGTCTCCAGTTAAAGAATAAGAGGTAAATGAAACAATCCAAAGAAATTATCAATAATGACAGTATAATAAAAAGATCAAGGACAGCAACAATAAATAACAACGCAAAAAACCACCAACAACAAATAATAGTAATATAAAGAGATGAAATATGAAAAGTAACATAAAATATATAATATAAAAACATATAAGAAGGAAGATAAAAAGTAATATATAATATAAAATATACAATATAATACATAATATAAAAAGTAATTTCGGCAGACATTTAACTATTAGCCATTCTCCGTCGTGTCCCGACAGAAATATTGTTTTAGTTCTGGTGTTTTTATTGTTTTAGTGCTATTTTATTGATGTTATGCTTGTATGTTGTGAACCACCCTGAGCCTGTTGGAAAGGGTGGTATATACATTGAAATAATACATAAATACATAATATAAAATAAAAAATAAAAAATGTAAAATATATTTAGAACATTAGGCTAGCCCCCACGAGATTAGGCTAGCCCCCGCCCTAGAAACTTTCAAGAAGAACCTCAAAACGTGGCTTTTCCGTTTCGCTTTTGGAGAATGATCTTACATCTCCCCTGTCATACTCCCCCGTAATGGGTGTCCTCATATTGCACTGTCTCTTGCCCACATGAAGGACTGTCTCTACTGGGCATGAGTCTCCCTACAAATATGTTTCTAATTCTATCTCATCCTTAGTTTTTCTTACTGTTTCTTGCACATGTGCCCCGCTCAGTGTGATTGCGTTTGTTTTTTCCATTGTATTACTTTGCACTGTTTATTATATTGTATGCTTTATTATTATTATTATTCTGCTGCTGCCTTTCTCCACGTCAGGGAGCCAAGCCAGCTTCCGCAGGCAGTAGAGGCTGAGCCTCCCTTATCTGAAACACTTGGAACAAGAAATGCTTCAGATTTTGGAATACCTGTATTTCACTATTTATTATATTTTACGCTTGATTTTGATTATTATTATTATTTTACTGTAATGTTGCTTTATGTCTTTTATGTTACTGTATTTTGTACTTTTTAATTGTCAATTTATATGGTTTTTATATGACTGTTTTTATTATATTATGGTGTGTTTGTATATGGGCACTTGCTGCCGCTTGTTCGCCGCCTCGAGTCGCCTTCGGGCTGAGAGAGACGGTATAGAAGAACAGTAAATAAATAAATATTGGAATGCATTTCTGGGCTTGGCCTCATGTAAGTCGCCCCGAGTCCCTTCGGGGAGATGGTGGCGGGGTATAAATAAAGTTTATTATCATTATTATTACATTATTACATATAATATAAAATACAAAATAAAAATATAAAATATATTTATAACATAATATATAATATTTAAAGTAATATAGAATATAAACACATATAATATATACTATAAAATATGTGATATAAAATATATATAATAAAGTTATATATAATATAAAACATGTAATATAATAAGCTAGTGCAGAACGCTGTGGCCTGGCTGCTCGTAGGGGAACCCGCGAGCTGCCGTATCACTCCGGTTCTTCAGGGACAGCACTGGCTACCCATTGAGCACTGGATCACTTTCAAAGTGCTAGTTCTTACTTTTAAAGCCTTGCATGGTCTGGGGCCAGTGTACTTAAGGGATCGCCTCATCCCATATAAACCCCAGAGATCTCTGCGCTCTTAGAAACTCCTGGCCTGACGGCAACCAGACGCAGGGCCTTTTCGATCATGGCTCCGTCACTACCTCCAGAGACCCAGGCACTGCGAAATCTGGGAGCCTTTCGAAAAGGCTTGCAAGGCCTTCTTGCTTAGGCAAGCATTTGAGTTTCAGAATAGATTTTAGTTTAATTCTGCTACCTGTTTGTATTGTGCGATATTGATCAGTTTCTGTGTGCCGCCCGCTGAGCCGGAGTCAGGGCCGGATTAAGGGCTTGTGCCGCCCTAGGCCACTCTCTAAATCCCGCCCCCCGGGGGGCGGGGCTGCGGCCGCTTGAGGGGGCGTGGCCTCTTGCGGGGGCGGCATGAGAGAAAAGAGCTGGGAGAAGCCTCGCCGCCGTGCCGCCCCTAGGGCGACGTACGTGCCTTCCCCCGCTGCCTCCCGTGCAAGCGTGGAGGCAGCGGGAGAAGGCACGTCTGTTGCCCTAGGGGCGGCACGGCGGCGAGGCTTCTCCCGGCTCCTTTTCTCTTGCGCCGGGCTAGTCCGCCCCTCCTCCCTTCACTGAAGGGAGGAGGAGCGGAGCTCAGCCGGCATGAGGGAAAAGGAGCCGGGAGAAGCCTCGCCACCGCCGCGCCGCCCCTAGGGCGACGTACGCGCCTTCCCCCGCTGCCTCCCGTGCAAGCGAGGAGGCAGCGGGAGAAGGCACGTCTGTTGCCCTAGGGGCGGCACGGTGGCGAGGCTTCTCCCGGCTCCTTTTCTCTTGCGCCGGGCTAGTCCGCCCCTCCTCCCTTCAGTGAAGGGAGGAGGGGCGGAGCTCAGCCGGCATGAGGGAAAAGGAGCCGGGAGAAGCCTCGCCACCGCCGCGCCGCCCCTAGGGCGACGGACGTGCCTTCCCCCGGCCCGCTGTCTCCCGTGCAAGCGAGGAGGCGGCAGGGGAAGGCACGTCCGTGG
Organism: Anolis apletophallus; assembly: GCA_030556195.1. Lineage (NCBI taxonomy): Eukaryota > Metazoa > Chordata > Lepidosauria > Squamata > Anolidae > Anolis > Anolis apletophallus. Next base: position 5,575,981 of record JARBWK010000021.1, read on the forward strand.
CCCTAGGGGCGGCGCAGCAGCGGCGCCTTCTCCCTCTCGCCGGTTCCGCCCTCCTCCCTTCAGTGAAGGCATGTGGGAAAAGGAGCCGGGGACGTGCCTTCCCCTGCCGCCTCATTGCTTGCACAGGAGGCAGCGGGCCGGGGGAAGGCACGCCCGTTGCCCTAGGAGCGGCGCGGTGGTGGCAAGGCTTCTCCCGGCTCCTTTTCCCTCATGCCGGCTGAGCTCCGCTCCTCCTCCCTTCACTGAAGGGAGGAAGGGCGGAGCCGCTGCCGGGCGTGAGGGGAGGCGCTGCCGGAAGTCCCGCCCCTAGGGAGACTCACGCGGCTTCCCCCGCTGCTGCCGCCGTGCTCGCACCGGCACCCCTCCTCCCTTCAGTGAAGGAAGGAGTGGCGCTCGCCAATGCGAGCGGGGCGGCGGCGGGGGGAAGCCGCGTGAGTCTCCCTAGGGGCAGCGGGACTTCCCCTCACCCCTTCCTTCAGGCCCGGAAATGCCGCCCCCCAAAATCTGCCGCCCGAGGCAATGGCCTCGGGTGGCCTTATGGGTAATGCGGGCCTGGCTGGAGTAGGAATCGAATGAATAATAAATAAATAATAATATATCCACAAACACAAAGAGCAAAGGAAGAGAGGAAAGAAACAGATAAGGGGAGGAAAGGAGAAGGAGAGAAAGAAAGGGAGGGCAGGTTTTATATTATATACACAGCTAGTATATAGTATAAAACATACACTATATATATAAATATATATATATATATAATATTTAACATGTAATATAGAAAAGAAGTCTATAATGAGAGTAAAATAAATAAATAATAATAGAGACTACTAATACTACTAATCCTTTTCCCTCCCACCCTCCCTCCCCCCTGGGCACCTTTGCGGCCTACTGGCTGAGGCGCCTGAGGGAAGCCTGCTTCTGGCCTGAGGAGGGAGGCCGAGAGGCAGGCCCACCTCTCCCTCTCTCCTCTCGGAGGCCTTCCCCTCCCCTCCCCGCTCCCCTTCCCCGCTCCCCCGGCTCACCTGCCCCCGCCTCTGGGCCATCAGCCCGGGCCCCGACCCTCCTCCTCGCCGCCGCCGCCTCTGCTCCTCCGGCCCGCTGCTCTCTCCTCAGGCGCACGCCCTGACTAGGGGCACGCACTGCGCACGCGCGGCCTCCCCTTCTCGGCTTGGCCTGCGCTGGCGGCGGGAAACGAGGCGCGCATGCGTACGGGCTCCTCCCTACTCCTCCTCCCCCCCTCCCCCCCCCACTTCCGAGGCACCAGAGACGAAAAACGCCGCATGCGCACAGGATTGCAAAGAGGGAGAAAGAGAGAGAGGCACGCGCATGCGCACCTCCGCCCCTTTTCTTTCTTCTGCCCAGACGTGGCTTCCTCGTGCGCTCGAGCAGCAGCAAGGCACTTTTTTGAGCATGCGCGTTGGGAACTTCCCCTCTCCCACCTGGCTCCCCCCCCCCCGCCACTGCAGCCGGGAGCGCAGAAATTGGGACAGCAGTGTTCCCTCGCTACTTCGCGGGGCTCGCTTATTGCGGACTCGCTGTTTCGCGGATTTCGAAAAAAAATATTTAATTTTTAAAAATAGATATTATGGTATTTTTTTTGCTGTTTTGTAGGATTTTAAAAAAGTATAAAATTTAGATTATATATTTAAATTAAAAATAAAATAAATACACTTAAAATAGTGTATAATTTTGCTGTTTTGTGTGGTTTTGAAATAGTATAATATTTAGATTATATATTTAAATTAAAAATAAAATAAATACACTTAAAATAGTGTATAATTTTGCTGTTTTGTGTGGTTTTAAAATAGTATAATATTTAGATTATATATTTAAATTAAAAATAAAATAAATACACTTAAAATAGTGTATAATTTTGCTGATTTGTATGGTTTTAAAATAGTATAATATTTAGATTATATATTTAAATTAAAAATAAAATAAATACACTTAAAATAGTGTATAATTTTGCTGTTTTGTGTGGTTTTAAAATAGTATATTTAGATTATATATTTAAATTAAAAATAAAATAAATACACTTAAAATAGTGTATAATTTTGCTGTTTTGTGTGGTTTTAAAATAGTATATTTAGATTATATATTTAAATTAAAAATAAAATAAATACACTTAAAAAATAGTGTATAATTTTGCTGATTTGTATGGTTTTAAAATAGTATATTTAGATTATATATTTAAATTAAAAATAAAATAAATACACTTAAAATAGTGTATAATTTTGCTGATTTGTATGGTTTTAAAATAGTATAATATTTAGATTATATATTTAAATTAAAAATAAAATAAATACACTTAAAATAGTGTATAATTTTGCTGTTTTGTGTGGTTTTAAAATAGTATATTTAGATTATATATTTAAATTAAAAATAAAATAAATACACTTAAAATAGTGTATAATTTTGCTGTTTTGTGTGGTTTAAAATAGTATATTTAGATTATATATTTAAATTAAAAATAAAATAAATACACTTAAAATAGTGTATAATTTTGCTGATTTGTATGGTTTTAAAAATAGTATATTTAGATTATATATTTAAATTAAAAATAAAATAAATACACTTAAAATAGTGTATAATTTTGCTGATTTGTGTGGTTTTAAAATAGTATAATATTTAGATTATATATTTAAATTAAAAATAAAATTTGTGTGGTTTTAAAATAGTATATTTAGATTATATATTTAAATTAAAAATAAAATAAATACACTTAAAATAGTGTATAATTTTGCTGTTTTGTGTGGTTTTAAAATAGTATATTTAGATTATATATTTAAATTAAAAATAAAATAAATACACTTAAAATAGTGTATAATTTTGCTGATTTGTATGGTTTTAAAATAGTATATTTAGATTATATATTTAAATTAAAAATAAAATAAATACACTTAAAATAGTGTATAATTTTGCTGATTTGTATGGTTTTAAAATAGTATAATATTTAGATTATATATTTAAATTAAAAATAAAATAAATACTCTTAAAATAGTGTATAATTTTGCTGTTTTGTGTGGTTTTTAAAATAGTATATTTAGATTATATATTTAAATTAAAATAAAATAAATACACTTAAAATAGTGTATAATTTTGCTGTTTTGTGTGGTTTTTAAAATAGTATATTTAGATTATATATTTAAATTAAAAATAAAATAAATACACTTAAAATAGTGTATAATTTTGCTGATTTGTATGGTTTTTAAAATAGTATAATATTTAGATTATATATTTAAATTAAAAATAAAATAAATACACTTAAAATAGTGTATAATTTTGCTGATTTGTGTGGTTTTAAAATAGTATATTTAGATTATATATTTAAATTAAAAATAAAATAAATACACTTAAAATAGTGTATAATTTGCTGTTTTGTGTGGTTTTAAAATAGTATATTTAGATTATATATTTAAATTAAAAATAAAATAAATACACTTAAAATAGTGTATAATTTTGCTGATTTGTATGGTTTTAAAATAGTATATTTAGATTATATATTTAAATTAAAAATAAAATAAATACACTTAAAATAGTGTATAATTTTGCTGTTTTGTGTGGTTTTAAAATAGTATAATATTTAAATTATATATTTAAATTAAAAATAAAATACACTTAAAATAGTGTATAATTTAAAAACACATAAAATAGTGTATAATTTTGCTGTTTTGTAGGATTTTAAAAAAGTATAAAATTTAGATTATATATTTAAATTAAAAATAAAATAAATACACTTAAAATAGTGTATAACTACATCTCGAATGCGGTTGGTGGGGACGAGGGACAGGGCCTTCTCGGTGGTGGCTCCCCGTCTGTGGAACGCACTCTCTATTGATATTTGATCAGCTTCATCCCTCCTGGCATTCAGGAAAAAAAAGTGAAATCCTGGTTATGGGACCAAGCGTTTGCACTTTAGCATGATACGGCACTTTAGATTGGATTGAGATGGCAATCTGGTGGACAAGACCTAATGCTTATGGATGGAAGACTGTTCTAACTGTTGTGAATGTACACGATGCATTTTAATGTTAATTGTATTTTTAATGTATTTTAATTCTAGCTGTATTTTAATGTATTTTATTCTTAACTGTTTGCTTTTATTATATATATACTATGTGGCATCGAATCGTTGCCGTTGTGAGGCCGCTCTGAGTCCCCCCTCTCTCGGGGGTTGAGAAGAAGCGGGGTAGAAATGATGGAAATAATAATAATAATAATAACAACTAAAATAATGTATAAATATTAAAATTAATAGAACGTCCCTACATCGCACAGTTTTTCACTTATTGCGGGAGGTCCTGGAACCCAACCACAGATATAAGTGAAGGAATTACACTGCAATTACATATCATGTACGTTTATAGTATACATTACTCTTCATAAAGGGCACGAAGCCTCCAAGTAAGGACCAACAAGACCCCTGCCGGCGGAGACGGCGCTATAGGTCTAGGACCAGACGGAACAGCAGTCCTATTAAAGCACCTGTCAATGCCAAGACCTCAACTGAGGACCTAACGAGTGGCCCACCTTGTCCAATTGGACTGCCGGAGGGGGTGCCGTGTGCGCGTGGCGATAACTGCCCTTTTGTAGGGCTGTGTGACTGCCCGTGGACCCGTTACGGCATCCGCTGTCCTGGTGTGCCACCCCTTGGGGGTGCTGGGAATGCATTCGGAGCCATGGACGTCCCAGAGGTCCCCATGGGGGCCCCGACTCCCCAATCTGACCTCCCCCTCTGACCCCCATCCCCTCCCCTTTACCCTTCTTGCTGTCTGTGATTCTATGTATTGTTTTTTTCTCAATTCTTGTAAACCGCTCCGAGCCTTTGGGGAGTGGCGGTATAGAAGTTTGAGGTTAATAATAATTAATAATAATATATTACTTTTTATAGTGTGTGTGTGTGTATATATATATATATATATATATATATAGCACCAAAAACAGTGTGTACAGACATATTGTACTGTCTATTCTCCTCTATGGGTCTGAAACATGGGTCCCCTATCGCCAACACCTACGACTCCTCGAACGCTTTCATCAGCGCTGTCTTCGCACAATCCTAAATATACACTGGACCGACTATGTGACGAATGTCGCTATCCTTGAGCAAGCAGGGATCACCAGCATTGAGGCCATGCTATTGAGAACTCAGCTGCGCTGGGCAGGGCACAAGGTCTCTAGGATTGAGGACCACCGCCTCCCTAAGATACTACTCTATGGTGAACTCGCCATGGGTCAGCACAAGAGAGGCACCCCCAAAAAGAGATACAAGGACTCCCTGAAACAACATCTCAGGCTCGGCCAGATTGATCACCAACAATGGTCCACCCTGGCCTCACATCGGGAGGCATGGAGACGCACTCTCCACAATGCTGCGGCCTCTTTCGAGAAGACACGCCGAACGAACCGCAACTTGGAAACAACATCACCCAAGGAGACGTTCTGCTGTGCTTTCTGCTACCGAACTTGCCTATCTCAGATTGGCCTTTTTAGTCATCAACGCAGTGACCCCAGTGCGAACCCAATGAGCCCACAAAATTCAAACCCAAGCAATGCCGCGTATATACAATAGTAATGTGTATACAATAGTAAAGGGCCGGGAGTTTAGCACAGCGGTTAAAACAGCAGCTGAAGCTGCAAGCTGTAAGATCCGAACGTGGCAAGTTCGAATCTCGGGCTGACTTGGGTAAGTCAGCTGTAAGCCCCTGCCCCTGTTGGGCAGACCCGCCACCATACCACCGTAGTATTGAGGATTTACAGTTCATTTGGCGATTTATTATTAGGGATATTTACCCTTTGAAAACTATAAACTCTGGAGGCCATTTACTTCCGCATCACGGAGTACTTCTACCACGCCCCTACGCAGGCTCGCTCCATGTACGCACCCACGTCGACACGCACTACGTGCCAGACGTGACCACGCCCCTTGACAGCCTCTTCTCCGTGTTTACGTTTTACAAGGGAGTGTGTTCTGTGAGCTGTATCGTGAGTTCAGCTCACTTGCTGAGCTCTGGCTATTTGTTTGATTTTTCATTTGGATGTTGCTGCTACCGCTTATTTCATACCTATGACTGATGATATAATGTATTGTGTATTATTGATTGCTTATGCCTACAGTGATTGTATTATGACTGATAGACTGGTGATCCTGTATATATTACTGTGATTATTCATTCGGCTCCCATGAGGGATGAGATGATGCATTACGAATTTGTGATTCTTATGTATGTATGTATACGGCACTTATGGTATTTATTTATTTATAGTTCAAACTTGCTATACCGCCACTCCCCGAGGGCTCGGAGCGGTTTACAGTTTGACATAAAAAATACAGAGCATACAACAAGACAAACAACATCAACAGGGAATGACAAAACTAATGAGAAGGGGAATGTGGGCCCATGTGGGTCGGAGCTTTCTAAGGTCAGCTATCAGGCTCGACCGTCGAATGGGGGAAGCCTAGGAGGGTCCCACAGATCGAACAACGTCCTCAGGGACTCGAGATCCATACAGTAGCGATCGTCGCAAGCCTGTGGCTCCGGGTTCGCCAGCGTCGGATTATCAAGCCTCCTGGGGTGGGGGTTCGTCAATGGGGGAACCCGGCGCCTGAGGTTGGTGTTCCTGAAGGTTCTGGGACGGGACCCTCTGGGTGTTGCAGAGCAGGGCTGGGATTTCCTCTGGCCCCGCCCCCTGCCCCTCCTCTGTTTCGTCTGAGGTGGCAGAGGGTTCTTCCGTTGTTTACTAGACCTCTCGCCGTATCTCGGACCGTGCCCCGAGGCGGCCACTGGCTGTCCATGGCCTCTAGGCGCTCCATCGGGGCACTGGGGGGGGGAGGGCCAGCCTCAGGGCCTCCAGAGTTAGCAGTGATCCCGGTCCCAGGGCCACCGGTGACAGCAGGCCCGTCACCAGCCGGTGGCGGTGCAGCCTGTGGGCTGGTCATAACCTGACCCCATCAGGGACCCCGGGGGCAGTGGTATGGCGGTGCTTGTGGCCTCCAGTGAAAACAATTTATATGATATGTGGATTTGGGACGACTCACCTTTTCCACTGTGATTGATTGCATTGCATTACATTTATACATTTTGCTATTGATGTGTTTATTTATTTAGATAGACCTTGCTTAGTGTGTTTTTCCAAGAATATAGCAACATTACCTGGTTGGAAGCGAGGAAGAACAAGGCTCAATCCAGAAGATCCTCCTGCTATATGTTGTTGTATGTCTTGTATGTCAAAAATAGCAGGGATTGTCTGCTGTATGTGTTCTGTGATCCGCACTGAGTCCCCTTTGGGGTGAGAAGTACGGAATATAAATAAAAAGTGTGTGTGTGTGTGTGTGTAATGTGTAAAATTAAGGCACTGTGTATAAGCAAGACATAAAATATTTTGCTGTTTTAGACCTGGATCCCACCTCCAAGATTTCATTATGGAGTGACAGATATTCTAAAGCCCCGCACAATCCCAGCCTCAGGTATGTGATGCTCCACCTATAACAACAGCAGCAGAAGCAGCAGCGACAAAACCCTTCCATCTCCTGAGTCCCTTGACTATATCCCCTTACGCCTGCCTCGAGCTGAAAGGAGAGGCAGGTAAATTAAAAATATATTAGTAGTATCAGTGTTAATCAGGGCCAACCTCTTGTTACGCTAAACCAAGGGTGCCCACACTTTTTCAGCATGCGAGCTACTTACAATAAAACCAAGTCAGAAAGATCTACCGAGAGAGAAGCAGGGCGGAGCAAGGGGAGGGGGCGGGGCTTGTCATGGCCTGGCTCCGCCCCCTCTGGCTTTAGCTCTACCACAGCTTCTCCAGGCTTGAGGAGGGTAGTGCCAAGCCAGTGGTGGCATAGCTAGTAGTCACTACTGGCTTGGCACTACCCTCCTCAAGGCTGAAGAAGCTGTGGTAGCGCTGTAACCGGGGGCGGGGCTTGGTGCGGCATGGCTCCGCCCCCTCCCCCTCTGGCTTTAGCGCTACCACAGCTTCTCCAGGCTAGAGGAGGGTAGCGCCAAGCCAGTGGTGGCATAGCTAGTAGTCACTACTGGCTTGGCACTACCCTCCTCAAGCCTGGAAAAGCTGTGGTAGCGCTGAAACCGGGGGCGGGGCTTGGTGCGGCATGGCTCCGCCCCCTCCCCCTCTGGCTTTAGCGCTACCACAGCTTCTCCAGGCTAGAGGAGGGTAGCGCCAAGCCAGTGGTGGCATAGCTAGTAGTCACTACTGGCTTGGCACTACCCTCCTCAAGCCTGGAAAAGCTGTGGTAGCGCTGAAACCGGGGCGGGGCTTGGTGCGGTGCGGCATGGCTCCGCCCCTCCCCTCTGGCGGGCTGGCGGCAGCGCTACCACAGCTTCTCAGGCTAGAGGAGGGTAGTGCCAAGCCAGTGGTGGCATAGCTAGTAGTCACTACTGGCTTGGCACTACCCTCCTCAAGCCTGGAAAAGCTGTGGTAGCGCTGAAACCGGGGGCGGGGCGTGGCACGGCATGGCTCCGCCCCTCCCCTCTGGCAGCTTCTCAGGCTTAGTGCTACCACAGCCTCTCCAGGCCAGGGGCGGGGGGCCCCTCCCCTCTGGCTTTAGTGCGCCAAGCCAGTGGTGGCATAGCTAGTAGTCACTACTGGCTTGGGACTACCCTCCTCAAGGCTGAAGAAGCTGTGGTAGAGCTATAGCTGGGGGCGGGGCTTGGCACGGCATGGCTCCGCCCCCTCCCACTCTGGCTTTAGCGCTACCACAGCTTCTCCAGGCTAGAGGAGGGTAGTGCCAAGCCAGTGGTGGCATAGCTAGCCACAACTGGCTTGGCACTAGCCTCCTCTAGCTTGAAGAAGCTGTGATAGCGCTGAAGCCAGGGGAGGGGGAGGGGCTTGGCACGGCATGGCTCCGCCCCCTCTAGAAGTGCCCCATCAGGCTGGGATCGACCTCCTTCAGTCCCGGGATCGATGAGTCGATCGCGATCAACCTCCTTGGCAGCCCTGCGCAAACTATTCAATGCCAAGACCCAAAGCCAAGCCAATGTGTGAAAGAGAGGCATTGCCACAGGGGTACAGAAATAAATCCATTTATTTTATAACTTTTCCTCCCTTTGAAATGAATACAGTACTGGTAAGGTGTCGCACTCTGAGCGCAGAAGAAGAACTGGCACTATATCGCTGAAGGTCGCACAGCAGGGCAAGGAAGGGAACACTTGTGTAGATAGAGATATATAGATCTCGGACAGAGAGAAGAACCCAGTAATAGTTTTTCACACTAAAATATGGAAGCTTAGATTCAACGCGTGACACTTCGGTGAAAAGGCGTGTGCTTTGATCGAAACCGGTTAAAAAGGATGTTCCACATTTCTAGAAATTTTGGTCGACACGCTCCACAAAAAACCTGTTAAAACGTCGACAATGGTGCGCAGTTTCAGGCCCGATGGTCAAGCGATGGAACGAAGAACGTCAAGAGCGGCAGAAGCGAAGGTGAGCGGAATGGCTTCGAGAATGAGCTACGTTTCCACAAATGCCACACTGAGCCCTGTTCTTCGATGCGTCTCTCTCTCATTCGAGGATTATTATTCTTACACCTCCCCCCGACCCCCCCCCTCCCTTTTAAGGCTATGTGAGAAGACATGTTGCACAACACGATCCATGATTAAGAGTGTTCCTATTTCCAAAATGTCCTCTTCGTTGGTGAGGAATCGCAGGGCACCGTGCCGCCCAGGGTGAAGGACTTTGCTTCCCAGGCGACCGATTCCAAGGGGAACCGCACCCGGGAGACGCGGTTTGCGAAAGAGCCACACTGGTTTTGGTATCGAGCCCAAGAGACTAAAGTCTGTCATGGTCGGCCGTCGAAAGACATCGCTTCGGGTTTGTGCCGGCATCGAAAGCGCAGGCGCAGCTCGGGAAACGCCAGGCTCGAGGATCGTCCAGACTTGCATCGAAAAGCCCAGCTTGCTGTCAACATGGCGCCCGCGCTGCGTCAAGTGGGCTGCTGCTCCAGGAACTCCTCGAGGGTCCTTTTGATGTGGGGCGGCTGGGAGGCGGCGTGGGCCAAGAGGCCCGGCCCCATCTGTGCAAAGAGCGCCTTGGAGAGCTTGGCCGTGGCCGCCCTGATGTTCCCGCCGGCCCCGGGTAGCGAGCCGCTGTTGGTCAGGTTGCCCAGCAAGTGCCACAGCACCACCAGCACCTTCTGCTCCACGGCGTGAGGCTTCCGCGGGTACAGCTCCACCACCAGCTCTAACGGGAAGGAGGAGGGGAAGAACCAGAATAAGGATCAAGAAGCAGCCACACCTGCACCCAAATGTATTTGAGCAGGCATGGGCCAACTTTGGCCCTCCCTCCCTCCAGCGGACAGTTGGCGATTATGGAGTCGAAGTCCAAAAGGCCTGGAGAGAGGGCTACATGGGATACATGGATGGAGGTATGACAACAGGGAACAGTTCCGCTGGATGGTTCTTCGCAGCGGCCACCTTGGCCACAATGGATGTATTCTGTGCGGCCTTCGTTGCTGCGTCGTAGGTCCTCAGATAAGAGACCAGACGCGCATGGGCTGATCTGTTCCGCTTCCGACGCCACACGCACTCTAGCCTCCTCTTTTTTCGCTTCATCGCTGCCAGCTCCTCAGTAAACCAAGGAGCTGGTTTAGCTCGGTTACTCAAGAGGGGGCGTTCTGGAGCGATCATGTCAATAGCCCTTGTCATCTCCCTGTCCCAGAGAGACACAAGAGCCTCAACACTTACCGAGGAGGCGGGAAAATCCCCAAGAGCCGTCAGGAATCCATTCGGATCCCTTAGTCTCCTGGGGCGGACCATTCTAATGGGTCCACCACCCCAGCGGAGGTATGATCCCCCCCCCCCCCAATCTATTTGTGACTTTGTCTTACCGGCAAGCTTTTCTGTGATGTCCTGCTTGGCCTTCCCATTCAGAAACTGGGCCTTTGTGCAGAATGGCTGGAGAAGCAGGTAGTTGTCTAGAGGCAAAGAAAAAGGGAAGGACACAGAAGAATGAAAATAGGACAGTGGCGCCTTCAGGTTTGAAATTCGGCCGTTGCTGGGGTGTTGCCTTTGTTTCTTTAAAACCGGGGTTGATTCTCGGGCCCCCAAACGACCCCACGCTCTAAGTGGGAATGCCGGAGTTTAGCTTGCTCTGCCCCACAGCTGGGTGAGTATATGTCGTTCCCAGTAGCAATGCCACATCCATGCCCGGATTACCCATAAGGCCAACGAGGCCACGGACTAGGGGCGCAAGTCGAGGGGGGGGGGTGCAAATCACGGACCAAAAAAAACAAACAAACTGGTCTGCACCCCTCTTTCCCCTTTTCTCATGCCCCTCCTTGCTCCTTCTCCCAGCAAAGTCTCTGCTCCATCCCCTCTGTCTTGCGCTCTCTCTCTCTCTCTCTCTCTCTCTTTTGTGCGCATTCTCTCTCTCGTTCTTTCTCTCGCTCTCTGTCTCTTTCGCGCGCTCTGTCTCTCTCGCACACTCTCTCCTGTGCTCTCTCTCGCGCACACGCTCTCTCTCACGTGTTCACTCTCTCTCGCGCTCTCTCTCTCGTGTGCTCTCTCTCACGCGCTCACTCTCTGGCATGAGCTTTTTCTCTCGTGTGCTCTCTCTCACGTGCTCACTCTCTCTCTCACGCGCTCTCTCTCTCACGTGCTCACTCCCTCTCTCGCACGCTCTCTCTCGCACGCGCTCTCTCTCGCACGCGTTCTCTCTCTCACACGTTCTCTCTCTCACGCGCTCACTCTCTCTCTTGCATGCTCTCTCGCGGGCTCTCTCTCGCAGGCTCACTCTCGCATGCTCTCTTTCTCTCATGCGTTCCCTCTCTCGCATGCTCTCTCTTGCGTGCTCTCTCGCGCGCGCACGCTCTCTTGCGTGCTGTCTTTCATGCACTCTCTCTCTCTCTCGTTCTTTCTCTCGCTCTCTGTCTCTTTCGCGCGTTCTGTCTCTCTCGCACTCTCTCTCATGTGCTCTCTCTCGCGCACACGCTCTCTCTCACGCGTTCACTCTCTCGCGCGCTCTCTCTCTCGTGTGCTCTCTCTCACGCGCTCACTCTCTCTGGCGTGAGCTCTTTTTCTCTCGTGTGCTCTCTCTCACGTGCTCACTCTCTCTCTCACGCGCTCTCTCTCTCCCGTGCTCACTCCCTCTCTCGCACGCTCTCTCTCGCACGCGCTCTCTCTCGCACGCGCTCTCTCTCGCACGCGCTCTCTCTCGCACGCGTTCTCTCTCTCATGCGCTCACTCTCTCTCTCTTGCATGCTCTCTCTCGCGGGCTCTCTCTCGCGGGCTCAATCTCGCATGCTCTCTTTCTCTCATGCGTTCCCTCTCTCGCATGCTCTCTCGCGTGCTCTCTCTCGCGCGCACGCTCTCTTGCGTGCTGTCTTTCATGCACTCACTCTCTCTCTCGTGCTTTCTCTCTCTCTCACGCGCGCCTTTAGAGCGGGTTTGCACCCGCTGCACTCTCCCCAAGCCTCCCGACTCCCGAGGAGACCTTCAGAGCACAGCGGAGCTTTCCAGCCGGTGGGAATGAGGACATTGGAGGTGGCAGGAGGTTGCCTTAAAGGGGGCGTAATTCCAAAGTGTGGCCTAGGGCGCAAAAAAGTATTAATCCAGGCCTGGCCACATCAATTCCAGCACAATGATATTGCTTTCCAGAAGGGCATGGAGGTGGAAAGCTGACTGCCTGCCTGCCCTCCTGATCTACAAGCAGCATCCCCTTCTCACTCTGCATCAAAGGAGGTTTGCACACTTCTCTCGTCTTCACAACAAGAAAAACCTTATTTGTATCCCTCCAAAATCTCCCAAAAGGACTTGAGGCAGTTTACAGAACAGAACATAATAGTGCCATATCACACATAAAATACAGTTAAATTACATCAACATGTTAAACAATAACAATATCAATTACTGTATATATTCAAGTATAAGCCTAGTTTTTCAGGCTGAAAAAGTCCCCTTCGGCTTATACTCAAGTCAAGGTCATTTGTTATTTTGCTTATTAGTACATTTATTATTTTATTCTAATTATTGCTATTAGTAGTATTGTATTTATCATTTTACTTTATTATTATTACATTATTACTACATTTATTATTTTATTTTATAATTGTCATATAAGATAGCCCTCCTTCGGGGGTAGAGAAGGGGTAGAAATACCAGTGTGACGCCCCCTAGGGGCTGTTTACATTTGTATTTCACTTGCATGGGTCTTTGTTCTATGGCCCCTTTGTTCTGCCATGCGGTCACTCAGGGGCGGAGTTGTGCCTTGGCTCCAAACCTGGTGTCCCTGCCCTCAACTCCTTTTTCCGGAGTTTACTTGAGGGGCTGGACGTCCCCTCCGCCTCCATTCCAGAGGTATCACGGACAAAGCAAGGTTGGAATCTACGCTTGCTGGGAAAAAGCTATTTTAGTTCACCTACTAGTCTGCCTTCGTCCTCAACCAAATCTTCAGTACAAAGGAGGATTCGTTCTCAACATAGACTGTGGATTTTGGGGCCTAATACAGGACTTTGCGGGCCTACAAGCCAGAGGACAACAGGACACCTGGGATCTAATAGAGGTACCGTCACTCTGCATACAAATAGGCAAAGTGATAGACTCCTTTTCTTAAAGGACTTTTCTTGCAACCTGTTCCATCCTCCAGACGTTTTATATGCATAGCCCCATAGTTTGGTTTTAAAAAGGCAGCATTTTTTCCTTTTGCATTTTTTACTGGGACTGTTCCAGACACACTGGCACCTTGCCTGTTAATTATTAGCAGGGTTGCAGCCTGGTGCAGAATTTGCCACCTAAAGCTCTGCAAATGTATCTTTTTAGTTGGTGTCCGCCCCTTTTTCTTCCTGGGGATTGGCCTCCATTTTAGAAAGTGTTTTAGTTCCTTTCAGAGAGGGAAGGAAGGCAGATGTGTTTATGGCCAGCCAGGATTGGCTCCGGAAGGGTCACCGTAAGTACTGGGTGCTTACTGGGTGCTTACTGGGTGCTAACCTGCATGCTGACCTGCTGATTGCTTTTTGCTTGACCATTAGCTGGAGTGCTGGAGCCAGATGAGTTTATGGTACCTTGCAGAGACTGGCTTTGCATGCTGTATAGGATAGACATCTGGTTACCAGCCCAGCTTTAGGTCACCTTTTGGACTGAGCTTAGGTTTAGAGGGGGGAAGGAGTGGTTCCTTCTACCAAACACCTAGGACCAGGGTGGGAAATATCGGGTTTCCTGCCATCCAAAAAGAAGCAGTAGGAATCTTTTGAGCAACAACCAAGGCATTTCCACTCTGTTTTTTTGCAACCATTAAGAAGCTGTGCCAAGTCCTGCAAAGACTTTGTTATTGAATAAACTGTTTGATTTTCAACTTTATTTTGGAGTGTTTTTTGGGTTGTCAGACCACCTAGCTTTTTCAGCAAGCGCTCTGCAGTCCACCAGATAGAAAGGACAACACATCTGCCAGTTTTAATTTTAAACAGACCTGGTGTGACGGCATACAACCAACTAAGCATTTTTGAGCCACCAGCGTCTTTACTGGTTGTTATTTCAATAAATCCTGTTTGGTTCACTATTTTTGAGTCCAGCACTCATTCTTATAGAGATCCTGGGTTTCCCTGCATGTGGGAAGGCTTTTTCTCTACTTCAGGGCCAAAGCTTGCATTGTCCAGCCTTTTAAAGCCTTTTTCTTGGCCCTGAAGGCAGAAGAACCAGAAATAAATAAATTTACATTTATTATTTTACTCTATTTATTATTGTTATTATTACATTTATTATTTTTTACTGTCTTTATTATTATTATTGAAAGGATACGTAAATACATTTGCATTGAAGAAGGTGAGAATAAGGATTTAATTAGAGTTGGCCAGTCTTAAATTACAGTTCAATTAACCTACCGATGCCTCAAATAATGTAATTTTATTGGTATCTATTTTCATTTTGAAATGTACCAATTTTCCCAGGTTTTTTTGTGGTAAAATTAAGTGGCTCGGCTTATATTTGGGTCGGCTTATACTGTGGCCCCCAACAAACACTGATAAAGACCACACTTGGCACACAGAGCCCCAGTGACCCAGTCCACATCCTACTGAAGTTTGGAGGACAGAACATGGATGATGGGTCTTGCAGTACCTTCCCCTCACTTTCCAAGACTGCTACAAACCTAATCCTATGATTGATCAACACCAAACTTGCCACACAGAGCCCTCATGACCCACTCTACATTCTGGTGCAGTTTGGAGGAGGGTGGACCATGGATGATGGGACTTGAAGTACCTCTACTCACTTCCCAAGTCTGCTGCGATCCTCATCCAATTACCGATTGAGACTTGGCACACATAACCCCCATGACTGCCTTCACGTCCTGGTGAGGTTCGGGGGAGGACTGACAATGGATGATGGAATTTGTAGTATTTTCACACCCCTCTGTTCCCACAGACCACTGCGGCCCCCAACAAACACCGATAAAGACCACACTTGGCACACAGAGCCCCAGTGACCCACTCTACATCCTACTGAAGTTTGGAGGGGGACAGAACATGGATGATGGGTCTTGCAGTACCTTCCCTCACTTTCCAAGACTGCTACAAACCTAATCCAATGACTGATCAACACCAAATCTGGCACAGAGCCCTCATGACCCACTCTACAGCCTGGTGCAGTTTACTGTGAGACGGACCACGGATGATGGGACTTGAAGTACCTTCACTCACTTCCGAAAAACAATGCATCCCTCATCCATTCACCAATACAGACCAAACTTAGCACACAGAGCCCCCATGACCCAATCTACATCCTACTACACTTTGGGGGCCCAGAGATGATGGGACTTGCACTACCTTCAGTAATTTCATGATACCACTGCAACTCCCAATAATGATGGATCAAGACCAAACTTGGCACACAGAGCCCCCATGACCCACTCTACATCCTGCTGCACTTCTCAAATAACCCGGGCAGGGCCGGGTCCCCAAGCTAGTACTCAATAAAACACAGCAAGACCTACAACTAAGACGGCATGTTTTTAAACTAGCCTGAAAGGTTTGGAAGGTGGGGCTTGCCTCACCTTCCTCAGAAGAGCATTCCAAAGTGGGGGGCCACCACCGAAAAGGCCCCCCCCACCTTTCATCCCCACTGACTGTGCTTGAGATGGAGGTGGGACTGAGAGGAGGGCCTCCCCTGCCGGTCTCAAAGCCTGCACCGGTTCGTAGAAGGGGATGTGCTCTCGAAGACAGGTTGAAGCGTAGAGGGCTTGTTATAGGTGGTGAGCTGCTCCACCTTTGGGCTTCTCAGCAGAGGCACGGCCGAGGGAGGAGGGATGGAAGGCCAAGGGAAGCCAAGACATTGCCGGCAAGGGCCCTCTCCCCTCCAGCCCCTTCCCTGCAAAGAAAGAGCCCCCTCCTCACCCAGGTGGAGGCAGAGCGCCTGGAGGACGCTGGTGGCGGCGGCGTAGATCCCGGGGTTCTTGGAGTTGAGGTTGTTGTCTACCAGGGCCGGGATCAGCAGGTTGACCACAGGGGACAGCCTCTCCTTCAGCAGCGGGACCAGGCGCCGCATCGTCTCCAGGGCCACCAGGTTGACCTTGCTGTTCGAGTCGTGCAAGCGGGACTTGAAGGCGTCAAAGATCTGGGTGGGGACAAGGGCAGCAAGAAGG
This sequence comes from Anolis apletophallus, assembly GCA_030556195.1. NCBI lineage: Eukaryota > Metazoa > Chordata > Lepidosauria > Squamata > Anolidae > Anolis > Anolis apletophallus. The sequence continues at coordinate 5,592,565 of JARBWK010000021.1, forward strand.
GTCTGCTCGAGGGGTTGTGTGTCTTTCTGGGTTCTATAGCCATGTTCTTGCAGCATTTTCTCCCTGATGTTTCACCGGCATCTCCGATTGTGTATTATTATTATTGTTATTATTATCTCTATTGATACCCTGCCCTTCTCACCCCGAAAGGGACTCAGGGTGGCTTACAAACTACAGCAAAAATTCAATGCTGCATCATAACATAACGATAAAAATCTATATATATAAAAAGAGAAGTGTCGTGGTGAGGGGCTTATAGAGAGCAAAACCACACAACGCAGACACACCAAAAAAAACCCCACGGAACAAAGTATGTTTACCACTCCAAAAAAACCCCCAAAATTACTAGGCAACACTCTAAAAAGCCTTAAAAAGTGGGGGACTACAACTCCCATAAACCCCCGTGACATTGCTTTACCATGCGTGCGCTAGCACAAAGGCCGCGTACAACAGCCCCTTCTCCCCCCCCCCAAACAGACAACACATCTAAAAAACAAACAAACTGGCAGTTGGCCAACAAGGGGTGGCTCGGCCCGAGGCTGGGAGTGGGTCCCTAGGCCGGGAAGCAGCCGCGAAGGACGGAGAGGGGCCAGAGACAGCCAGGCAACTGCTCTCGGCACACGCACGCCAGCCAAACGGGAGCAGCGCGCCTTTGCCTCCTCCTCCTCCTGCGGCCTCTCTTCCTTCCCCAGGGCCCAAAAGGCCCACGGCTGCCTTGGGGAAGCAGCAGGCCCCGCCCACTGCCAGGCCGCTCTGCCTCCAGGAAGGAAGGAAAGGACACAAAGCAAAAGGAAAGAGGTGAAGAAGGCAGGAAGGAGAATGGGCACGAAGGAAGGAGAGATGACAGGAGGGAGGTACACAGAGGGAAAGTGGGGAGGAAGGAGAGAGAGAAGGAGGGAGGGAAGAAAGGAGGGAAGGAAGAATAGAAAGTAGGAAGGAAATACAAGAAGGAGAAGGGACACGAAGGAAGGAGGGAAGAAAAGAGGGAAGGACAAAGGAAAGAAATGAACGATGGAAAGTGGGGAGGAAGGAGAGAGAGAGAGAAGGAGGGAAGGAGGGAAGGAAGGAAGGAAGGAAGGAAGGAAGGAAGGAAAAAGGAAAGACAGAAAAGAGGTAAAGAAGGCAGGAAGGGGAACCAACACAAAGGAAGGAGAGAAGAAAGTGATTTCTGATTCAGTTCTCACAGTTTCTGGCCTGTATCGCTTCCTGGTATTTTGGATGAGGATGTTGAATCAATCTCTCTCTCTCTCTCTCTCTCTCTCTCACACACACACACACACACACACACACATTCATGCACCAGGACCCATCTCATGTTACCTTCACGATGTTAGCAACCACAAGCTCTTGGTTACTCTGCGTGTCTGCCAAGAGTTGCTTAATTCCACTAATGCGATCCCGGAAGTCTTTTGCATTCAGCAAACTTGTCAAAACCTTCACGTATTCCGCGCTGTCCATGGCATTGCGGGGAGCGAGCTTCCTCGAAATGTCACGAGCTTCTCTGGTCTCCCTGTTGAGAAAAAGACGATAGAATATTTGACCCATCGTGCGCAACCGCAACAGGAATATTTCTGGCTTCTATGTGGTTTTATGGAATGTATTCACTTATGTTGTGCCCCACCCACCTCAGTTCAAAAGGAGAGGCAGATAATAAATAGAACATTATTATTATTATTATTAATATTATTGTCATCATCATCATTGAAGCATGGCACTTGGAGTCCAGGTGACACAGTGAGTTAAACCCTTGTGCTGGAAGGACTGCTGATTGACAGGTCGGAGGTTGGAAGATGGGACAACGAAGATATATGGGTTGCTTACCTGTAACCGTAGTTTCTTGAGTGGTCAGCGTGAAAAGCTCCCTCTGTCAGCTCCAGCTTCTCATGCAGGGACATGAGGGAAGCCTCCCACAAGGATGGGACGATATTAAAACTTGTGGGCGTCCCCTGGGCAACGTCCTTGCAGACGGCCAAATCTCTCATACCAGAAGCCACTTGCAGTTTATCAAGTTGCTCCTGACACGAAAACGAACTCGCATGGCAATTCAAGTGGCATCAAACTGGCATCCCTACCTGGCCCGCCATGACCTAGCCACAGTGGTCCAAGCCACGGTTATCTCAAGATAACCGTGGCTTATCCCCTCCCTTTCGAAGGGCGTGTAAGACTGCTCTTTTCAGGTTGGCTTTTGGCTAAACCTAAGTAATTGGCGTATGTACGTACGCCTGAGTCAAATCGCAATCCTGTTGATCCCATGGTCATGTACCATGTTTTACTGTATGTTTATGGTATGTTTTATTGTATGTTTTACATGCTGTAATCCGCCCCAAGCCTGCAGGGAGGAGCGGAATATAAGATTGAATAATAAATAAGTAAATAAATAAGATTGGACTACTGTAATGCTCTCTACATTGGCCTTCCCTTGTCAGTGACCCGGAAGGTGAAGCTGGTGCAGAACGCTGCAGCTCGGCTACTGGCAGGTCTACCATCCTCCTGCCACGTGACGCCTGTCCTGCGTGAACTGCACTGGCTTCCGATTGAGCACTGGATCACCTTCAAGGTGTTCGTTTTAACCTTCAAGGCCTTGGATGGTCTGGGGCCAGTGTACTTAAGGGACCGCCTCTCCCTATATTGTCCCGCAAGACCACTGAGTTCAGAGTCCCTGAACCTTCTTGTGGTTCCGAGTGTCAAAACCCTCCATCTGACCTCGACACGGAGGAGAGCCTTCAGTGCCATCGCTCCAAGTCTTTGGAATGCTCTTCCTCCCGAGGTCTGCGCACTCACCAACCTGCTAGCCTTCAGGAAGGCCTGCAAAACTTTCCTATTTGGACAGGCATTCGGCTCACAACTCTAGCCATAGGCCCGGGAGTATCTACTAGGTCAGGGCTGGCCAACTTCTACCGGTCCAAGGGCCAGAATTACTGTCACTGAACACCTGGGGGGCTGCTCCGCGGTTCTGGGTGGGGCCCGCCTCCCTCGCCAGCGTGCGCGTCATCGGTTCTGGGGTGAGGCCTCCCCTTGGCTCCCCCCTCTCCCAAAGTGCCACGCCGGGCGGCAAGAGCGGGCGAAATCACCGCTTCTGAGGCTGGCGGGATGCTTTAGGAGGGAGGGAGGAGCCAAGGGGAGCCCCCATGGCTCCGCTCTCCCTTGCAAAGCGCCACGCTGGGCGGCAGAAGCGGGTGAAATCGCGGCTTCTGAGGCTGGCGTGATGCTTTAGGAGGGAGGGAGGAGCCAAGGGGAGCCCCCATGGCTCCGCTCTCCCTCGCAAAGCGCCACGCTGGGCGGCAGAAGCGGGCGAAATCGCCGCTTCTGAGGCTGGCGTGACGCCCTAGGAGGGAGGGAAGAGCCAAGGGGAGCCCCCCGTGGCTCCACCCTCCCTCCCAAAGCGCCATGCCGGGCGGCAGAAGCGGGCGAAATCGCCGCTTCTGAGGCTGGCGTGACAGGCCCCAGGAGGGAGGGGGCGGGCCACGGCAGCGGGGGGCCCCACCGTGGCTTTAGGAGGAGGAGAGGAGCCGCCCCTTCCCCCACAGCGCCATGCCAGCCCCAGAAGCGGCGATCTCGCCCGCCTCCGAGACCGTCCGGCATGTCGCTTTAGGAGGGAGGGCGGAGCCATGGGGAGCAGAGCAAAGGGGGCGGTGGCCGTGGATGGCGCTTGCACCGCCGCGCGCATGCACACTTTTTTTTAGGAAATTCTTTTGGGAATTTCTTTTGGGAATTATCTTAATTTTTTTTAAAAAAAATTCTTTTTGCAGGAGGGTTGGATCCAAGGGCCTGGCGGGCCGTGTGCGGGGCGCCTGTTGGGCAGGCCCGTACTAGGTGCTACGTCTCATTGTATGTTTTAATTTTGGTGTAAATTCTGATGTTTTAACTGTTTTTATTGTGTTTTTATTTTACTGTGTTTTTACCTTGTGTAAGTCGCTCCGAGCCAGATGGGAGTGGCGACGAACAAATCGAAATAAATAAATAAATAAATAAATTCTGCAGTCCAGGGATGAACCCACTAAGAAAGGCATCCTCAGCTGGCTGAACTACGACATAGACAGGACTCTTCATGTTGGCTCCCTAAGTTCTAAATTCTCTACAGCCCCCTCCAATAGCACATCATGCTCTGCTTGTTATGAGATAAAGGCTCAACTATAGGTATCCGGTTTCTATTTTGGAGGATCTGCTATATGTTTAAGTCGTTTTCCTTAACAAGACGTGTGAATGAAATACGATCCCCATTATCTGTGCAGCCTTCGCTCTCTGGTACCTGTCTCCCGCGTGGAGCGCTTCTCGTGACCCCGAGGAGGACCTCGAGCTGCCCATGTTCCCGTTGTGTGAACGCCTTCCTTTGGCTGACGGAGTGACGATCGGCATCTCGCCCAAACCCTGGGGAGCAAAGGGCGGGGAAAGGTGAACGCCTACCTTCTCTTTGGACTTCATTATTTATCCAGCTGAACAATTACCTGGATAGGCACTTGTGTTTTTTTTAAAAAAACCAACAACCCCAAAATTAGCAATTGTGGCACTTTTGGAGACTAAAATATATATCCTAACTAGCTGTACCCGGCACGCGTTGCTGTGCCTTATTTAGGAGATGCGAGGAAGTTTGAGTATGTAAGGGTTGGAATTGATGTTACTTATGGTCTTGGTGGGGTCGTGGCTGTGTCGTTGTGGATTGTTCTGGTGGGTGGGATGTTGAAGTCCTGGGGAGTTGTCGGTGTGTGGTGTTGCTGGCGTTCTGCAAAGCTTGTGGATATACAATGTTTTTTGTCTTTCCGTCTGCTGTGTTGATGTAGAGGTTGATGCTTGGAAGTTAACTTTGGAAGTGAGTGGAGGTACTTGAAATCCCATTATCCATGGTGTGTCCTCCTCTGAACTGCAGTCGGATGGAGTGTGGGTCATGGGGGGCATTGTGTGCCAAGTTTGGCCTTTATCGGTCTTGGTTCTGGGCCACAGTGGTCTGTGGGCAATGATGGGTTTTGGAGTAGTACAAATCCCATTATCCATGGAGGTACTTCAAGTCCCATAATTCATGGTCCACCCTCCTCCAAACGATAGTAGAATGTAGCGTGGGTCATAGGGGCTCTGTGTGCCAAGGTAGGTTACTGTAAATTCAGGCCGTACACAATGTCCCATGAGCTGAGGCCTAGTCAGGAACAGCAAGTTAATGAAGCCTTACTGTCAATTCAGGCCATACACAATGTCCAATGAGCTGAGGCGTAGTCAAGAGAATCAAGTTAATGAAGCCTTACTGTCAATTCAGAGCGTAAACAGCATTCCATTAAGTGAGGCCTAGTCAGGAAATTAAGTTAATGAAGCCTTACTGTCAATTTTGGGCGTGGTCTGTAATTTGTAGGGTGTAAATTTTCTGTGGGAAGTGAATTGGGTGTTTGTGTTTGTGCCTCAGCCCTTTGCCTTATCCTCCTCTGACAGTTTATTATGGGTTGGAATGTTCATGTTGGCTGGCCAGTACAGGAGTTATGCAAATCCACCCTTATTGGCAGCCAATCATGGTGTCAGAATGTAGAGGCTGGGAGAGTCGTTGGCAGCCCCGGAGGATGCTGGGAAATGTAGGTATTTTTACTCGTTGTTTTGGGGGCCTTTTAGGTTTGGGGTGGGGGAGTTTCTTTGCTACAAACGTACCTTGTCTGAGGCCTATTTCTTTTGGCAAGTTTGGTGTTTCTGCATTGTAAGGTTTCTCTGTTTGGGATGGTCGTTCCATGACGGGAACCCCTTTATATAATAGATTACCCATTGCTGGAAGGACTCCAGGAAAATCAATCTATATCAGTCATGGGCAAACCTTGGCCCTCCCCGCAGTTGTTTTGCCTGGTCTGCTTCCGGTCAAAACAGAAGCCAACCAGGGCCAAGCCCACTTTTGCAAGCAGGGCATGTCCACCTCGAGGGCTCCCCGCGGCCTACCTTCTGGCGGAGGTTGCTGACCGTCTCCTTGATGTAAGGCAAGTCCTTTGGCGGCGCGTACTTCTCCAGCATCTTATCAAAGTCGCCATGCGTCATCAGGGTGAAGAGCATCTTCCGGCCGTAGTACCTGCGAGCAGCAGGGGGTGCTTGTGTTAATTTACAGCCAGAGGCTTCACAGATTCACAGAGCGGGACTGATTGAAGGGGCCGCGGAAAGGCTGTCAGGTGCAACCCAACGCAGATCCAATATAAAATATACCACAGATTGAATCCCCCTTCTCTTAAAAAAGTGCTTTGGACCAAAAGTGTGTTCAATGGTTTTTCCATGTATTTAAATGAGATGTTTTGGGAAATAGGAACCAGTCTAAAGAAAAAGGAAACATTTATATTGCATATACACCTTATATACATAGTCTGAAGGTGATATTCTAAGGCAGTGTTTTCCAACCTTTTTTGAGCCGTGGCACATTTTTTACATATACAAAATCCTGGGGCACACCACCAACCAAAATGACACAAAATGACACTCTAACACAGTAATACATATAGTTAATATGTTTTTAAATATATGTAAGAACATAAGAACATAAGAGCCATGCTGAACCCGGACCTCAGCCCATCTAGTCCAGCATTCTGTATCACACAGTGGCCCACCAGTTGTACGGGGATCTCGAGCAGAAGGGAGGGCAAAACCCTGACCTGCTCCCGACCCCCACAACCAGTACCCAGGGAAATCCTGCCTACCTCAACCAACTCGAGGTGGCACTTGGATGTCCTTTTCAGTAACTACCGATACACTTGGTATCCATGAATCTGTCTAATCCTGCCTTGAAGCTGTTCAGGCTGACAGCTGTCACAACCTCTTCTGGAAGTGAGTTCCATGACCCAATGACCCTCTGGGTGAAGAAATATTTCCTTTATTAGTCCTAATTTTCCTACCTTGGAGCTTCATGGAGTGCCCTCTAGTCCTAGTGTTTTGTGACAAAGAAAATAGTTTTTCTTTATTCCCCTTTTCTATCCCATGCATGATTGTATACACTTCGATCAAGTCACCTCTTAAACGCCGTCTTTCAAGGCTGAAAAGACCAAGGCGTTGCAACCTGATTTCGTAAGGGAGCCGCTCCATCCCTTGGATCATTCTTGTTGCCCTTTTCTGTACCTTTTCCAGTTCCGTTATATCCTTCTTAAGGTGCGGAGACCAGAATTGTACACAGTACTCCAAATGTGGCCTTACCATAGATTTGTAGAGAGGTAATACAACATTTGCTGACCTATTTTCGATTCCCTTCCTGATCATGCCAAGCATAGAATTTGCTTTTTCACTGCTGCAGCGCACTGGGTTGACATCTTCATTGAGCTGTCACCAAGACCCCAAGATCCCTTTCCTGGTTTGTCTCGGAAAGCTTTGACCCCATCAATTTGTAGGTGTAGTTGGGGTTCTTTGCCCGATGTGCATGACTTTACACTTGTTTAGGTTAAAATGCATTTGCCACTTTGTTGCCCATTCACTCAATTTCGAGAGATCTTTCTGGAGCTCTTTACAATCAGTTTCATTTTTAACTACCCTGAACAATTTAGTGTCGTCTGCAAACTTTGCTACCTCAGAATTCACTCCTACATCCAGGTCATTAATGAATAAATTAAAAAGTAACGGACCCAAAATTGAACCTTGGGGTACGCCACTTCTCACCTCTTTCCACCCAGAGAAATGTCCGTTTATTACCACCCTTTGTTTCCTGCAGTTTAGCCAGGTTCCAATCCAGGACAAGACCTGTCCCCTGATTCCATGGCTGAAGAGCTTGTTTAGGAGCCTTTGGTGAGGGACTTTGTCAAAAGCCTTTTGAAAGTCAAGGTAAACAATATCAATTGGGTCCCCTTTATCTATGTGTTTATTTACACCCTCAAAGAATTCTAACAAGTTAGTAAGACATGATTTGCCTTTGCAGAAACCATGTTGATTTTCTTTCAGCAATGCCTGTTCTTCTATGTATACACTCAGTGTGAACCCTGGACCTGTTTCGATGAACTCAACATAGTTATCCTGGCTGGAATGGCAGAAAGACACAAACTTCCCACACAGAACTCCCATAACCAAGAGAAAATACTATAAGAGTTTGGTGGGCATTGACCTTGGGTTTTGGAGTTGTAGTTCACCTATATCCAGAGAGCACTGTGGACTCAAACAATGTTGGATCAGGACCAAACTTGGCATGAATACTCAATATGCCCAAATATGAACACAGATGGAGTTTGGGGAAAATAGACCTTGACATTTGGGAGTCACAGTTTCTGGGATTTATAGTTAACACACAAACAAAGAGCATCCTGAACTCTTGCAACAATGGAATTGAACCAAACTTGGCCTATTGAACTCTCATTACCAACAGAAAGTACTGAAAGGGTTTGCTTGGGAATTGACCTTGAGTTTGGAAGTTGCAGTTCACCTACACCCAGAGAGCACTGTGGACTCAAACAATTTTATGTTATGTTGCTGTTTGTTTTCTATCCAGAATCACAATGTTGGGAGGAGGCTCACCACTTTAAGGTCCCTCAAACAGGCATGGGGAAAAACAGGCTTCTCCCACACTCGCCCTCTGGACACCTCTTTGAGTATGAGGTCCAAAGACACAGAGCAGATGCTCACCTGGTTTCCTGAGATCCGTCTTGGACAAACTTGGTCACGGCCGAGAAGATCTTGTCCGTCACATCCTTCAGGCCAGAGAGGATGCGCCCTGGCCCCATGTGCTCTACCACATCTGAGAGGTGCTGGGCAGCACATCGCCTCACGTTCGCATTCAGGTGGCTGAAAAGAGCAAAGGAGACACACCCGGAAGGGGAAGGGGAATGGGAAGGATTAACTTCCCAGCTCCTGCCTGGCATGCAGCTAGACTTGGAACAGCGAACGCAGCGGCATCGTGGGGGTTTATAGAGGCTCAGAGCAAGAGGAACGGCATCTCTATGGCACAACAACCCTCAGAAGCCTCTTCCATTCCACACGCTTATTGTAGAATGGTCAGCCCAGGCAGCGGCCACCTTGAGGCGCAAGTGCTGGACCCAGAGAGGGATTGTAAGGGTCAATGGGGGCAGGGACCCTGTCTGGTTACCTCTGGCCTCCACCGACGAGGGCGGAGAGGGCGCGGGGCGGTGTCACGTTGTTCACCATGGCCTTCAGGGCCCGGTCCACGTCCTCCCGGATGAAGGTGTTGGACTCCCCGGCCTTGTGGAGCAGGACTTTGACCGTATTATCCAGCTCTTGGTCCATACTCTTCTTCAGGTAGTTGAACAAGTCCCCCAAGCAAACCACGGCGGCCCGGGAGACCACCGAGCGCAGGTTCTTCACCTGAGGACCAGAAAGGCCAGGGTCAGGAACCAAACACAACTCTACCTCTTGAGCAGGGGTGCTCACACTTTTTCAGCATGCGAGCTACTCTTAAAGCAACCAAGTCAAAAAGATCTACCTGCTCTCGCGCGCTCCCACCGCCTTTGAAATCATAACACTCGTGGGAATTGTAGTTTCCAAGGTCCTAAATCCTTTTTGTCAACGTTTTACAAGGTTTTAGTACATAAAGCACCCCCCCCCCCCCGAACAAGGATCGCAAAGCAGTTAAAGCGGTGTGAAACCTCATCAACTCTACAGTGCAGATGTGATCACATGGTGGAGACCTCCAAGGCTTACCGGCTGCCTCCAGCTTGAAGTCTTTCGCAGCTGCAGCCGACGGAGAAGTGACCCGAGGGCGCCACCTGCTTCCCGCCTCGCTCCCATCCCAGCAGAGACGAAGGAATGAAGGGAGGGCACCGGGGTGCCAAGGCATGCCGGGAAATGTAGTCTCTCTGGGCCCGCCCCTCGCCCGGGAAGCCTGTTCCCAGTGATGCCTGCGAACCACGAACCCGGCAACCTTTGCGACCACCCAGAAGAGGTGGAATCTCCCGCCTCACCAGCCGGATGGGGTGCTCCTGCCATGCGTGCACACACCCTGCGTGCACGCGCACTCTTGCTGCTGGCTTCCGCTCTCATGGGGCTTCTTCCGCCTGCGGGACATTGCAGGAAGGAGGAAGCACTAGGCGGGGCCTCCGGGGGGAGTGCTCCGCCCTGCCTGTCTCGCAGGCAATGCCCCGCAGGCAGAAGAAGCACTGCGAGAGCGGTAGCCAGCAGCAGGATCGCGTGTGCGCGCAGGGTGTGCGCACGCATGGCAGGAGCACCCCATCCGGCTGGTGAGGCCCGAAGATCGACTGGATGAGGGCTGAAGATTGACCAGTCGATCGCAATCTACCAAATGAGTACTCCTGCTCTTGAGGAACGCTGATGTGACATGGAAGGATGGTGAGGTGTACACGTGGACAGGTGTGTGTGGGGCGACAAGGGAACCAAGTGAGTGCAAATGGTCACACGCTATTCGTAGCTCACCTGGCGGGCTTGGTTTCAAGTCCTACCTTCTGCCCCTGAGGAAGGAAGGAAGGGGTCCTGCCTGGGAAAGTTCATGCCACAATCAGCCATGTTCGCAGTTTAATTCGCGGCTACAAACTAAGCCTCCTAAAATTCGGGGTTCTCCTAAGGATCCTCCCAAAAGAGGGGGAAAGAGAGGGGCTGCATCCATAGGAGCCAAGAGTGCCTGCAACAGGCATGGGCAAGTGTCACACCTCCCGCCAGGTCTTTTGGACTTCAGCTCCCACAATTCCTAGCAGCCAGTAGGGGTTGAAGCCCAAAACACCTGGTGGGCTCAAGTTTGTCCATGCCTGGAATGCACAAAAGATAACAGAGAGCTGAGACAGGTACAACCTTCAAGGTCAAAGGGATGGAACGCCAACGCCAACACCCTTTGGAGTGAAGGGGGAAAAGGCATTTTGGCAGCACGTGAAGTAGAAAGCACAGAATTGTGGCTACCAGCAAATACAGATACATTGTGGGAGTTGAAGTAAATGTGATGGTTCCCCTTTGTTATGATGCAACATTGAATTTTTGCTGTAGTTTGTAAGCCGCCCTGAGTCCCCTTCGGGGTGAGAAGGGGGGGGGGGGTCAGGGGCGGTCTAAGGTAATTCTAAGTTGTGCGAACACTATTTTGGCGCCCCCAAAACATTATTTCCCCCTCCCCGTTCCTCCAGCTCCTTTCACTCGGCTCCCCCTCTTCTCCGCCGCCCCTCTCACCTTCCCTGACTTACCGGAGGTTTTCGCGCGCATACCCAGTGCCTACGGAGCTCAAGTGAACTCCGTAGGCACTGGGCATGCGTGCGAAAATCTCCGCGCACATGCGCAGTGCCTACGGAGCTCTCTTGAGGTCCGTAGGCACTGCGCATGCGCGCGTAAATCACTGTGCATGTGCGCGGAGATGTATGTGCGCATGCGCAGTGCCTACGGAGCTCTCTTGAGGTCCATAGGCACTGCGCATGCGTGCGTAAATCTCCGCGCACATGCGCAGTGCCTACGGAGCTCTCTTGAGGTCCGTAGGCACTGCGCATGTGCGCTGAGATGTATGCGCGCATGCGCAGTGCCTACGGAGCTCTCTTGAGGTCCGAGGCACTGCGCATGCGTTGCGCGTAAATCTCCGCGCACATGCGCAGTGCCTACGGACCTCAAGAGAGCTCCGTAGGCACTGCGCATGTGCGCGGAGATGTATGCGCGCATGCGCAGTGCCTACGGAGCTCTCTTGAGGTCCGTAGGCACTGCGCATGTGCGCGGAGATACGCACGCATGGGCAGTGCCTACGGAGCTCTCTTGAGGTCCGTAGGCACTGCGCATGTGCACAAAACCGCGGAGCGCAGCGCAGCAGCAGGGCGGGCGCCGCCGCACCGCCTCACGATGGCGCCCCACCCCACAGCGTCCAAGATGGCGCTCTACGCGGTTGCGTAGGCCGCGTAATGCCAAAGACAGCCCCTGGGGGGGTATAAGTAAAGTAAATACATTAATAATAATAATAATAATTTGTCTATGTAACCAGTATAGCTATTACAAAACCCAGTATTGGAGCCTGTGTGTCTACTTCTTTCTCAGAATGTGCCTGATGTTCCCTGTCCCACTGAAAACAGATTAAAGAACATTTTTAAGGTTTGGAAAGCCTTCAAGACGCCTGCGGGTTCCCCTTGAAGCCACAGAGTAGAGCAAGGGTGCTCATTCAGTGGCTCGCGATCGACTGGTCGATCCCAGGACTTCAGGAGCTCGATCCCAGCTGGATGGGGCGCTTCTGAGGGGGCGGAGCCATGCCACGCCAAGCCCCGCCCCCTTCCCCAGCTTCAGCGCTACCACAGCTTCTCCAGGCTTGAGGAGGGTATGGCCAAGCCAGTAGTGGCTATCTATGCCACCACTGGCTTGGCATTACCCTCGCCTAGCCTGCAGAAGCTGTGGAAGCGCTGAAGCCAGAGGGGGGAGGGGGCGGAGCCAGGTTGAGCCAAGCCCCGCCCCTCCCCTGCTCTGCCCTGCTTCTCTCTCGGTAGATCTTTCTGACATGGTTTTATCTTAAGTAGCTCGCATGCTGAAAAAGTGTGGGCACCCCTGGAGTAGAGGCTCGAAAGGGCGACTCACCTCCTGCACCACCGCCAGACTGGCCTCGTGCAGCTTGGCGGTCAGTGTCTCCGGGTGGTAAGCAGAGAGGCACCGGATGGAGTTCAGGCCCTCGATCTTCTTCTCCCTGAAGGGACAAAAGGATTGGGACTCAATCCATACGAAGAGCGCCAAGGGGGCCGCCCACTCGCTACATGAAAAGGCACCTTTACCCAAAAGCTGTCACGTCTTCTTTACTTTGTTTTACCCACAAGTACCCACCAGGTCAAGCCATTAAGAGAAAAGCACATGCGGTGGCATCTAAAATGTAGACCCCGGACCGTCCCTTGTTTCAGAAGTGGACAAGTATCTGCTCTGGACTAGACTTGGGTTGGTTCAAACACCAAAGGCAACACTTCTTATTCCCAAGAAGATACTCAAAATGGCAACCCCAAAGGATCATGGGAGGTGATTTCAGTATGCCAGGTTGAGAGCTCTTTTCTTCCCAACCTGGAGAAAAGCTGAAGAGCAGACACAAGAGCCATGTTCAAATATGGGAAAGATGCCACACGAAGGACGGCACTCACTCGTTTTCTGCTCCTCCGTGGAGCAAGGGGTTCATATGCCAGAATGGCCAATGGCCAATGGGAGTTTACGCTTTTCTTTGTTGAGACTCAGTGGTCTCTTCAGGCCCGGATTACCCATAAGGCCACCCTGGGCCATGGCCTCGGGTGGCTGCCATGGAGGGGCAACAGGTCCGGCCACCCCAAAATTTAAAAAAAAAGTTTTTTAAAAAGCTCGATCTTCGGGCGCTCCTGCGCCTCTGCGCAGAGTGCCATAAACCCTAGGGCTTCTGACGCCGCTTCCCGCCGCCCCCTCCTCGCTCACGTCGGCCTCGGCCCTCCTTCCTTCAGTGATGCCCGTGCCAAGCCAGTGGTGGCATAGCTAGCACAAGGCTGGCTTGGCACTGCCATCCTCAAGCCTGGAGAAGCTGCTGAGAGCTCCAAAGCCAGAGGGGGGGGGGGGCAGGCACGGCCTGGCTCCACCCCCTCTGGTTTCAGCTCTACCAGCAGCTTCTCCAGGCTTGAGGATGGCAATGCCAAGCCAGTGGTGGAATAGCTGCCACAAGGCTGTCTTGGCACTGCCATCCTCAAGGCTGGAGAAGCTGCTGAGAGCTCCAAAGCCAGAGGGGGTGGGGCTTGGCATGGTCTGGCTCCACCCCCTCTGGCTTCCGCTCCACCAGCAGCTTCTCCAGGCTTGAGGATGGCAATGCCAAGCCAGTGGTGGCATAGCTAGCACAAGGCTGGCTTGGCATTGCCATCCACAAGGCTGGAGAAGCTGCTGGGAGCTCCAAAGCCAGAGGGGAGGGGGCGGGGCTTGGTGCGGCCGGGCTCCGCCCTCTGGCTTCCGCTCTACCAGCAGCTTCTCTAGGCTTGAGGATGGCAATGCCAAGCCAGTGGTGGAAAGCTGCCACAAGGCTGTCTTGGCATTGCCATCCTCAAGCCTGGAGAAGCTGCTGGTAGAGCTTGGGAAGCCAGAGGGGGGCGGAGCCAGCGGTGCCAAGCCAAGCCCCCCCCCCCTCCCTCTCCAGCCTTGAAGAGGTAGATAGATCTTTCTGACTTGGTTTAATTAGAGGTTTCTGTGACTGCCCGATGCCTCCTTCTCTGGAGGCCTTTAACCAGAGGCTGGGTGGCTAAGGGCCTATTTAAGGCCCAGCAAAAACTGGAGAGACACCGTCCTATGACTGAAACCTGGAAAATGGCATTAGGGAGGATGTGAAGAATCCAATATTTGTGTCACTAAAAATGCTGGTGAAGGAAAAACCGCTTTTTTCATGCCAGGAGCAACATGAGAAACTGCAAGGACATTGCCCAGGGGATGTTGCCCTGATGCGTTACCGTCCTGTCGGAGGCTTCTCTCATGTCCACGCACGGGAAGTTGGAGCGGACAGACAGAGGCTCACTTCGCTCTCTGGATTCGAACTGCCGACCTTTCAGTCAGCGGTCCTGCCAGCACAAGGGTTTAACCCACTCTGCCACTGGGGGCTCATAGAAAAACTGCTGACCTGTCTTAACTGACCTGCGAACGTTTGGTGTAAACAGCACGTTTATATGGTCAGGGACAATTACTCTGTAAGTTGAGGAAGTTAGAAACAATGGCTCCTTTCGTGTGTCTATGTGTCTACATGTTTCTCTAGAAGTGTAATCTGGTGTAATCTGCTCCACTGAAACACACATTTTTGAGGTTCAACAACTGCGCGACAGATGGGCGAGAGCCGCCCTTGGCGCCCCATACACACCAGTCCTCCTCGCCCAGGTCTTGCAGGGCTTCCGAAAGGGCCGCGCCTGGCCTGGCGAAGGGGCGCAGCTCCGAGGGCTCCATGATCTCTGGGCTGTGCAGGGCATACGGCGTCCGGTCCTTGAACGGCACCCGGGGTCCCGAAGGCATTTCCCCTGCAAGGACAGGCATTCGGTTGCGCCAGGAGGAGGAAGGAGGAGGGACAGGAGGGAAGAGGTGGGTGCATCTCCAAACTACAAATCCCAGGATTACGTAGCATTGATCTATTACAATTAAATTACAAACAGGAACTCCAGGTGGAGCTCCTAAAGCAACTTCCCCTTTTGTTTTGGCTCCGCACTAAGGTTATCGTATTGTGAGACTCTAATGCGCATTATGAAAGTGTGAGTCAAGCACTGAAAGAGTAGGCCGAAGCCTGTTGGGAGTCAGCGGGCCAAAGCGAGTGTTGTCCTGAGGAGAGTACGCCGAAGCCTGTTAGAATTAGTGAGCCAAAGTGAGTGTCGTCCTGAGGAGTGTGAGGTAAACCTCTGTGTGAGAGAACCCTTGTGAGAAAGCTCCAGTGTGAAAGCTGCTGCATGTAAAGCTACTGTGTATTTGTGTATCTGTGTTATAGAAACCCAGTTATGCTGCTGGATTATGATTTTAACAGGATGATATCGGTGATTGTGTGTTTTTAAATGGTTAATATATGCTTTTAAAATGTTGCGTTGATTGTTTTTAACTATATTTTTATGAATGTATGGCACTAAAATTGCTATTTCAGTGAGCTGCTTTGAATCGCCGCAAGGCTGAGACAGGCGGGCTACAAATGCTGTAAATAAATAAATAAATAAATAAATAAATAAATAAGGGACAAAGTTGGCCTTAGGCCTGGGCAATCCACGGTTCTAAAGTACTTACAAAACTAAAGTTCCGGTGGTGAACATTTCAGAACTCTAACAAAACTTTCAAAATTTCGTTACAAATGGCAGTTCCTAATTAGTTTTTAAAAAATTGCCAATAATGAACTAATCATGAAGTTTTGAAAGTTTTGTTAAGAGTTCTAAAATGTTCACCACCAGAACTTCAACAACACTGTAGAAGCAAAGCACCAGCGCCACCTAGTGTTCACCACCAGAACTTTAGCAACACTTTATTTATTTATTTATTTATTCGAACTTATTTGCCGCCATTCCCAGCCGGCTCTGGGCGGCTCACATACCAATCACAGTAAAACAGTTAAAAACATCACATTAAAAACAACATCAGCACATATAGGAACATTAACAGTAAAAACAACATTAAGAGCAAGAGGGCATCCAACAATATTCAGGACCCGAAAGCTTGCTGATACAATAGCATCTTGCAAGCTTTCCGGAATGCGGGAAGGCTCTGAAGGGCACGGGTTTCGGAGGGCAACACGTTCCAAAGGACCGGGCCTATGATTGAAAATGCCCTTCTCCATGTTGCTGTCAGGCGATATGCCTTGATGCTTGGTACAGCAAGGAGATTTTGTTCCTCTGAACGTAAGGATCTGGTGGGACGGTATGGGATGAGGCGGCCCCTTAGGTACACTGGCCCCAGACCATTCAAGGCCTTAAAAGTCAAAACTAACAGGTTGAAGGTAATCCGGCATTCGACAGGGAGCCAGTGCAGTTCCCGCAGAATCGGTGTAATATGGCAGCTCGCCATATTACACCCAGCAGCGTTCTGCACCAGCTTAAGTTTCCGGATCACAAACAAAGGAAGGCCGATGTAGAGAGCGTTACAGTAGTCCAACCTTGAGATAACCATAGTTTGGACCACTGTGGCCAGGTCGTGCCGGGACAGATAGGGGGGCAGCTTCCTCACCTGGCGAAGATGAAAAAACGCCACTCTGCTGATGGTGGTGATGTGAGACTCCATCAACAGCTGAGGATCTAAGGTAACACCAAGGCTTTTTACTGACGACGACGGACATAGCGTCAGGGTTGGAAGCTGAACATCCCCACTACCCGAATGGCCTAGCCACAGGATCTCCGTCTTTGCCGGATTCACCTTCAACCTACTGGCTCGCAGCCATCCAGTAATGGCCTCAAGGCAGCGATGGAAATTATCGGGGACAGATTCGGGCCAGCCCTCCATCCTCAGAATGAGCTGAGTGTCATCAGCGTACTGATGGCATCCAAGCCCAAAGCTACGTACCAGCCGAGCAAGTGGTCGCATGTACAGTAGATGTTAAATAACAGAGGGGAGAGGATTGCCCCCTGAGGGACCCCGCAGTGTAAGGAGACAACCTCACCCCTCCTCTTTCGCTGTGACCGGTTCCGGAGGAAAGAGGACAACCATTTCAGGACTGTCCCCTCACCCCGGCCCCGGCAAGGCGGTGAGTCAAAAGATCGTAATCGACTGTATCAAACGCTGTTGTGAGGTCCAATAACACAAGCAGAGGCAATCCACCCTGATCAAACTGGCAACGTAGCTGGTCTGAGATGGAGACCAGAACCGTCTCCATCCCATGCCCCGAATGGAAGCCGGACTAGACGGGGTCTAGCCAAGCTGTGTCATTTAGGAAGGACTGCAACTGTTCTATTGCTGCCCTCTCAATCACCTTGCCCAGGAACTGTAGAAGCAAAGCACCAGCACCACCTAGTGTTCACCACCAGAACTTTAGCAACACTGTAGAAGCAAAGCAGCAGCGCCACCTAGTGTTCACCACCAGAACTTTAGCAACACTGTAGAAGCAAAGCACCAGCGCCACCTAGTGTTCACCACCAGAACTTTAGCAACACTGTAGAAGCAAAGCACCAGCGCCACCCAGTGTTCACCACCAGAACTTTAGCAACACTGTAGAAGCAAAGCACCAGCGCCACCTAGTGTTCACCACCAGAACTTTAGCAACACTGTAGAAGCAAAGCACCAGCACCACCTAGTGTTCACCACCAGAACTTTAGCAACACTGAAGAAGCAAAGCACCAGCGCCACCTAGTGTTCACCAACGGAACTTTAGCAACACTGTAGAAGCAAAGCACCAGCACCACCTAGTGTTCACCACCAGAACTTTAGCAACACTGTAGAAGCAAAGCACCAGCGCCACCTAGTGTTCACCACCAGAACTTTAGCAACACTGTAGAAGCAAAGCACCAGCACCACCTAGTGTTCACCACCAGAACTTTAGCAACACTGTAGAAGCAAAGCACCAGCGCCACCTAGTGTTCACCACCAGAACTTTAGCAACACTGTAGAAGCAAAGCACCAGCGCCACCTAGTGTTCACCACCAGAACTTTAGCAACACTGTAGAAGCAAAGCACCAGAACTTTAGTTTTGTAAGTACTTTAGAACCATAATTGCCGAGGCCTAGTTGGCCTGCATATGGTGCACTGACTGGACTCATATGCAGGCTCGGTATCTTTGGTTTAGGATTTGTCACTTTGAGGTCCACCCATGGGAGAAAAGTGGGGTGAAAATTAATAAATAATCCTAAAATGATAAATAAAAACGTTCTGCGCCAGCCCATAACCTAAAATAGATTGAGCATCCCTTTCCCAGAATTATGAAATCTGAAATGCTTCCAAAAATGGATACTGCTTGCCTGGGCAGCTGTCATCGCGCCCCGTTTGCTTTTGTTCAGCATTTGCAAGCTTTGTTTCTCACACAAAATTACTAAAATTAGGTATAAAATTGCCAAATTTAGGCTATGTATATGGCGTGCACGGAGCAGTAATGAATTTCGTGTTTAGACTTGGGTCCTATCACCAAGAACTGTCTCATTATATCCATCCGTAAGCATGCATTTCAAAAACTGAATAAAACCTGGAACTCAAAATACAATGTTCCCTCACTTATCGCGGGGATTTCCGTTCAAGGACCACCCACAATAAGTGAAAATCCGCAAAGTAGGGACGCCATATTACCACATATACTCGAGTATAAGCCGACCCGAACGTAAGCCAAGGCACCTAATTTTACAACAAAAACCTGGAAAAATGTATTGACTTGAGTATAGTCCAAGGATGGGAAATGCAGCAGCTACTGGTCAATTTCAAACTAAAAATAGATATCAATAAAATTACGTTAACTGAGGCATCAGGAAGTTAAATGTTTTTGAATATTTACCTAAAACTGTAATTTAAGATAAGACTGTCTCTGATTAAACCATTATTCTAACCATCGTCAATCAGGCCCGGATTAACTGTTTGTGGCGCCCTAGGCCACACTTTGGAAGACCCGCCCCCAGGGGCGGGGGCGCTTTCGAGCATGCGCAGCAGGGCGTGAGAGCCGCGGCCTCTCTGCCTCCTTCGGCATGTTTCTGGGTGCCGCAGCGGCTGCCCAGGAGCTTCCCTTCCTTCCTCTTCCTTCTCTGAAGAGGAGGAAGGATGGGAAGCTCCGGGGCGGCCGCTGGGGCACCCAGGAACATGCCGGAGGAGGCAGAGAGGCTGCGGCGCTCGCAAAGAGGCGCCGCGGCTTCCCTCCGCCTCTTCCTCCTCGCCCTCGCCGACCACCACACCTGACATCATCCAGCCCCGCAGGTTGGTTGTGAGAGAGGCGCACCATTGGCCACCAAAAAGGGGCGGGCGCCACGCAGGACGCCAGGGCGCCCTCCCCACCCCCCTGCGGCGTCCCCCGCCCCCTCACAGATGTGGGGGAAGGAATGAAAGAGAGGGAGGGAAGAAAGGAAGGAGGTGCCGCAGCCTAAGGGAAGAAGAGAAAGGGGGGGGGGGTTCGTCCGTGATTTGGTGTCCTCCTAGGCCTACGCCCATAGGCCTTGGCCTTGTTGGCCTTATGGGTAATCCGGGCCTGCCTTCAATGTAAATGTGCTTGTGTATCCTTCCAATAATAATAGAGAAAAATAATATAAATGTAATAATAGTAATAAAAGAGTAAAATAATGAAAATGTCATAACAGTAGTCGAATAAAATAATGAATGTAATGAAAATAATAACAATAACAGTAAAATAATAAATATAAGTCGAAGAGAACTTTTTCAGCCTAAAAAGGGGGCTGAAAAACCAGGCTTATACTCAAGTATATACAGTAATTTTACTATTTATACATTATTTTATATACTTTATGTATTATTTTCTTACCTGCGCTTCCTCACCCGCCTCCCGGCCCACCCCAAGGGCACCTGCCTGCCTCCCTGGCTTTTGCACAGCCTCCGGGCCACGCAGGCAGCAGCAGGCCAGGGCGGCAGGCCTTTCCTGCCACATCTCAGGCCGCCACACTTCCGGGGTCCCTGGCCTCCATTGGACGTAAACATTTCGTTTTTGTATTAATATTTTCAAAAACCCGCAAAACAGCGAGTCCGTTAAAAGCGAGGGAACACTGTACTTCTAGTCCCAAGCCCCCTGGGATGAAGGATACTCAAACCTGTACATTGGAAACTGCATTGAAAACAAAAGAAGTCAAAGAGTGGAAGCAGTGGAGGAAAAGGAGGAGGAGCGGGAAGGAGCAAGGCGCATTACTGCTCTCGGCGGCCATCTTCTCCAGTTCGTTCGGCTTCAGGAGTTCCCAGGAGCTCGGTTCTTTCCTTTCCACGTCTCTAACTTCCCGGTGTTCTTTTTCTTCCCTCTTCTTCTGTCTCATCTTCTCCCGGGCAGATTTCGATAAGGCAACTTTCACCTGCGTGGCACAGCAAAAGGGGCGCTGATGGACAAGGCACGATTCGCATTATTTTATTCACAGTATTTACATTCCACCCTTCTCACCCCGCAGGGGACTCAAGGCGGATTACAATGTACACATACATGTCAAACATTCAATGCCATAGACACACAACACCTATAGACAGACAGTCAGAGGCTATTTAACATTCCACTTTTATTTATTATTTATTTTTATTTATTTATTTATTATTCACTTTTATATACCGCTACTCCCTGCAGGCTCGGGGCGGTTTACATAAAAACAATAAAATACACATTAAAACAGTTTGGATAAATACAAACACAAGGGTATGGACAGGATTATCAGGAGGCGCATAGATTGAAAGCCTGCCTTAAAAGGAATGTCTTGCAGACCCTCCGGAAGGGGGCTAACTCTGTGATGGCACCAGTTCCATCAGGTAACTCGTTCCATAAAGTCGGCGCCACCACAGAAAAGGCTCTTTGTCTTAACATAAGAACATAAGAAGAGCCATGCTGAATCGGGCCTCAGCCCATCTAGTCCAGCACTCTGCGTCACACAGTGGCCCACCAGTTGTACACGGGGATCTCGAGCAGAAGGGAGGGCAAAACCCTGACCTGCTCCCGACCCCCCACAACCAGTACCCGGGGAAATCTTGTTGTTGAAAGGCGGCAGGAACGGATTGATGGAATCACCAGAGGATTTTGTTCTTTTGATCGCAACGATCTCGGGGGAACGTATGGGGTGAGGCGGTCCCTCAGGTACACTGGCCCTAGACCATACAAGGCCTCGAAGGTCAAAACCAGCACCTTGAAGACAATCCGGTACTCTACTGGTAGCCAGTGCAATTGCTGTAGAATTGGGGTAATGTGCTCTCTCGCCGATGCTCCTACCAGCAATCGAGGGGCAGCATTTTGCACCAGCTTGAGTTTCCGGGTTGTCGACAAGGGAAGGCCAATGTAGAGGGCGTTACAGTAGTCTAGCCTTGAGATGACCATTGCCTGGATCACCGTAGCTAGGTCATTCCTGGATAGGTAAGGAGCCAGTCGCCTAGCCTGTCGGAGATGGAAGAAGGCGGACGTGCTAACCGTGGAGACCTGAGTTTCCATTGATAGCAGTGGGACTAATTGGGCCCCCAGGCTTTTTACCAAAGACGACAGGCTTATCCGCTCGCCATCCAGGGTTTGCAACCGGCACTCACCGACACTAGGATGACCCAGCCATAGGATCTCCGTCTTCAATGGATTCACCTTCAACTGGCTGGTGCGCAGCCATCCAGTCACGGCTTCAAGGCATTAATGGAAACAATCGGGTACGGTGTCCGCCCTGCCGTCCATTCTCAGCACGAGCTGGGTGTCATCAGCGTACTGATGGCACTCCAGACCAAAATCGCGGACCAGTCAGGCAAGTGGACGCATATAGATATTAAACAATAAAGGGGAGAGGATAGCTCCCTGTGGGACCCCACAACTTAATGGGAGTCTCCCAGAGGCCACCCACTTAAGGGCAGTCCCAAATAGTCCAATCCCCTTCTGCCATGCAGGAAAAGCACAATCAAAGCATCCCTGACAGACGACCGGGTCGCCAGGGTGATGAGCCCCTGCAGGTCGCGGAGTGCTCCCGCTGCAGGCCCAGATCGCCTGCTGCTCTCCTCTCTGATCGCTTGCACGGCGGAGGCAGAGAGAGGGTGGAAGGGGAGGAGGGTGGAGGGGAGGAAGGAAGGAAGGAAGGAAGGCGGCCAGGAAGACCTGCCTCCCGCCCCGAGTGGGTCATGGAGGCCTCGGGTGACGACGCGGCCAAGCTCCCGAGGGGCCGCTGACCTCCACGTTCAAGGAGTCCCCGCCTTTCTCCGAGCTCCCTTCAGAGCCCCCCCAGTGAGTGAGTGGCAGGCAAGCAGAGAGGGCGAGCAAAGAAGGCAGGAAGGCAGGCAGGCAGTCTCTCTGAGGCAGGCCACACACACGCTGGGTCCGCTTTGCCATCCTCAGGGCTGGGTCCATTGGATCCTTCCTCTCTTGAGGATGTCAGCCTCCATCTTGGTTCGCACGTTGTCTTCTTGAATTGTATTTTATTTTAGTGGGTTTTATTATTATTTTATAATAATTTTATTATAATAATATAATAAATAATATAATAATGTTATATTATAATTTCAACCTATTATCTCTCTCTCTCGGCATTACTTCGCGAACGAAGATTCAGGAAGGACTCATCCCACGCTTTTTACAAGCGCGTTGATGACTAAAAAGGCCAATCTGAGATAGGCAAGTTCGGTTGCAGAAAGCGCAGCAGAAAGTCTCAACCTATTATAATGTCTATATATACTATAATTATTATGATATTAATACTAATAATATATGAATATGTCTTGATATATTAATATGTTAGTATTAATGATGTGTAATATATAGTAAATATAGTAAATAAATAAATAATGTAGATTAGGATGTAGTTCAGCCTTTAGGTGCGGCCCTCCATAATATTTTTTGGCTCTCGTGTGGCCCCTTGGAAAAAATAATTGCCCACCCCTGCCATACAGCCTGAAAAGCCTACAACAACCCAGTGATTCTGGCCATCATGAAAGCCTTTGGCAATACAGCTCTTCTACAGCCAGGAAGCTCTGGCTCATGTTCAGGAGGAATCTCCTTTCCTGTCATTTGAACCCATGGCTCCGTGGAGTCCTTGCCTCCAGGGCAGAAGGAAACAAGCCTGCTCCTTAGGACAGCCTTTCACACATGTACACACACCTCCTCCCATGGTTCCACCTCTCAACCTTCTCATCTCCAGTGATTCCTGATGGGAAAGCCTTTGACAACAAGACATTATTCTTTTAACAACTGGGTTTCCAAACTGCGTTTTACAGGTTGCGCTTACGTCTCTTTCGTTTTCCACGTCCAAATAAGGCGCAGAGCTCTGCTGCTGGACGGCTCTCCCGTAGATCCCGGAAAGCGGCTCCATGTTTGGCTTGAAGGCAGAAGGGGCGTCTCCGTTCTCCAGGGAGAAGAGGACAGGCGGGCTGTAGCTCGAGGGAGCCGACGGAGGGCTGCCAAACACCCCTGGGGAGAAGAGCAGCATGAAATGAGGGACATGGAAACAACTCTAGGCCAAAGCCTTTCCTTGCGCATGAAGAGGAGCGCATTCTTCCCCAAGCAGCAAGTACGACGGGTGGGCCGAAGCACAGCAGAGCCATTCAAACCCCTCCTTTGCACCTCTCCATCCTTCTTTGCCAGCCGAGTACTGTAGTGCACAGTGCAGAATAGGCCTGGGCAATCATGCTTCTAAATGGTTCTAAAGTACCCCCGGGTCACCTCCAGGCCGGACTCAGGCCATCACCATCATCATAATAATGATGATGATAATGATAACAATAGCCCACACGAGGCCGAACCCAATTTTCCAGGACCACAAAATTAAAACACAAAGGAATCCACTTGCGGTTTTTCGTTTCTCCCAATCGCAACCCTCCCCCCCCCCCTCAGGTTGAGGGCCTGCGGTGGGCGTGGGTGCGCTTGCCCCCTGCCTACGAAGAAGCCGCTGGAGGCCGCACCCCTACTGCTGCTGTTGCTCGAAAGCACGCGTGGGCAAGCCTTGTGGACTCCCTCCCCGCCTGCCCACCTCTGGGCTCGGCGGACTCCAACTCCCAGCATCCCTCAGGGTCACAGGCTCAGCATCACCACGTCACCCAGCCCAACTCCCTGCTGAAGCGGCTGAGGGGGAAAGAGGAAGGGCCTGAGGCTGTGAGGAGGAGGAGGCATGCTGGGAGTTGGAGTCTTCCGTCCACAAAAGAGGGGGCGGGGTGAGCAGTGACGTCATTCCTGCCCTCTGGCGGGACGGGGGCGTGGCCGGGAGGCCGTCCTGCTTCTCCCTCGCTCTCTGCCCACCCGCCCGCCTGCCAGCAATCCTTGCCGTCTGTCAATCAAGGCTGGAGAGCGCCAGGCGGCCAATGGGAGTGTCTGCTGGGCAGGGCTTCATGGACCCAGCCAATGGGAGGACGGAGGGAGGCTAGAGAACGGTAGGCGAGGGGCGGGGCTTGTTTGGTGGATAAGAGCCGAGCGTCTCCCTCCCTCTGCCATTTTCGTCTCAGGCGGGAAGGCAGCGAGAGGAGGAAGAAGGAGAGAGAGAGGCGGGGCCCTTACAAGGGCCGGTCAGAATCGGGTGGCGGGCCGCATGCAGCACGTGGGCCGTGAGATCCCCAGGTCTGATTTAGAGCCATGATTGCCCAGGCCTAGAGTAGAACCATAGAATCATAGAGATGGAAGAGACCCCATGGGCCATCATCGAGCCCAACCCCGTTCTGCCATGTAGGAAAAACACCACCAAAGCACCCCAGACAGATGACATCACTCAACGGTATGAAAGGATAAAAAATAACTCCTTTGTATTCTTTGCCCAGACTGAAATGTTTACACAACTCAATGTGAACCTCTCATGACTAAAAAGGCATACAATGAAGGTGACGCTAAAGGAGTAAAATATATGGTTCTTTGTATGTATTCCATTGTTTTGCTGATATTGGGACTGTTGTACTCACCATGAGTCTTCAGACTTAGCAGTGAGACAAACTGCCAACACTAACCCGTAAATAACTGGAAGGCATACCTTTTCCAACCACGACAACAGAGTCTTCTGGCAAGGCACTCGGTGAAGCAAACTCTAGGCTGGTCAGCTGCTGCAAACTCTGAATTGACCCGGCAAATCCTTTTAAAAAACCACAACGAGAAGACCATGAGGAACATTTCCCCATTACGTTGTGTTCACAAGATTAAAACAATGCTGTGTTTTACAGTTACCGCCAAGCAGGTGTAAATCCGGCCACTCTTGGCGTGTGGTGAAGTTTACTGTGAGAACCCAGCACCACTGCTCTTATGGGCCTTTGGGCACAATCCCCAGAGAACCTTTATTTATGACGCGATGGGAAACTTTATTGATACCTACCACCATCTCCCAAGGGGACTCGGGGCGGCTCACGTGAGGCCAAGCCCAATAACACATCAATAAAACAACATGGCAGCAAACAATAATACAGTGCAATCAATATAATTCACATATAAGCAATAACACAGAAATTAAAACCATTAAGGCTGGGCCAGACGTAAATATGGGTGAGATTTTCAAAGATTTAAACTTTGAAGCTAAGCAGTGGGTGCCGCTGGAAAGATTACCTCCCGGTCAAGCTCTGACGCAAACATGCGCATAGTGCCCAACGGAAAATGAAGGGAAGGCGAGTGAGGAGGAGGAGGAAGGGGCCAACCCCTTGTCAGAAATATTAAAAATTAACTAGGTATTTTTAATTACAAAAATGTGAAGTGGATGCAATGACTCAGCAAAAGCTGCACTTCAATATAAGCAGGTGTGCCTTTAGCTCAGTATGCCTCAGTATGAGAAGGCTCCAGTGTTAGTTTGCCTCAGTATGAGAATGCCTCAGTGTGTGGTAGGCCTCAGGGTTAGTAGGCCTCAGTGTGTGAGAGGCCTGGTGCGAGAAAGCACAGGGAATGTGGCGCAGCTGGCTAAGTGTCACCTGCGTAACATCTCTCTGACCAGAAGGTCATGAGTTCGAGGCCTGCCCGGGTCAAGGTAGGTTCTCAACCTTAAGTGTAGCCTGCTGCCGACCTTTGCAGCCCGAAAGACAGTAACATTTGTCAAGTAAGAGATAAAGGTACCATATTAAGTGGGGGGGCAAATTTTGACTGATTTATGAGGCCATTAAAAAAAAACCAGGAATCGCTGAGGAATGCGGAAGAACAACAAGGGACGCTGGAAAATGCTGCGAGATGAGGAGTGCATGAGCTCCCCCTGGTGGCAGGAACGTTTGCCTCTGTTCGTCTATATATGTGTGTAATATGTCAAAATGTATGTGCTGTACTGTACTGCAGCGTTTCCCTTTTTTTTTTGAGCCGCGGCACACTTTTAACATTAAAAAATCCAGGGGCACACCACCAACCAAAATTATACAAAATGACACTCTAACACATTAAAGAACAGCTGGGGAATGGTGGCCTGCTGGGAGCAGCTGCTGGGAGTGCCGATGCCAGGGGAGGAGCCAGGCCGCGCCATGCCCCGCCCCCTCCGCCCAGCTTCAGCTCTCCCACAGCTTCTCCAGCCTTGAGGGCGCAGTGCGAGCGACGGGCGGGAGTCATGGCTCTCCGCCATGACTCCCGCCCCTCGCTCGCTGAAGCTGCGCAGAGGAGGAGGAGCATGAGCGGTGGATGGGCTTCAGTGGGCGGGGTTCCTCCTCCACGCGGCTTCAGCGAGCGAGGGGCGAGAGTCATGGCGGATTGGAGGCTGGCTGGGGAAATGGCCGAAGGAGGCGCCCCGGCCCCTTCTTCTTTTTCTTCGCCGCCGCCCGGCCCTCCCCAAGCAGCAGGAGTTCGGCAGGAGGAGGGGGGAAGGAAGGGGGGCAGAGATCTTTTCTCGCGGCACAGCAGGAGGTCCGTCACGGCACACTACTGTGTTGGGAAACACTGCTGTACTGTGATAAATGTCACATGTTTATATGTCATATGTTGAACTGCAGGGATTGTCTGCAAGTATGTGTACAAGTATGCCTAAAGTAGCTAACTTGCAAATCAACTCACTTCTGTATGCAGATGATATGATCCTACTCTCCTACACCCAAATAGGGATGAGGAGGTTATTAAGAAAACTTAGTGACTACTGCCTTAAAAATGCACTAAAGATAAACAAAACCAAATCAAAAACGATGATCTTTGGTAAACGCCCCTCCAAAATGAAATGGAAAATAGAAGGCGAACAATTAGAACAAGTTAGATCCTTCACTTACCTAGGATTAGACTTTGCTGAAAATGGTCTATGGCACAATCATTTCCACAGGTGTTCAACTAAAGCCAAGGGCAGAACGAGCTTACTCTTAAAGCTGCTGAATCAACGGCAACCGGGCTCCCTCGTTCCCCTTCTGACAGTTTACAATCACAAAATCTCCCCGCTGCTTCTTTATGGTTCTGAAATCTGGGGTGCAAACGATACTCCCCTCCTGGATAAGGCCCAAGCTCAACATCTGAAGTGGTTTTTAGGGGTCGATAGAAGCTCCCCGGCAGCGGCAGTTAGGGCGGAGTTGGGAATGTTCTCTATTAGCACACAATCTAAGATCAGAGCCTTTAACTACTGGCTCAAGGTCATGGAGATGGAGGCGTCTCGCCTCCCAAAATTATGTTTGCTGGAACAATCTAGCAGTTCTTATAAATCGGGGGCTGACCATTTGTTTGATTACATCAGAAGGTGCGGCATTCAGGTAATATTCCCAGTCCACCTATCTGGTCAAGAGCTAAGTAAGCACTTCAAAGAAGTGCGTCAACGAATTAATGACATTGCGGCCCAAACCGATATAGACTCTTTGGGTTCTACCGTTTCCCTGAGATGGTTGAGTGGTTTTAAGAAATCCTTCCAATTAACCACTTACTTACAGCAAGGAAGGTTACACCACCTAAGGAAAATTTTCACTAGAGCCAGGTTTGAGCAATTAGATTCAATGGTGAGATATGGGAGGTTCAAGAAAATTCCCTATGAAGAGCGCGTCTGTATTTGTGGTGCCCCTGAGATCGAAGATCTAACTCATCTTCTGCTTTATTGTAAAATCTATCAAATAGAGAGAAAACAACTGCTAGAGATATTTCTCGTGGGAAAAAAATCATTGGGACCCTCTAGCAAAAGTCTCACTTCTGCTGGCCGGCTCCAACAAGCTGATAACAGATGCTACTGCTCGTTTTCTCTGTAAAGCCATGAAACTAAGATCTGATTACATAGATGCAATTGGAATAAATTGTGTTGGAGATGAGGACCTGTGAATTGTTACCACCTCCCTTAGAATCCCTCCCGCTGGGCAAAACAGGGGTTTAATGGATGTAATGGCCTAGAATTCTCCTCAGATTGTTTTTAGAATCATTGCAATGTGTCTGTGTTCTGTGTGTATTTGATATGGCTTCTGGCTAATCAATAAAATTGTTGTTGTTGTTGTGTACTGTAATCTGCTCTGAGTCCCCTTCGGGGTGAGAAGAGAGGAATATAAATAAAGTAAATAAATAAAATAATAAAAGGCTTCGGAGAGGTAAGTCCCAGGTTGAAGGCCTCATGTGTGAAGCTCTGTGTGTAAAAAGCTCCTGTGTAAGTTCGAGGAAGTGAGAGGAAGCTCAGTGAGAGCAAAGCTGTTTATCTGCATGAGAAAGAAGCCCAGCGTGGAAGCAAAGAAGGAAATATAAAGAACTTTGTGTTATGGAAACCTTGTTCTCGTAAATAGTGCCACCGTACTATCTTGCTATAAAGAAAAGCCTCCAAAGGAAGAGATAAACATTAGTCTCTGTGTTTATTGTTCTCTTTATCACTTCGGGCTACCGGTGCTGCTCATAAGTTACTCTGCTGTACATTTATGAAGAGGGCATTTTGTCAATAAGCCCACTCGCCCCAAAACCCCTTGCCGGCAGCGCATCATGCCAATGCTCACTCCCCCAAACACCTCCGGCCGGGCTTGTTCCACGGCACCTAGAACCCGCTCACCTTTCATGGGTTTGCTATGCCTCTGGTGCTCTTTCCCCAGCCCCCTCAGGGCAGCAGGGGACGCCGCTTTGGGCCTGTCCTCTTCATAGTCCCCTGATCCGTTCCCAAAGTGCATGCGGTGGCTGCTGCCTATGCTCACACTGGAGGGAGCTTTCTCGTGAAAGAATATCCCTGTGAGAGAGAGAGAGAGAGAGAGAGAGTGCACAGTTCCACGAGCAGCCGCGGCAAAGACCCAGTGCTGGCAAAGCCACCAACCTCAACTACTGGCTGAATCCTGAGAGCAAGCATAATCCCCAATGACTACTGTCTGCAGAAATCTAGAGAGAAGAAACACTCATACGCCTGACTTTCAAAAGACCCAAACGCAGGCTCGGTCTCGGATAGAAACCCATGCTGGTCTTCAGAAACTTAGATATTTTATAAAGTACCTGAAATGCAGCAAAATGTTCTTTCCTCCCTCCACTCTCATGTCATGTACAAGCTGCCGTATAGATCACTCGTAGAGGAATGAATGAAAGACCTGTATCCGGCCAAGGGAAATACCTGGGCTGGGACTCTTCGCTGCCGCAATGGGTCCTTGGCTTCGGGCTGGTGAGAGCTTTGTGGGCCGGGAGCTGCCTCCAAGCAGAGGGAAGGCGTCAGACCTGTGGCGACAGAAGAGGCACACCTGCTCTCACGTCAAGGCCTTGCACAAAGGGAGCCTCGTTGCCTGCCTTTCAGCCGAGCAGGGTGGGTGGATGAAGGGACCCCAGGGCACAAACGGAAGCCCAACAGTCGTTATGTCCCAGAAACTTCACTTTTGTGGCTGCTACAATCTGTGTTGAATTGGTTGTGGCTCTATTTATTTATTCTATTTCGCGCTTCTCACCCCAACTCAGGGGACTCAGGGCGGAGCACACCATAGCTATGGCAGGCGTTCAATGCCGGGACAACAATTCATATGCACATGCATAAACATTAAAAACATTTATCTCAATATTAAGATACACTGTTTAAAACCGTCTTGGTCATCTGCATCTAATTGGCCTGGCAATCTTTGCAATAGGTACTTTCTTGCCCTGTCCCAAAAGTTTGGTCCCACAGCCAAGTGTTGACCTGAAGGACAGGAGGGAGGGGGCCAATCTGATCCTGTCAGGAAGGGAGTTCCATACCCGGGGGGCAATCACCGAGAAGGCCCTGTCTCTCGTCCCCACCAATTGCGCCTGTGACAAGGGTGGGACAGAGAGCAGGGCCTCCCCGGAGGATCTTAATCTCCGCAGTGGTTCATAGGGGGAGATGCGTTCGGGCAGGTAACCGGGGCCGTTTAGGGCTTTGTAGGCGAAAGCCAGCACTTTGAATTGTGCCTGGTAGCAAACTGGCAGCCAGTGGAGCTGGCGTAACGTGGGAGTTGCGTGCTCCCTGTATGCCGCCCCAGTTATTAACCTGGCTGCCTCTCGTTGGACTATTTGAAACTTCCGAGGAGTCTTCCAAGGCAGCCCCACGTAGTCTATCCTGGATGTAATGAAAGCATGGACTACCGTGGCCAAGTCTGACTTCGCAAGGTACAGGTGCAGCTGGCGCACAAGTTTTAATGGTGCGATAGCTCCCCTGGCCACTGGTATAACCTGGGGTTCCAGGTACAGTGATGAGTCCAGGAGGACCCCCAAGCTGCGAACCTGTGCCTTCTAGGGGAGTGTGACCCCATCCAGCACAGGCTGTAACCCTATACCCTGTACGGCAGGGCTGCCCAGGAAGTCGATCGCGATCGACGAGTCGATCCCAAGCCCATCTGAGGTAGATCGCAGCAGGATGGGGCGCTTCTCCCCTGCATGCGTGCACACCCCGCGGTGTACAATCGCCGTCCCGCGCGCTTTTGCCGCCGCCTTCCGCCCGCGCAGGGTTTCTTCCGCCAATGGGGATTTAGTGGGCGGGCCCTGGCCCTCGTCTCTTGACACGGTGTGGTGACGTGAGCGCCCATTGGGGGGGGGGGGAGCAAGGCGAAGGCGAACGCAGGGATAGGATGTGAGGCTGCAGGAGGGAGTGTGTGTGTGTGTGTGAGAGAGAGAGAGAAGGACTCGCCGGAGGAGGATGGTCCCCGTGGTGGGGCTGCAGCTGACGAGTGCGCCCTCGATGCCGGTGAGTGAAGCCTGGACGGGGCCCCGCCTCGTCTCGCGCTCCGCCCTGTCTGTCTCTCGCCTCGGCCCTGTCCAGGCTTCACTCACCGGCGTTGAGGGTGTGCTCGTCAGCTGCAGCCCCACCACGGGCGCCATCCACTTCTGGCGAGGCCTTCTCTCTCTCACACACACTCCCTCCCTCCCTCCCCAGCCTCACATCCTATCCCTGCGCACGCCTTCGCCTTGTCCCCCCCCAGGCGGTCACGTCACCACACCGTGTCAAGAGATGAGTGCCAGGGCCTCATTGGCCGAAGAAGCCCTGCGTGGACGGAAGAGAGAGCGGGAGAGCTCGTGGCGGTGGGAGCGGGCGTGGCAGGTAGATCTTTGCAACATGGTTGTTATAAAGGTAGCTCGCATGCTGAAACAGTGTGGGCACCCCTGCTGTACGGCCTTGCGAGTGACCAGGAGGGCCTCTGTCCTGTCTGGATTCAACTTCAACTTGCTCGCCGTCATCCAGACCGACACAGCGGCCAGGCACCTGTTCAGGACTTGGACAGCATCCTTAGCATTTCGTGGAAATGAGGGATAGAGTTAGACGTCATCTGCGTACGGGTGGCATTGAACTCCAAAACTCCTGAGGATCTCACCCAACGGATATTCATGGAAAAACTACAGCAGGGTGTCTCACGAAGACAAAGTTTTTGTAGTTAAATAAACTTTCCCCATGTTTTTTTGATAGACCCAATTAGGAAACAACATTTATAATCCAGAAACAAAAAACGTGTTGCATAATAGTGTAATCAGGACACATAGTGCCTCGAGCGAAGGCTATCCATCCAGCCACAAATGCTGTGGTGGTTTAGGGAAGGGGACATGCCCACGCCTCCTTCCCTCCAAACCCAAGGCCTGAGAGCCCCCCCCCCCCAATTCTCCCACGGGAAGGGAAACGCACATGCTCCTCATGCCGGGGGGTCCGGCAGAGAGCGGGGAGGAGCCCGACTCCTGGCTGTAGATCCCGCTCTCGCTGTAGGAGCTGGTGCTGGGGGAGGAGAGGCACGACAGGGACTCCGAGGCCAGGTCCAGCTTCAGCACCGAGTCCGGGCTTTCCAGGTCGGAGAGGCTGCCGTTCAGCTTGGCCCTCTTCTTGGCGGCGCTGTTGCGCAGGGAGCGCAGGGAGCTCTGCATCTGAGGGAAAGGGAAACAAAGGCATACATGAAATTACATGGAAAGACAGAAATTACATGGAAAGAATAGGAACATATTACTTTATTTACTTGAATCGAACGCTCACTTTTTTTGGGCTAAATTACCTTGCCAAAACTGGGCGTGCATTGGGTTTGCGTAGTAAGGTCATCTTAGTGCTGAGCCAAAGCAATAGGGGAAGACGCCTTAGGAGCTGCACCTGGGGCTCCTCTTTAAGGGATTACCAATTGTAATGTAATTATCACAGGTCAATGCTATGCAATCCAGGGATTTGAAGTATCATGAGATATCCACACTCTTTGGTAGAGACTGCTCAAGGCCGTGCACAACTAGGATGTTAAGATCCGCCAAGGAGGCCCTGCTCTCGCTCCCGCCTTCCTCACAGATGAGTTTGGTGGGGACGAGACAGGGCCTTCTCGGTGGTGGCCCCTCGACTGTGCAATGCCTTACCTAGGGAGATAAGATCGGCCCCCTCCCTGTTGTTTTTCAGAAGGCAGGTGAAAACCTGGCTCTTCGAACAGGCTTTTACGAGCACAGGATAGCTCTATGAACTTATGGAATGACCCCATGATTTATTTATTTCTTCGATTTTATACCGCCACTCCTGAGGCTCGGGGCGGCTTACAAGGAAGATACAAACAGCAAAGATAAAACAGTGGATTAAAATTTCAACAACTGTCAAAAGCCTGCCTGAACAGGAGGGTCTTGCATGCTCTACGGAAAGAGCTTAGATCTCGGAGGGAAAGAGCTTAGATCTTTCCCCTCCTTCCTGCTATCCTTCCTTTCTTCTCCCTTCCTTCCTTCCTTCCTTCCTTCCTTCCTTCCTTCTATCCTTTCCTTCCTTTCTCCCTCCCACAGAGACCCCCCCCCCCGGCCAGGTCTGTTTTTGAGGCTGGCGGAGGCGAGAGGGCGGCCGGATTGCGCCACCAATGGAGGCCCCGGCTTTGGCGAAGTTGGCGTGCCCTCTTCTCATTTTCTCAGTGGTGGCGGGGGTTGAGGTGAGGAGGATGGAAAACCGTTTTGCGCGCGGTGGAGTTGTTTACGCACATGCGCTGTGCTGCATTAGTGTGGGGGATCATGGGAGTTGTAGTTCTTTTTATTTTTTGTATTTTTGACCTTGTTTATTTTTTTTGTGAATTTTTTGGGTAGTAAACATAACTCATAGGGTTTTGTGGGTATGTGGGCTGTTTTGTGTGTCTGCGTTGTGTGGTTTTGCTGTCTATAGGCTACTTAGGACGACAGCTATCATTTTAAATAATAATAATAATAATTCCAATATGTTTCAAAATACCAATGCTGCTTTAAATAAAGCTAGACAGAGGACAAGAAGGTAAAAAGGGGGCTGAGGGAACATAAATTGTTGTTGTTGTTGTTGTGTTTATACCCTGTTTCTTCTCTCCAGGAGACTCATTCAAAGGTATTTTTTGTCAGAGCCTTTGCTGAGATTTACTTGCAGCAACAACATGTTCAAAGCATGCTGCAGCTTTCAATGTGCCTGGCCACAACACCCACTAAGAGAAGCCCATGAAAAGCAAGAATACAGCAGAGCATCTCTACCATCCATCCATGTCCTGGAGTTTCTTTGAGTCTCCTTATGGAGATTTTAGAAAACCATAATAATATACATCATCATCATCATCATCCAGCCCTGGCTGAATCCTCCCACCTCTTCCTCGTCCAGCTCCTTCTCGCTGATGTTCAGCTCCGAGAGGTCTATGGTCAGCTTCCTGTTCCGCTCGTCCAGCCACAGGTCCTCTGGCTCCTGACTCTTGGGCCCCCGGGTGCCGCCTTCCTCTCTGTCCAGCGAGGGGCTCACTCCCCTGGGAATCGGGGGCACCGGCTTGGTCCCGCTCAGGCCCCTCCGTGAAGATGGGGACCTCACAAAGGCCGGCTTCAGCTGGATCGGAGGAGGAGGCGTCGGCGGCGACTTGGCCTCTGCACAATCACACCCACACCATGCATGTTAACAACGTGTTACTACCAGAAAATGGAGTTCTTCGGCCATTTAAAAGAGCAATTGTGTGCATTTACACTAGACCTTGCGCATTATATAGGTTGGAGGAGTGCAGGAGCCTTGCAAAAGTGGGAAAGGGATCACATTTCTCTAAGAATCTCTAGATTCATTAGTGTGACCCCCAACAGAGGGGGCTGTACAGGAGTCTCAGTCGTTCCTCCCCCCCTCCCCAAACAACCTGCTGAACCAGGGTGAAGTGCTTACCGGCATCCTCTCTGGGGCCCGGACTGGAGAACCTCTTCTGTGGTCCAGGCTTTGGAAGCCCTTCGAAGCTCTTCAGCGGCCAGGAGTTGGAGAAGTTCACCCGGTGGTCCTGTGAGCTCCTGAGGGCGTCCGTGGGAGGGGAGCTGCGCTTTGGGCTGTGCCGGGGCGAGGAGAACGGGTACGAGGGCAAGAGGTAGGCCCCCTGGCTGGTGGGGGGGCTCAGGGTGGGCGCCCCGTGCTCAGGGGGGCTGCAGAAGGTCCGCTGGGGGGGTTTGTGGGGGAAGTTAAGGCTGGCGCACACTGCGGACAGACCAGAGAGAAGCAAAACATGTTGCAGAAACCACACGCTCACAACATATACGCAAACCGCTTCCCGCCCAGCCTGCTCGAGCACCAAAACTCAAGATTTGACCACCAGAATGCCAAACAGGAGAACTAATTTTCCAAACATAGTCAATGGCCTAAAGCAGGCATGGGCCAATGGCTGAGAAGGAAAAGGAAAGGGCTAGGAATCATGGGAGCTGGAGTCCAAAACACCTGAAGGGAAGGCCCAGGATGGCCCATGCCTTGCTTTAGAGTGTTTATCTTCTGAACTGGACATAGCCTCAGAGCAGCTACTGAAAACCACCCACATTGGAAGAAAGGTTGCCCAGAAATAGGGTTGCCACCTGTCCTGTATTATACGGGATGTCCCGTATATTTGCTCTGAATTTCGTGTCCCGTATTTTCAGCTCCTGCCCCGTATTGACAGGACAGGACAAGTGGCAGCAGGAGGTGAGGCCGGGCCAGCAGTGAGCGCCAGCACACCAGCAGCAGCTTCTCCACGGTGCTTGCGCACGCTCGCCTCGCACTAACTCGCAGGCACGGCAGGTGGCAGCAGGAGGCGAGGCTGGGCCAGCAGTGAGCACCACCACACCGCCAGCAGCTTCTCTGTGGCGCTTGCACTCGCACTCACGACAGACAGCGGAGCAATCCCAGCAGCGCCATGTCTGCCCAGCCACAGACGGCACCGTGTTGCGCCATCAGGCTAGCATCCACCTTCTTCCTGGCCTGCCCCCTGCCCTATGGCGGGCTCCGCTCAGGTCAGCCAATGAGGGTAGGCCACCATGGAGCATGCGCACGGGAGAGAGGCGAGAGCAGCAGAGACACCACAAGGCTGAGCTGAGAGCAGGACGACACCGAGAGGGCAAGAGAGAGAGAGAGAGCCAGGCCCAGAACTTAGAGAAGATTCCATTTGAAGTGCTGGAACTTAGCAGGGAGCAGGTCAGCGAGGCTTACGGCCTTTTGGGGGGGGATTTAGGAATTCGCCCATTTTTTCCTGCAACCCCAACCATTTCAGGAAAAAATGGGCAGCGTACCATTTAATGATCTAACAGAAACCTTTCTCTATAACAGAGAGCCTCTGCATGTTTTGTAATACTTAATGCATTGTACTGCTATTATAATTATAATTATTATTAGCAGTAGTAATAGTGTGTGTAGTACATAAGAGTCTGGAGCAACAAGCACCCGAGGCAAAGCACCAAAATCAGTGTGTACAGAGCTATCGTACTGTCTATTCTCCTCTATGGGTCTGAAACATGAGTCACCTATCGCCAACACCTACGATTCCTCGAACGCTTTCATCAGCTCTGTCTTCACACAATCCTAAATACACACTGGACGGACTATGCGACAAATGTTGCTGTCCTTGAGCAAGCAGGGATCACCAGCATTGAGGCCATGCTATTGAGAACGCAGCTGCGCAGGGCAGGGCACGAGGTCTCTAGGATGGAGGACCACCGCCTCCCAATGTTACTACTGTACGGTGAAATCACCATGTGTCAGCGCAAGAGAGGCGCCCCCAAAAAGAGATATAAGGACTCCCTGAAACAACATCTCAGGCTCGGCCAGATGGATCACCAACAATGGTCCACCCTGGCCTCACATCGGGAGGCATGGAGACGCACTATCCACAATGCTGCGGCCTCTTTAGAGAAGACACGCCGAATGGGTCTCGAAGACAAACGACAACGCAGAAAGAACCGCAACTTGGAAACAACATCACCCAAGGAGACTTTCTGCTGTGCTTTCTGCAACCGAACTTGCCTATCTCAGATTGGCCTTTTTAGTCATCAACGCGCTTGTAAAAAGCGTAGTATGAGTCCTTCCTAAGAATCTTCGTTCGCGAAGTAATGCCGAGAGAGAGTACATACAGTACAATGCATTAGGTATGACAAAACATGCAGAAACACACTATGTTCTGTTAAGAGGGTGTATATGAGTTTCTTTTATGAATTTCAATCATTATCTTATTCTGCAAATACAACTATTTCTACCTAAGGAAGGGCTGTCCAACTTCTACCGGGTCCAGGGCCAGAATAGAGGTCACTGATGACCTCGGGGGCCACTCGGCCCCACCCCCAGGCCCCGGCCCCACCCCCAGGCCCCGCCCCCAGCCCAGGCCGCCCCCAGCCCAGGCCCCGCCCTCTCCTAAAGCTGTCATTCTCCCGGGCAGCGCGTCACAGGCCTGGCGTGACGCGCTACCCTTGGCGCCGCCTACTCCTTCTTTTCGGCGCAGAGAGAGGGACGGAGGGGGCGGTGCAGGAGGAGGAACTAGCTCTCTTCCTCCTCCCTGCCCCGCCTCCCCCCCGGCCGCCTTTTAAAAAAAAAAAAATTAGAATTTTTTTTAAAATTTAAAAATGGTGGCTGGGGGCATAGCTGGGGCCGTGCCCAACAGGCTGGGGGGCCGGATCCGGCCCCAGGGCCGCCAGTTGGACAGCCCTGACCTAAGGTTTGATTTCCAAGGTTTTATCAAGTGTCCCTTATTTTTGTGAAAAATCCCAGATTTTTAGGTAAATGTCCCTTATTTCTTATAATATTATTATTATTATTTATTTATTTCGACTTGATAAACCACCCTTCCCGAGGCTCAGGGCGGTTTACAACATATAAAAACAGCATATAAAACACTTAAGATTAAAACGCATAAAATTACATCTTAAAAACGATCATACAAAAACATAGCCAGACATAGCTGGTATATACAGAGTAATAGTGGTACGGCAGAGTGGCAGAATTAGTCATGCACCGTCGGACATCACACGTCAAACGCCTGCCTAAATAACCAGGTCTTGCAGGACCTGCGGAAAGCCATCAGGTCCCGCAAGGCACGTATCAAAAAGGGCCAACCCTACCCAGAAAGGACTCTGTTGCCACGATGCAAAACTGGAGCACTCATGGGGTTCCTATCTTTCCTTTCTAAGGTTCACATGCTCACCTGCTTTTGAGGCTGCTCAACCCTTCAATTTTGTATTAACATGGAATGATAGGGAAAGAGATTCTGATTGAACAATGAGAACACCAACACCACCGCCACTCTAGGTTCCAGTTAATTAGGGGAAATCTGTGAATAATAACCACAATTGACTCTACAGGCGGCCCTGGGGCCGTACACGGCCCCCCAGCCCCTTCCCTCCTGCCCCCTAACTTGTTTTAATAAAATACAAATTTAAAATAAAAAATAATTTATTTTTTTAAAAAAACCCTACTTCCGGGTTTAGGCAAGCATCGCGAGACTACGCCAGCCACAGACAGGATTTCGAGGGAGGTCGAAATCCCATCTGTGGCTGCGTAGTCTCAAGATAGCTGCCGAAATCTCGGGTCCCGCGGGATTTGCGGCCGGCGCGCCTCCTCCCCCCTCGCGGCTGCTTCCAGGCCAGCCCCCATTCCCTCAGAGAGAGGGAGGAGGGGAGTGAGGCAGGGAAAGCCCCTCCTGGCTCCGTCCTCTTCCTGTGGAGGGCCCTCGCTTCCCGCCCCGCGGATGGGAGAGCCGCTGCGCCCGGCCTGAGCTTGGCCTTGGCTCCAGCGGGGCTCTTCGGGGACGGCATCGGCGGCGTTGGCGCTTCGGCCCTGTGGCGGGGCTCCTGCAGTATGGGTCAGGAAGGGCCTGGCTCGAATCAATCAATCTAAAAACAGTGGGACGTTGGGTGAGGGGGGGAGGGGTCCCTCAGCAGCTGTTTCCTTGGCGACACTTCCTTCCCCTCCTCCGCGCCCCCTCCCCCTTGTTGTGCTGCCTTCCCCCGCGTGCAGGGCGCAACGTAGCTTCCTTTGCGCCTGCCCCCACAGCTTGTTTTTCCTTCAGGGAGGGAGGGAGGTCTTTCGGCCTCCCCCACCCGCCTCTGGGAAAGGAGGCCCCATCAAGCCCTGCGACGGCATTGAGGTGTTTGGGGTTTTTTTTGGTGTGTCCCAATTTGT
Organism: Anolis apletophallus; assembly: GCA_030556195.1. Lineage (NCBI taxonomy): Eukaryota > Metazoa > Chordata > Lepidosauria > Squamata > Anolidae > Anolis > Anolis apletophallus. Next base: position 5,631,078 of record JARBWK010000021.1, read on the forward strand.
GTGTGGACTCAAATAACTCAAAGGTATTAGGAAACATTCCCCCAAATCCACCAGTGTTCCCATTTGGGCATATTGAGTATTCATGCCAAGTTTGGTCCAGATCCATCATTATTTGAGTCCACAGTGCTCTCTGGATGGAGGTGAACTACAACTCCACAACTCAAGGTCAATTGTAAGTAAATTCGATCCGGGGAGGGGGCGGAGCCGAGGAGGGGGCGGAGCCTTCAGCCCCACAGGTGATCAGTGACCGGAATTCCGGCCCTTGGGCCCATAGAAGTTGGACAGTCCTGCTCTAGATCAATGGTTCTCAACCTGTGGGTCGCCAGGTGTTTTGGCCTTCAACTCCCAGCTGTAGACCCAAATACCTGGGGTCCGACAGGTTAAGAAGAATATATATATTTCCAAGGATCTCACGCTGACCCCGCCTGCCGCTCTCTCTCTCTCTCTGTCTGTCTGTCTGTCTGTCTCTGTCATCTGCTTCTTCCACGGGAAAGAGAAAAGCATTTGTGTTGTCAAAGGCTTTCATGGCCGGAATCACTGGCCTGGTGTGAGCTTTCCAGGCTGCACAGCCACGTCCCAGAAGCATTATCTCCTGATGTTTTCCCCACATATATGGCAAGTATCCTCAGAGGTGGTGAGGTCTGTTGGAAACTAGGCAAGTGGGGTTTATATACCTGTGGACTAGTGTCCAGGGTTAGGGTCTGTTTGAGGCCAGGTGGGGATGCTGCAATTGGCCACCTTGATTAGCACTGAATGGCCTTGCAGCTTGAAAGTCTGGCTGCTTCCTGTCTGGGGGAATTTTGAGATGTGTTTTTTTTAATACTGGTAGCCAGATTTTGAGAGGGCCAGCATGGAGGCGTCCGCTGCCGTTCTTGGGTTGGCGCCGAGGCCGGAGCATTCAGCTTATGCGGATGCATAGCCTGCGCGATTGGTAGTTCCTCAGTGCCGATATAGAGCTTCCTAGGGGTATTTTATTTATTATTATTATTTATTTATAATTTTTTTAAAACTCTAAACAAGCAAACTCTGGCCACTAGGGGGAGCTGAAGCACTCCTCATGCACACATATAGACGAACAGAGGCAAACTCTGGCCACCAGGGGGAGCTGACACACTCCTCATACACACATATAGAGGAACAGAGGCAAACTCTGGCCACTAGGGGGAGCTGACGCACTCCTCATACACACATATAGACGAACAGAGGCAAACTCTGGCCACCAGGGGGAGCTGACGCACTCCTCATACACACATATAGAAGAACAGAGGCAAACTCTGGCCACTAGGGGAGCTGACGCACTCCTCATACACACATATAGAAGAACAGAGGCAAACTCTGGCCACTAGGGGGAGCTGACGCACTCCTCATACACACATATAAACGAACAGAGGCAAACTCTGGCCACCAGGGGGAGCTGAAGCACTCCTCATGCACACATATAGACGAACAGAGGCAAACTCTGGCCACCAGGGGGAGCTGACACACTCCTCATACACACATATAGAGGAACAGAGGCAAACTCTGGCCACTAGGGGGAGCTGACGCACTCCTCATACACACATATAGACGAACAGAGGCAAACTCTGGCCACCAGGGGGAGCTGACGCACTCCTCATACACACATATAGAAGAACAGAGGCAAACTCTGGCCACTAGGGGGAGCTGACGCACTCCTCATACACACATATAGAAGAACAGAGGCAAACTCTGGCCACTAGGGGGAGCTGACGCACTCCTCATACACACATATAAACGAACAGAGGCAAACTCTGGCCACCAGGGAGCTGAAGCACTCCTCATGCACACATATAGACGAACAGAGGCAAACTCTGGCCACCAGGGGAGCTGACACACTCCTCATACACACATATAGAGGAACAGAGGCAAACTCTGGCCACTAGGGAGCTGACGCACTCCTCATACACACATATAGACGAACAGAGGCAAACTCTGGCCACCAGGGGGAGCTGACGCACTCCTCATACACACATATAGAAGAACAGAGGCAAACTCTGGCCACTAGGGGGAGCTGACGCACTCCTCATACACACATATAGAAGAACAGAGGCAAACTCTGGCCACTAGGGGGAGCTGACGCACTCCTCATACACACATATAGAAGAACAGAGGCAAACTCTGGCCACCAGGGAGCTGGACGCACTCCTCATACACACATATAGAAGAACAGAGGCAAACTCTGGCCACTAGGGGGAGCTGACGCACTCCTCATACACACATATAGAAGAACAGAGGCAAACTCTGGCCACTAGGGGGAGCTGACGCACTCCTCATACACACATATAGACGAACAGAGGCAAACTCTGGCCACCAGGGGGAGCTGACGCACTCCTCATACACACATATAGACGAACAGAGGCAAACTCTGGCCACCAGGGGGAGCTGACGCACTCCTCATACACACATATAGATCAACAGAGGCAAACTCTGGCCACCAGGGGGAGCTGACGCACTCCTTAAAAAACACACATATAGACGAACAGAGGCAAACTCTGGCCACGAGGGGGAGCTGACGCACTCCTCAAACACACATATAGACGAACAGAGGCAAACTCTGGCCACCAGGGGGAGCTGACGCACTCCTCATACACACATATAGACGAACAGAGGCAAACTCTGGCCACCAGGGGGAGCTGACGCACACCTCATACACACATATAGACGAACAGAGGCAAACTCTGGCCACCAGGGGGAGCTGACGCACTCCTCATACACACATATAGACGAACAGAGGCAAACTCTGGCCACGAGGGGGAGCTGACGCACTCCTCAAACACACATATAGACGAACAGAGGCAAACTCTGGCCACCAGGGGGAGCTGACGCACTCCTCATACACACATATAGACGAACAGAGGCAAACTCTGGCCACCAGGGAGCTGCGCACTCCTCATACACACATATAGACGAACAGAGGCAAACTCTGGCCACCAGGGGGAGCTGACGCACTCCTCATACACACATATAGACGAACAGAGGCAAACTCTGGCCAGTAGGGGGAGCTGACGCACTCCTCATACACACATATAGACGAACAGAGGCAAACTCTGGCCAGTAGGGGGAGCTGACGCACTCCTCATACACACATATAGACGAACAGAGGCAAACTCTGGCCACCAGGGGGAGCTGATGCACTCCTCATACACACATATAGACGAACAGAGGCAAACTCTGGCCACCAGGGGGAGCTGAAGCACTCCTCATCTCCCAGTGTCCCTTGTTGTTCCTTCCGCATTCCTCAGCGTTCCTGGAGTTCTTTAATGGCCTCATAATTCAGTCCACATTTGCCTCCCCTCTTAATGTGGTACTTTTATCTCCTACTTGACAGATGCAACTGTCTTTTGGGCTGGAAAGGTCGGCAGCAGGCTACACTTAAAGGTCGAGCACCCACCTCGACCCGGGCAGGTCTCGAACTCATGACCGACTGGTCAGAGAGATCTTATGCAGCTGACACTTAGCCAGCTGCGCCACATTCCCAGAGCTCCTGGTATTACAGGTCCTTCTCAAAAAATTAGCATATAGTGTTAAAGTTCATTATTTTCCATAATGTAATGATAAAAATATTCATATATTTTCTATTCATTGCACACCAACTGAAATATTTCAGGTCTTTTTTTTTGTTTTAACACTGATGATTCTGGCATACATATTTCAAAAAATTAGCATATTCCATCCGACCAAATATGCTAATTTTTTGAGACAGTATTTTTGGGTTTTCAGGAGCTATATGCCAAAATCATCAGTACAAAACAAAAAAAAGACCTGAAATATTTCAGTTGCTGTGCAATATATGAAAGTTTAATGTTTATCATTACATTATGGAAAACAATGAACTTTAGCACTATATGCTAATTTTTTGAGAAGGACTTGTATTTGAGAACACAACAATGCTGGACCACTCTCACAACTACCATGTCAGACTACACAGAGAAGGCATTGAAATCCAAAAGAAGAATGTGGACAATTTCAACAGAAAGGAGGAAACCATGAAAAGGAACAAAATCTGGCTACCCGTAATTTTTTTTTAAAACAAACTCAAAAAATTAGGACAGTAAATAAATAGCAATACTCAAAAACCAGGACATTCCAGACAATTAACCATCAGGGCCAACTAACACCTCCCAACAAAGAATTCTCACAGGCAGTAACCAGCCAGGCTTTGAAGATGCAAGGCTACTCAATGCTAATCAAGCTGGCCAGTTGCAACATTCACACTTGACTCAAACAGAGAAGAGTTCTTCCTCCCACCCTAGGCATCATTCCACAGGTGTATAAACCCCACTTGCCTTGTTTCCAATACACCTCACAACCTCTGAGGATGCCTGACATAGATGTGGGCAGGAGAAATGTCAGGAGAGAATGCTTCTGAAAAATGGCCAGACAGCCTGGAGGACTCACACCAACCCAGAAGAGCCTTTATCAGTGCAAGACAATGCAGTTGTGCTACACATACCTTTATCCTGCCAATGATTACTCAGCCCTAGGAACTGTAGATCCGAATCCACGCTGCCGCTCTTTCCCCGCGTCTGAGAGAAGCCAAGGATCCCAGATTTTCCGGAAATATGGGGCTGATGAGAAGACATCACCCCTTTCGAGAAAAAAAGGAAAAGTCAGCAGAGGTTCCTAAAGGCTGCTGAAAACGGTGTCTCTTATACTATCAACACACAAACATCTCATGGAATATGAGGGATGGATTGAATGGAATTGTATGAAAGGTGTAGGGCAGGGGTGCTCAGGAAGTTGATCGCGATCGACGAGTCGATCCTGAGACCATTTGAGGTTGATCTTTGCCGGATGGGGCGCTTCTGCCCTGTGCATGCGCACCCTGCGTGCGGCATTACTGCCGGGCGGAGAGCATGGGCTGTGTGGAAGGGCCCTGATAGGCACTACCAATCCCCCCCTCTCTCTCTGCTGCTTCCTCCCTCTCCCCCCCCCTCCACATACTTCCTCTGCCTGGCAAAAGAAACATGCCCATTTCCGATGCATGCACAACCGTGGCCAGGAGCATCGCGGCGGGCGGGCGGCGAGCGGAGATGCCCCAGCGAGGCGAGCTTGCGGCAAGGGAGCTGCTCCGAGAGGCGAGCCGGGCTCACTCTGCGCCGCCTCCCAGCCGCGGCTTCTGTCTGGAGGGCACTCGGCGGCAGGGCGGCGGGGGCGAGACGCTGCTGCCTCTCACACCCTCTCTCTCTTCCCCCTTCTCTCGCTCTCTCTCTCTCAGTATCCACAGCCAGGCGTGTGCCTGTGGGGTATCGAGCTCCAGCGTTCCTGTTTCCGAAGCAGCGGCGACCGGGAGGGTTTGGTGGCAGAGTGGCTCAGAAGCAGAAACGCTGGAGCCCCATACCCCACAGGCACACGCCTGGCTGCGGATACTGAGAGAGAGGGGGGAAGAAGAAAGAGGGGGAAGCAGAGCAGGACTGACGGGAGCAGAGCCAGGTGCGACTTCCTGCTTGCGCGCGCCGTTGTCCTCAAGGTTGCGTGCGCCCTTTCTTTCTCCCCTCTTCATTGCCTGAAGTGTCTCTCGTCCGAAAGGAAATGTGCAAGGTGTGCGTGTGCGCGTGCATAAGGTAAGACAGTAGATCTTTTTGACTTGGTTGCTTTAGAAGTAGCTCGCATGCTGTAAAAGTGTGGGCACCCTTGGTGTAGGGTGAGGGTCAATATACAGGCTAGTGATGCCATCCTAAGACTGAAGCCTGGAAAACTACCAAAGGAACATTCATGGAATGTAATTAAAAGTTGCTGATGAGAACGTCTGAACTGCCAACCTTGATGACCAGAAAAAAATGAATAACTGCGGTGCAAAACAACATGTTTACATTACCAAAGACAATGTCTTTTTAAGTCAGTGGTTCTCAACCTGGGGGTCGCGACCCCCAAGGGGGTCGTGGGGCCATTTTCCGAGGGTCGCGAAGCCGCCTCGGTTGGCACCGCCCCCTCTGCCTCTCGAAAATGGCTGCCGGCTCCTGTGTGAGCCAAACAGCCAGGTGCTTCTGGTTGGCCCTTCCTCCTCTTCCTGCAGGGAGTCAGGAGGAGGAGCTTGGAGGCAAAGGCATGCGCAGGAGAAAGCTCGCCTCTCATCCCCACTGGCCTCGGAGGGGGCGCGAGCGCACAGCTCCCTGCATGGCCAAAGCCATCCGGGGGGCCTTCTCCGCTCGCCTCTCGCCCCCGCCGGCCTCGGCCTTGTCTCCTGCGGGATGGCCACGTCACAAAGGCCTGGGCCTGCTTCCCGGGGGGACTTTTACTTTTTAACTCTAACTACTTCCATATCAATGAAAGAAAACAACTGTCACACCCATGCATGGTCCCCAGCCAGACTTAGGCCCTCCACAAGACTCATGCCATGTTAAATCCCAGGTTAGAACCAAAGATTCTCAGAGGCCTGCCAGGCCTGTTAAGCCTGACCAGCAGAAGCAGGTTCATTCATTGTCCAAGGACACCGTTACCAGAGATTCACCTCGAGCTCAGAATGATAAGCAGGGCCTGGAAGAACCGAGTGGGGTTAACTCCCATTGCCAGGTGGCTTCACTAATTGGGAGCACATTCCAAACCAGTGTGGCAGGGAAAACAGCACGGCAGCTGGGTTATGTTATGGGAACTGATGTCCGACGCATCTAACCTACTTAAGCAGACCCCAGCAATGGATCCGGATCCGTCGTCAACGTTTAGTACTATGCTACGCTTTCCACGGACCTTCGCCTGGGCCTTTGGCCTTCCTGCTTCCAAAGTCTCTGTGCCAAGCCTTGCTTCAAGACCCACCATTGGATTTAGAAAATGGGCACAAAGACTCTTTTGCCTTGTTCCTGATTGCCAAGGACTATATCCTTATCCCTACTTCCTGATAGACAACTTGCTGCTACCTATTGCTGCTTTAAAGGCCTCCACAGACTAGCCTCTTTCCTATAATCATTTATCTATTATATAAATGGGTTCACGTCATGTGATGTATACCTCAAACAAAGAAACCATACAACGCAGAAACACAATACTTGCCAACAGAAATAGGCCTCAAGCAAGGTACGTTTGTAGCAAAGAAACTTTCCCCCAAAACCTACAAGGCCCCCAAAACAACGAATAAAAATAAAACTACATTTACCAGCATCCTCCGGGGCAGCCAAAGACTCACCCAGCCTCTACATTCTGAACAACATGATTGGCTACCAATAAGGGCAGATTTGCATAACTGCTGCACTGGCCAGCCAACATGAAAATTCCGATCCATAATAAACTGCCAAAACAGAATAAGGAAAAGGCCTCAGCCAATCCCCAACACAAACACCCAAATCACTTCCAACCAAAAATTTACACCCCAAAAAATCACAGACCACGCCCAAAATTGACAGTAAGGCTTCATTAACTTGATTCTCCCGACTAGGCCTCAGCTCATTGGACATTGTGTATGGCCTGAATTGACAGTAAGGCTTCATTAACTTGATGTTCCGACTAGGCCTCAGCTCATGGGACATTGTGTATGGCCTGAATTTACAGTAACCTGTACCTTGGCCTCACATGGGACATTGTGTATTGCCTGAAGTTACAGACCATGGCACAGATGGGACATGCATGATGGGACCACCATGGAAAATGGGATTTGTAGTACTTCAAAACCCATCATTCCCCACAGACCACTGTGGCCCAGAACCAAGTCCAATAAAGACCCAACTTGGCACACCATGCCCCCCATGACCCACACTCCATCCAACTGCAGTTTAGAGGAGGGCACACCGTGGATGATTGGACTTTCTCGCATCTCCTAAAAAGGGCACAGCAACGCGTGCCGGGTACAGCTAGTTCTAAATAAAGCATTTAACCTTTGCCAAGTGTCAAGTGGGTTTACTGAGGGGCACCAAGGCTACGGTGCAACAATAACATACTCAGCAGACGACAAAAAAGGATAGGACTCAGAAGTGAAATTCATGCTTTTTAAAAAAAATTACTTCAATCTTTCAACTATGGAAAGTTTCCAATCCAGGGCAAGATAAGAAGTAAAGGGTTATGGGAAACACAACCACTGAAGTAAAACAAACCCAAGTGGATGAGCACCCACCCACACGCCCTGAGAGAGGCCTCCTTATCGGGCTAAATGGGCAGCGAACCCTGAAGCAGGAAAGCCCTTGGGTGAACAGAAAGAAGGCAAAACAAGCCCAGTCTTGCCCAATGCGGTCTCCTGCTCCTCACGTGAGGAGGGATCAAGGCTGGCTACTTATCCATCACAGAAAGGCAATGCTTCAAAACCACTAATCGAGACGTATTCGTTCATCATCCCAAGTTCCTGCTCAAGAATGACTTCCCACGTTAAAGGCCTCGTTCACACCAAACTCCAGGTTCCTCTCATTTCCCCCATCCTTTTAACCTCTCTTTTTGCCCTTTCACCCCCCTCCCCTCCGTACCCAAGCCCCACCACCAACCCACATCCCAATCACACTTCCCTTATTCTATTTTATTTATTTATGTATTTATTTATTCGAACTTGTTTGCCGCCACTCCCAGCCGGCTCGGGGCGGCTCACATACCAATTGCAGTCAGTAAGACAATTAAAACATCACATTAAAACAGCATCATCGAATAACAACATCAACAATAAAATAGCATTTACAACAGGAGGGAAGACCAACAATTATTCAAGGCCCGAAAGCCTGCCGATACAGTAGCGTCTTGCAGGCTTTCCGGAATGCTAGAAGGCTCTGAAGGTCACGGGGTTCGAAGGGCAATGGGGCTATGGTTGAAAATGCCCTTCTCCGTGTTGCAGTCAGATGATAATCCTTGGAACTTGGAACAACCAGGAGATTTTACTCCTCAGAGCGTAAGGATCTGGTGGGACGGTATGGGATAAGGCGGTCCCTTAAGTACACTGGCCCCAAACCATTTAAGGCCTTAAAAGTCAAAACTAACACTTTGAAGGTAATCCGGCATTCCACAGGAATTCCACAGGAAGCCAATGCAGTTCGCGCAGGATCGGTGTGATGTGGCAGCTCACCGGGACTCCCGCGAGCAGCCGAGCTGCGGCGTTCTGCACCAGCTTAAGTTTCCGGATCACCGACAAAGGAAGACCAATGTAGAGAGCGTTACAGTAGTCTAGCCTTGAGATGAGCATAGCTTGGACCACTGTGCCCAGGTCGTGCCGGGACAGATAGGGGGCCAGCCTCCTCGCCTGGCGTAGATGTAAAAACGCCGCTCTACTGACGGTGGAGACATGAGACTCCATCGACAGCTGAGGGTCTAAAGCAGGGGTGCTCATTAGGTAGCTCGGGAGCTACTAATAGATCTTTGGCCCTCTTCCAGGTGATCTTTGGGCCTCACCAGCCGGATGGAGCGCTCCTGCCATGTGCGCGCACACCCTGCACGCATGCGCGCTCCTGCTGCTGGCTTCCACTCTCACAGTGCTTCTTTCGCCTGCAGGGCATTGCAGGAAGAAGGAAGCACGAGGCGGGGCCTCTGGAGGGAGCGCCCTGCCTCTCTCTCAACCAGAAGCAGCTGTGCAGCCTCCGTTGCCAGCGAGCCAGACAGGGCGGAGCGCTCCCTCTGGATGCCCCGCCTCATGCTTTCTCCTTCCTGCAATGCCCCGCAGGCGGAAGAAGTGCTGCGCGGGCGGAAAACAGCGGCAGGAGCACGTGTGGTGGCGGGAGCGTGTGGCGGCGGGAGCGTGCAGCGGCGGGGGCAGGTAGATCTTTTGGACTTGGTTGCTTTAAGAGTAGCTCGCATGCTGAAAATGTGTGAGCACCCCTGGTCTAAAGTAACACCAAGGCTCTTTACTGACGACGACGGACATAATGTCACACCATCCAGGGTTGGAAGCTGGACATCCCTATCTCCTGGACGGCCTAGCCACAGGATCTCTGCCTTCGCCGGATTCACCTTCAACCTACTGGCTCACAGCCATCCAGTAACGGCCTCAAGACAGCGATGGAAATTATCGGGTACGGATTCGGGTTGGCCCTCCATCCTCAGAATGAGCTGAGTGTCATCAACCTACTGGTGACACTCAAGCCCAAAGCTACGCACCAGCCGAGCAAGTGGTCGCACATAGATGTTAAATAACAGAGGGGAGAGGATTGCTCCCTGAGGGACCCCGCAATGTAACCGGGGAACCCCCGGAGACAACCTCGCCCCTCCTCACTCGCTGTGACCGGTTCCGGAAGGAGAAGGACAGCCATTTCAGGACTGTCCCCCTCACCCCAGACCCGGCAAGGCGGTGGGTCAAAAGATCGTAATCGACTGTATCAAACTCTGCTGTGAGATCCAATAGCACAAGCAGCGCCAATCCGCCCTGATCGAGCTGGCAACGCAGCTGATCTGAGATGGAGACCAGAACCCTCTCCGTCCCATGCCCCGAACGGAAGCCGGACTGGAAGGGGTCTAGCCAAGCGGTGTCGTCTAGGAAGGACTGCAATTTATACCCCCTTTCCTCCTGCCTCTCTACCCCACCATTTAATCCCTTTACCCTTTTAATCTTTATTTCCCTTTAAACTTTCTGTAAGTACCGTATTTTTCGCACCATAAGACGCAGTTTTTTTCCTCTCAAAGTAGGAAGAAAAATCAGCTGCGTCTTATGGAGCGAAGATGCAGGCAGGGGGGGAGGCGCTGGAGCAGAGGGGGCGGCGATGTACTCACGCTATATTCGCGCTCCCGGCGTGCTCCCAGCAGATGCCCAGACTCTCGCCGCCCGTGTCGCCGCAGCCGGCGGCGCGGAGGAAAGGGGCGGAAGAGGGACTCACGCGCCACGGACCCGAGGAGGAGCAGGAGGGAGGCCACGAGGGCGGCCCCACGGAGACACAGCGGTAGCAGCAGCAGCCGCAGCAGCAAAGGGCCCGGCCAGAGGCGCATCTTCGTGACGTCACGAAGATGCGCCTGCCTGAGGAGCCTCGCCGCGCAGCAAGGAGGCCGAAAGAGGAGGGAGGGAGGGAACTCTTCCTCCTTCCCTCCCTCCTCTCCCTCCTCTCTTTCGGGCCTCCTTACAGCGCGGCCGGCGAGGCTTTCCTCCTCGGCAGAGGCGCATCTTCGTGACGCCACTCCCGGCAGAGGCGCGGCGAGTGACGCCACGAAGATGCGCCTGCCAGGAGGAGCCTCGCCGCCGCACGCTGTAAGAATGCCCGGAAGAGAGGAGGGAGGGAACTCTTCCTCCTTCCCTCCTCCCTCCCTCCTCTCTTTCGGGCCTCCTTACAGTGCGCCGGCGAGGCTTTCTCCTCCTCGGAGAGGCGCATCTTCGTGACGCCACGAAGATGCGCCTCTGGCTTCGGGCCCTTCCGCTGCTGCGGCTGCGGCTGCTGCTGCGCTCCGTGGGGCCGCCCTCGTGGCCTCCCTCCTCCTGCTCCTCCCGGTCCGTGAGCGACGTGAGCGGGTAAATTCTAATAATTTTTTTTAAAAAAAGGAATTGTGGGAGTTGAAGTCCAGAACACCTGGAGGGAGAGCCCAAGTTTACCCATACCTGCTTTAGAAATCGTCCCACCACAAACACAACCCCATGTACACTTGGTATTTACTTGGCTTACCTTGAGAAGGCCTCGGTTTCGGAGAGTGAAGGGAATTGTTTGAGGTTGGGAACTGCAACAGAAAGGAAAAGGAGTCATTAAATGTTAGCCGCCCCGAGTCCCCATCGGGGAGATGGTGTCGGGGTATAAATAAAGTTCATTATTATTACTATTATTATTATTATTACTGTGCAGTTCAGAGCAATCTTCAATATGGATCGGATAATTCCATGTCATTAATGATACTGCGGAATCTGGACCAGCGGGACTATTTGAAGCACACAAAAAACTGGGTCTAAACAACATCGTTTATCTTTCTCACGACTGCCTCCATCCAACAGGTCCGAGATCCTGTAAAAATTGTGATCAAAATAATTTCAACCACAGCCATTTGCAATTCCTCAGACAAAGAAGACGGCCTGGCCGTCCCACTCAATGAGTTCTTCCATTTGCGTACCTGCAGAACTTCCTGAATTTCCCTGCAACCTTTCTGAGCGACTTACCGCAAACAGTACCGAGCTCACAAATTCCTTCGCCCACTGAAGGGCTACCCGTGTTAATTTATAACAAAAATGAGCTCACTGGAATGTAGCTGGATGTAATTATTAATTCCTACCAAGACTCCAAAAAGAAGAAGAAGAAGAAGCCTATGCCGATATTTTTAAGTATTGTGAGAGTAATACTGGTGTATGTTACACTATAAACTAAACCTTAGATTACAGGCCCCACAGTTTTAGTATGAATATTGAAGGCCAGCAGACTGAAAGCCAAAACCAAGGTCACAACATCTGTTATAGAACGTCAATATGCTGATGATAATGTCCTCTGTGCACAAGAAGACCTACAAGCCACTCTAAACCAATGTTTTCCAACCTTTTTACATTTACAAAATCCTGGGGCACACCACCAAACAAAATGACACAAAATGACACCCTAACACATATAGTTACTATTATTATTATATAGTTTATTGCATTAGCCACAAGGCCATATCAAGCAGAACAAACCATGCAAAAGAAATACATGCATCAAGGTGTCTTGGTAGATTGGCCGTCAGATAGTGGGCACGACTGTAGGTGGGATTCAGTGCCGCTAGCCATTTCAAAGAGCCTGCACTAGCGAGGCACGCCAAGTCCTCTTGGGCTTGAATGTCTAAAATTCTCTGTTTCACCTCTGCTCTAACTTTGATGGTATCATTGCTCAAGGAGTCTGGGGGTAGCCCACATGATCTTAGTGAGTGGAATAATTTATTTGCCCAAGTAGATTGGGCAGTGTTTTTAAGTTGGTCTTCTAGACCAGTGTTTCCCAACCAGTGTGCCGTGGCACACTAGTGTGTCATGAGCGATCATCAGGTGTGCCGTGGGAAATTGGAACCTCCAATACAAAAAGTAAGTGTTTGGCAGGAGGGGGGAGAAAGGGCGCGAAGGGGAAGGGGGAGGAAGGGGTCTCTCTCGAAAGCTGGCAAGGGCAAACTTCCAGGTGTTTTGGACTCCAACTCCCACCATTCCTAGCAGCCTCGGGCCCTTTTTCTTTTTCCCCCTCAGCCACTTAAGCAGGAAAGGGCCTCAGGCTGTTAGGAATGGAGGGAGTTGGAGTCCAAAGCACCCAGAGGGCGGAGGTTTTCCCATGCCTGTTTTAGGGACCTTAAAGTGGTGAGCCTCCTTCCAACATTGTGATTCTGGGTAGAAAACAAACAACAACATAACATAACATTGTTTGAGTCCACAGTGCTCTCTGGGTGTAGGTGAACTACAACTTCCAAGCTCAAGGTCAATTCCCAAGCAAACCCTTTCAGTACTTTCTGTTGGTAATGAGAGTTCAATATGCCAAGTTTGGTTCAATTCCATTGTTGCAAGAGTTCAGGATGCTCTTTGATTGTGTGTTAACTATAAATCCCAGAAGCTGTAACTCTCACACAACGGGAGGGTGAGAAGAAGGAAGGGGAGCAGGCCTTGTCTCGGGGTTCAGAATGCTCTTTGATTGTATGTCAACTATAAATCCCAGAAACTGTAACTCCCAGATGTCAAGGTCTATTTTCCCCAAACTCCATCTGTGTTCACATTTGAGCATATTGAGTATTCATGCCAAGTTTGGTCCTGATCCAACATTGTTTGAGTTTGCAGTGCTCTCTGGATATAGGTGATCTATAACTCCAAAACTCAAGGTCAGTGCCCACCAAACTCTTATAGCATTTTCTCTTGGTTATGGGACTTCTGTGTGGGAAGTTTGTGTCTTTCTGCCATTCCTGCCAGGATATCTATGTTGTGTTCATCGAAATAGGCCCAGGTTTCACACTGAGTGTATAAATACATTAAAAAACATATTAACTGTATGTATTACTGTGTTAGAGTGTCATTTTGTGTCATTTTGGTTGGTGGTAAATACATTTAAAAACATATTAACTAATAGCAGCAAAAGGAAATAATACAACTATCTTTTGGAACTCAGTCTCCGGCATATTACGAGAGAGGAAATCAATGGCGGACAATCAAATTCCAGCAGACAATTGGGAACAGTACTTCTCCCAACTTTTTGCTTCTCCCACAATTAAGACTCTCTTCCAAGTGGGTGAAACGGGCACAATAGAAGTTCTCCCCGAGTGGCCGCCAATTGCGACCTCAGAAATAAAGAGTATTATCAATAATCAATAAAGAGTATTATCAATAATCTAAGAGCCAACAACGCCCCGGGTGAGGCCCCGCTGATCGCAGGTCTCTGCAACCACATCAAAAACACACTTAACATCCCAGAGGGGTGGGAAGTGGCCATTGTGGTCCCAATACATAAAAAAGGATGTGGATAAGATCCTAGTAATTATAGGCCCATCAGCTTACTAGAATATAATAGCAAAGATTTACTCAAAAACCTTACTGTCCAGATTAGAAGCATGGGTACAAGAGGACTGTATTCTACCAGAAGAACAAGCGGGGTTCAGAGCTGACAGATCGGCTACTGATAATTGCTTTGTCCTATCCCATCTTATCAACAAGCACCTCTCCCACAAAAAACCCCTATACGCAGCCTTCATAGACCTCTCGGCAGCCTTTGACAATATCAGTAGGGAGATCCTATGGCAAAAACTGGCCACCTTTGGTATAGATCGCAGACTGCTAGCTTTGATTAGGAATTTATATTCAGACAACTGTATACTGGTCAGATTAGGAACAGGAGGCGCATTGTCAAACAGTGTGGGCATACACAAAGGGGTCAGACAACGCTGCCTGTTGGCGCCTCTTTTGTTTAATCTATTTCTTAGCGACCTCCCATTGTCACTTAAGAATAGAGAGCTCCACATGCCAAAAATCGGCCGCATTCATTGCAACTCTCTATTATATGCTGATGACATTGTGCTGCTTTCCCACACTCAGGTTGGCTTAAGGAGGACCCTGAAAACATTCCAAGGGTATGCGCCCAAAAAATGGTGTATCCATCAAGAAAGACAAATCCAAAGTCATGCGCTTTGCCACAAGATCAAAGAAGCACAAATGGTTCTTAGATGGAGCAGGCATAGAACAGGTAGCAACCTACACCTACCTAGGCCTCACCTTCTCAGAGACAGGCAAATGGCTAGACCAGTGCCACTCCTGCACAGTAAAAGCGAGTGCCCGTTCCAATGCTACGGTTGGTAAATCACCATCATCTCGGATCAATTGGCCCCATTCTCAAAGTGTACTCAGCCAAAATCATCCCTTTACTGCTATATGGAGCCGAATTATGGGGACCTTTTAAAATGCCCATATGTGATCAGAACCAAACACATTTTTTAAGACAGGGGTTGGGAGTTAATAAAAGCACGCCAGCAGCAGCAGTCAGAGTCGAGACGGAGATGCACCGAATAGAAGGCCTTGCTTTGGCCAGGGCCTTTAACTACGGGAGCAAAATAAAAAACTTTGAAGTTCACGGACTCCCCCGCTGCTGTCTAGAACAGTGTTTCCCAACCTTTTTTGAGCCGCGGCACGCTTTTTACATTTGCAAAACCCTGGGGCACACCACCAACCAAAATGACACAAAATGACACTCTAACACAGTAATACATATAGCTAATATGTTTGTAAATGTATTTATACACTCAGTGTGAAACCTGGGCCAGTTTCGATGAACACAACGTAGATATCCTGGCAGGAATGGCAGAAAGACACAAACTTCCCACACAGAACTCCCATAACCAAGAGACAATACCATAAGAGTTTGGTGGGCATTGACGTTGGGTTTTGGAGGTGTAGTTCACCTATATCCAGAGAGCACTGTGGACTCAATGTTGGATCAGGACCAAACTGGGCATGAATACTCAATATGCCTAAATGTGCACACAGATGGAGTTTGGGGAAAATAGACCTTGACATCTGGGAGTTACAGTTTCTGGGATTTGTAGTTGACATACAATCAAAGAGCATTCTGAACCACGAGACAAGGCCTGCTCCCCTTCCTTCTTCTCACCCTCCCGTCTTGTGAGGAGGGGGGCGCTGTAGCACCGCACGCGCTTCCCGCCCGTTCTTTTATTTGGGGCTCCTCCGCTGCGCTACAAAATGCCGCCGGCGAGAGTGAAACGAGAGGAACCGCCTCGCCCCTTCCTCGCCTCGTCCTATCAGAAAGCAAGAAGTGCCAGCAGCAGAGCACGGCCAACCGCTGCCACTCAAAGCGGGCCTGGGCCTGCCCCTTCGCTCCCTCTGCCTGCGCGCAACTCCCCCCTCCCCTGCCCTCGTGCCGCCTCCTCCTTCGCGCTTACCGGCCTATAGCCAGCCACCAACGGCTCCTGCAGCAGCCGTGACGGGACTCCTTGGCCTCGCGCTCTTCCAGGCTGCCGCCCTCCCCTTCGGCCTACGTCCTAGCAACCTTTAAACCAAAGCATTTGACTATGGCTTGCACTTGGCACTAAGAAGGTGAAGTAAGTAAGATTTGCATATGGGGAGGGGGGGGCCTCGGGGAAAGGCATGATGTGCACCTCTTCCTTTCCTCCTTGCACACACCAGAGTGCACACTCGCAAAGCATGCTGGGAGGTTCCAATTTCCCAAGGCACACCTGAGGATCGCTCACGGCACACTAGTGTGCCGCGTCACACCGGTTGGGAAGCACTGCTCTAAACAACTTTGCAGAAGCATAGGAGAAGCTCAGCCTCTCACTGAACATCGAGAAAACCAAAGTGTTCTTCCAGCAGACACCAGCCAATCCCTGTCCAATGCCAGAAATACAGCTGAATGGCGCAACATTAGAACGTGTTGACCATTTCCGCTCCCTCGGCAGGCAGCCACCTCTCCTCAAAAGTCAACATTGACACTGAAATACAACACCGCCTGAGCTCTACGAATAAAGCATTCTTCCAAATGATGCAGAGAGTGTTTGAAGGCCAGGACATCGACAAAGATACCAAGGTGCTTGTTTACAAAGCTATTGTCCTCCCAACCCGGCTATACACCTGCGAAAGGTGGGCCACCTACAGGCGTCACACTCAAGTCCTGGAACGATTTCATCAGCGTTGCCTCCGAAAAATCCTGCAAATCTCTTGGGAAGACAGGCGAGGAAATGCCGAGACCACCAGCACTGAAGTGATGCTCCTACGTCATCAACACCGCTGGACTGGCCATGTTGTCCGAATGCAAACAATCAGGACACGGGGTCCTGATTGTTTGTATATGAACTTGATGCACTCCCCCTTATTCTTTATTACCATGTTGTCTGAATGCCCAATCACCGTCTCCCAAAGCAGTCGCTATACTCCCAGCTCAAGAACGGGAAACGTAATGTTGGTGGGCGAGAAAGGAGATTTAAAGATGGGCTTAAAGCCAACCATAAAAACTGTGGCATAGACACAGAGAACTGGGAAGCCCTGGCCCTTGAGCACCCTAACTGGAGGTCAGCTGTGACCAGCAGTGCTGCAGAATTAGAACAGGCACGAATGGAGGGTGAAAGGGAGAAACGTGCCAAGAGGAAGAAGCCGCGTCAAGCCAACCCTGACCGGGACCGCCTTCCACTTGGGAACTGATGTCCTTACTTGGGGAACACATGCGGATCAAGAATAGGGTTCCACAGCCACCTACAAACCCACCGCCAAGATACTTGGAGGACTATCACCCTCGGACTCCGAGGGGTCGCCTAAGTAAGTAAGTACTGAAAGCCAGCATTCCTTTAAGCCAATGTTTCCCAAACAGTGTGCCATGGTACACCAGTGTGCCGTGAGCAATCATCAGGTGTGCCGTGGGAAATGGGAACCTCCAATCCCCTTTCTTCCCCCTCCTGCCGAACACTTTTTCTTCTCCACTCGGGCTCCCTTCTTCCCAGCCTCACTCTGCTCGCTTTGCCTCGCTTTGCTCACGCTGCCGCTTCTGCAGGAGGGGCGAGGGAGGAAGACGTGACCCGTGCGGGCACTACTGCGCAGACTCGCCCCACATCTTCTTCCCTCCCCTCCACAGTGCTCTCTGGATATAGGTGAACTACAACTCTGAAGGTCAATGCCATCAAACTCTTAAAGTATTTTCTCTTGGTTATGGGAGTTCTGTGTGGGAAGTTTGATTCCATTCCATCATTGGTGGAGTTCAGAATGCTCTTTGATTGCGGGTGAACTATAACTCCCAGCTGTTGAGCAAGACCTTCGTGTGTGTCTTTCTGCCATTCCTGCCAGGATATCTATGTTGTATTCATCGAAATATGCCCAGGTTTCACACTGAGTGTATAAATACATTTAATAACATATTAACTATGTGTATGACTGTGTTAGAGTGTCATTTTGTGTCATTTTGGTTGGTGGTGTGCCCCAGGATTTGGTCAATGTAAAAAATGTGCCGCGGCTAAAGGTTGAAAAACACTGCTTTTACGCCACGCATGGATTAACTTCAGCCCTCCAGGTGTTCTGGATTTCAACACCCACAATTCCTAATAGCCTACTGGCTGTTAGGAATTGTGAGTCTTGAAGTCCAAAACACCTGGAGGGAGGGCCGAAGTTTGCCCATGCCTGCTTTAAGCGTTGGTAGCCCTGGAGCAGGCCTGGGCAAACGTTGGCCCTCCGGGTATTTTGGACTCCTACCGGCTGTTAGGAATTGTGGGAGTTGGAGTCCAAAACACCTGGAGGGCCAAAGTTTGCCCAGGCCTGCCCTGGAGGGAGGAGTGCCGTGGGGGGAGAGGGAGATGCTGGGCCCTCCTGGTGGGGCCACATTCGACCAAAAACAAGATGCAACAGGGCCCGAGGTAGCTTTCCTCTGATGTGACTGGGCTTTCCTTGCTGTTATGTACTCATAGGACCATAATTTCATCTTGCTCACTGCCATAATAGATTATTCATTTAGGTTAAATATAAAAGAACTAGCTGTATCCGGCAGGCGTTGCTGTGCTCTATTTAGGAGATGCGAGAAAGTCTGAGTATGTAAGGGTTGGAATTGATGTTACTTATGTTCTTTGTGGGATCATGGCTGTGTCGTTGTGGGTTGTTCTGGTGGGTGGGATGTTGAAGTCCTGGGGAGTTGTCGGTGTGTGGTGTTCCTGGCGTTCATGCAGTGACAAGTTGTCTGTGTCTCTGTTACGCAGTGTGTTTCTGTTCTGGCGTTTGTTCTGCCCTTTTTTGTGTGATGTATGTAGCGTTGCGAGTGTGTCGTCCGATGCTGTTCTTTTTAGGAGGCATGGCTTGTCTTTTGGGTCAGCTTATGCCTGTGTGGAAGGAAGGAATGGCATACAAATGGGTTGAGCAGTAGACGCAAGGTTGTGTTATGTGCGTATTGTGTTGGGTGTAGGTATTACTTTTTTGGTGAGGTAGTGGGTGTGTGGCGGAATTGTGGGTGGTAGTATGTTGTGGAATGCTTGTGTGGGTGGGGTGTTTTGGTGTTTGTTGTGTTTGTAGAGTATCAGTGCAGTGTTGTGGTTGGAGTATAGGTGGGGTTGGTTTTTGTTTGTGGTGGTGGTAGGTGTTGTGTGTGCGGGGTCCCGTAAGGTTGGGGGGATGGGTTGTGATAGGAAGTTGTGTTGTGTGGGTAGGAATTGCTGGAGAATTGCTCCCTCATAGAGTTCGGTTTTGACAGTTTAACCTTCAAACACCAACTGACTGAACTGAAATCACTCAGCATTCTATCCTAGCCTTGGCTGGCTGTGCCCAGCGTTACTATGGTTACTCAGCCTCCCTGCATTTTGTGTGGGCCGATCTTGGCCAATGGGTTTCGCTGGCTGCCGCAGAGGATGCTGGGAAATGTAGGTTTTTTTGTATCGTTGTTTTGGGGGCCTTCTAGGTTTTGGGGGGGAAGTTTATTTGCTAAAAACCTTCCTTGCCTGAGGCCTATTTGTGTTGGCAAGTTTGGTGTCTCTACCTTGGAAGGTTTCTCTGTCTCTGTCAGTCGTTCGACGACGGGACCTCCTTTATACAATAGATGACACAAAAAAGCAAACTAATTATCTTATGGCTTCCAGGGTTTGTGTCTCCTTGAGTTATTTAAGACACGCATTTTGATTTGTGTAATTAAATCTCTACATTGCTCCTTTGCAAAATGGTTCACTGGTTTGATCACGACAGCTGCACGCTCTTAGCCGTTTTGGGGGTTGCCATGGCAACACTGGCGGAACATCTCTCCTGGCTTGTCCTGCCTCGTGTAGGATGGAGGTGTCTGCCGCAAATTAAGAAGCAGGAAAGCAGAACGTGCCCTTCCCATCTGTTCCCCGCAAGGGCAACAACAGATCAATTGCAAAAACGTACATAGGCCGCCCCTAACCAAGAGCACAAATCCAGGAAATCCTACTAACTATGCCTTTGGGGCTAAACCAACAGCTTCCTCAAGGATGCAGGCAGAATTCTTCTCTCAGCTGGACCTGGAGATGCTTCCAGGCACTCAAAGAATATCTTGTCCCTGAGCTCTTTTCCCCCCATGCTTACAATTCACACCTTTCTTGGCCTCCAGTGGCAATATAAAAAGGCACCCAACTATATGGGCCAGGAAAGGCCCTTTTGTAAACATGAAGACAAAAAAGTGCCCCAAAGAATATTATAGGGACTCAAGGACAGCTGTTTTAACTTCAAAAGTTTCCCATTGTGAATTCCGAACCTTCATGTAGATGTTTAACATCTACATGAAGCTGCTGGGGGGAGGTCATCCGGAGTTTCGGGGTGCGGTGTTATCTGTACGCAGATGGCGTCCAACTCTGTCACTCCTTCCCACCTGCTACTAAGGAGGCTGTTTTGGTCCTGAACCGGTGCTTGGCCGCTGTGTCGGACTGGATGAGGGCGGACAAATTGAAACTGAATCCAGACAAGACAGAGGCACTCCTGGTCAGTCGAAAGGCCAAACAGGGCATAGGGTTACAGCCTGTGTTGGACGGGGTTACACTCCCCCTGAAGACGCAGGTTTGCAGCTTGGGAGTGATCCTGGACTCATCGCTAAGCCTGGAACCCCAGGTTTCGGCGGTGACCAGGGGAGCATTCGCACAGCTAAAACTTGTGCGCCAACTGCGCCCGTACCTTGGGAAGTCTGACTTGGCCACGGTAGTCCACGCTCTGGTTACATCCCGTATAGATTACTGCAACGTCCTCTACGTGGGACTGCCTTTGAAGACTGCTCGGAAGCTTCAACTGGTTCAACAGACAGCAGCCAGGTTGATAACAGGAGCGGCACTCAGGGAGCGCACAACTCCTCTGTTGCGCCAGCTCCACTGGCTACCAGTTTGCTACCGGGCACAATTCAAAGTGCTGGCTTTGGCCTTTAAAGCCCTTAACGGTTCTGGTCCAACTTACATGTCCGAACGCATCTCTTCCTATGAACCTTCAAGATGCTTAAGATCATCTGGACAGGCCCTGCTCTCGGTCCCGCCTGCTTCGCAGGCGCGATTGGTGGGGACGAGAGACAGGGCCTTTTCAGTGGTGGCTCCTCGGCTTTGGAACGCCCTTCCTTATGACATCAGATGAGCCACCTCCCTCCTGACATTTCGCAGGAAGGTCAAGACCTGGCTATTTGACCGGGCATTTGCAGGTGTAGTATGATTGTCAAATTGAGACCTAAGGTACAACGACGATGCAATTGGAAGTCGATTTAATTAATGAGACGCTGATATTGTGTTTTTAACGTTGAATGCTAATTTGTATATGTTGGAATTGTATTGTATTGATAATTGTTGATATGTTTGTCTTGAGCAGTTTTTGCTGTTGTATACCGCCTCGAGTCGCCTTCGGGCTGAAAGAGGCGGACTAGAAGCAAAGTAAATAAATAAATAAACAAACCTATCTGATTTAATAACTTAGCAATGTGCTTACCTTTCAATTACACTCCTGCGAAGGAAGCCCAGAACAAATAAGTGTGGCTTCCTACCCTGGCATTCTGTATTTATTTATTATTTATTATTTATTTATTTATTATTTTGATGTATATACCCCCCTTCCCTTCCCAAAGAGGCTGAGGGTGGTTCACACCAGTGAACAACATAATCACAACATACTTAAAAACATAATAAAACAGATTGAGGCAA
Organism: Anolis apletophallus; assembly: GCA_030556195.1. Lineage (NCBI taxonomy): Eukaryota > Metazoa > Chordata > Lepidosauria > Squamata > Anolidae > Anolis > Anolis apletophallus. The sequence goes on from JARBWK010000021.1 coordinate 5,652,987, forward strand.
GAGTGGAATTTGACAGCCTTAAAGGTTAAATGCCTGTCTGAAGATATGGGTCTTGCAGGCCCTCCGGAAGGCCTGTCGGTCAGTTATTGCTCGAGCCTCCTCTGGGTGGGCGTTCCAAGGGTAGGCGCTACTACAGAGAAAGTATGCTGCCGCGTCGAGGACAGGTGGCAGATCTTAAGTGATGGAACCTCCAATAGGTTTTGGTCCATGGACCCTAGTGGTCTCTGGGGAATGTGCAGGGAGAGGCAGTCCTTCAGGTACACTGGCCCCAGGCCATGCAAGGTCTTAAAGGTTAAAACCAGCACTTTGAAGGCAATCCCTTACTCTATGGGGAGCCAGTGCAAGTGCTGTAGGACTGGAGTGATGTGGCACGATAGTGCCGCATCAACCAGTAGTCGGGCCGTAGTGTTTTGCACCAGCTTAAGTTTCCAGGTTACCGACAGAGGAAGGCCAATGTAAAGGGCATTACAGTAGTCCAGTCTCGAGATGACCATGGCCTGGATTACCGTGGCTAGGTCGTCACCGGAAAGGTAGGGCACCAGCCACCTTGCCTGGCGCAGATGGAAAGACACCGCTCTGCTCACGGTGGAGACCTGAACCTCCACCGTCAGTAGAGGGTCCAGTTGGACCCCCAGGCTTTTAACCAGAGGCGACGGACTAACCACCTCGCCGTCCATTATTGGCAGCTGAAGCTTGCCCCCCCCCCCCCCCAGGGCGACCCAGCCACAGGACCTCTGCCTTCGACGGGTTCACCTTCAACCTGCTGGCCCGTAGCCACCCAGTCACGGCTTCCAGGCACTGATGGAAATAATTGGGTACAGAGTCCGACCGGCCTTCCATCCTCAGCACCAGCTCGGTGTCATCAGCGTACTGATGACACTCCAGAACAAAGCTATGAAAGCTATTTAGAATCATAGAACCCTTGACTTGGAAGAGACCTTGTGGGCCATCCGGTTCAACCCCTTTCTGCCATTTGAGGCCATTTTGAGGTGGATCTAAAGCAGAGGGCCAGCAAGGAAACCTGGCAAAGTAGTTGATTGCAAATCTACGTAGCAAAAAGAACTTCCCGGGGATAAGAGGCATTCAACGGTGGAATTTGATGCCTGGCAGAGTGGAGGGGTCTCTTTCTTTAAAGTGCCTTCCAAGAAGGACGTTGCACCGAGTGGACCTTGAGGACTCCTCCAAGCCTATGGCTTTACGGTTGTATCTACACTGCAAAATGGATGCAATTAGAAACTACTTTCAGTGTCACAGCTAAATGCTAGAAGATTGAGTTTACTGATTAGTCCACTGACCATATCAACAGGAAAGACAAAATGAAAAAGTACACAAATAGACACTAATCACTATTGATCCACCGTTTAGCCATGACACGAGTGAGGGGGTCCGCCCTTAAATGGGTGGCCTCCTTTCTCCAAGATCGGGGACAACGGGTGGAGAGGGGAGGGATGGTCTCGGAAAGGGTCCCCCTTAATTGTGGGGTCCACCAAGGGGCTATCCTCTCTCCTCTATTATTTAGCATCTGTATGCGTCCACTGGCCCAACTGGTGCATAGTTTTGGTCTGGAGTGTCATCAGTACGCTGAAGACACCCAGCTGGTGCTGAGGATGGAAGGCCGGCCGGACTCTGTACCCGATTATTTCCATCAGTGCCTCGAAGCCATGACTGGGTGGCTACGGGCCAGCAGGTTGAAGGTGAACCCGTCGAAGATGGAGGTCCTGTGGCTGGGTCGCCCCGGGAGCTCTGGTTGCCAGTCATGGGTGGCGGGGTGGTTACCCCGTCGCCCTTGATTAAAAGCCTGGGGGTCCAATTGGACCCTCTGCTGACGATGGAGGCTCAGATCTCTGCTGTGAGCAGAGCAGTATTTTTCCTTCTCTGCCAGGCAAGGCGGCTGGCGACCTACCTTTCCAGTGACGACCTGGCTATGGTAATCCAGGCCACGGTCATCTCAAGACTGGACTACTGTAACGCCCTTTACATCGGCCTTCCTTTGTCGGTAATCTGGAAACTTAAGCTGGTGCAAAACGCTGCGGCTTGACTTCTGGCTGGAGTGACACTATCATGCCACATCACGCCAGTCTTGCAGCATTTGCACTGGCTCCCGATCGAGCGCCGGGTTGGCTTTAAAGTGTTGGTGCTAACCTTTAAGGTCTTGCATGGCCTGGGGCCAGTGTACCTGAAGGACCGTCTTTCCCCGCACATTCCCCAGAGGCCACTACAGTCCATGGATCGAAATCTATTGGAGGTTCCATCTCTCAAGGTCTGCCGCTTATCATCGACGTGGCAGCGCACTTTTTCTGCAGTAGCGCCTGTTCTCTGGAACGCCCTTCCCGAGGAGACCTGATCAATAACTGATCTGCAGGCCTTCAGGAGGCATTTAATCTTTAATGCTGCATAGTCCACTCTGGTCTAAAGCTGTTTCTATGTTTTGATCTTTTTTTACTGTGATTGTGTTGGTTGTTGTTGTAAACCACCCTGAGCCTTCTCGGGAAGGGTGGTATATACATTGAAATAATAAATAAATAAATAAATAATGACTATCCTAAGACTCCTGTAATAGTGAACTAACATACATTAGAACTTGATTAAGTTAAAAGTAATTACAAATATCATCATTAAAATGGCAAGGTAAAACTTCATACCGCAAAAGTTAAAAATGAGAGTTAAAAATGGGGTTTGACGAGTTATTACACAACCCCAAACCCCAGTTCAAATATCTGCGCCACCCCTACAGTTTTACTCCAATCGCCTCTAAATACGCAGTTCTCAGCTGCGTTGTTTTAGGAAGAAAAAGGGCTGTTTGGTGTGCTATCTTAGCATTCTAATAATAATAATAATAATAATAATAATAATAATCTTTATTTGTACCCCGCCACCATCTCCCCAACGGGGACTCGGGGCGGCTTACATGAGGCCGAGCCTAACAACACAATAACAAGGTAAAATCAAACATAAGGCGATATAAACAATTAAAATAAAAGATAAAGCTATAAAATACTACAACCAATAAAAAATTACAAGAAAATAATACAAAACACTGAGCGGGCATTCTGGCCAGCCATTAAGAATGTAGTTTTGATATGAAGATCCCAGTGAGTCTTCGGTGATACTACACTTGATCTTACCCAAAAGGCCGAGAAGCATGTTCTACAGAGATCTTAGATCCAATCTCATTGGACCATGGCTTTTAAAGTACCCGGCGCAGTGACAGATGTGCTTCCACCCTGCTGCAATCGGACTCTAACACTGCAATGACTTACAGTGTTGCCAAGTTCTGTGCTGCTGCCCTTAAGATCAGACGGGTGATGATTGACACCGTAAGGCAACAATATCCTGTCTCTTAAAATATATTTCTATATTGATTCCTAGTCTGATTTTAAATAACTGTTTACTGGGGAGTTGTCCTTCTCCTCTTGGGGCGCTTGTGCCCGCTTTGTGCTGGTCTTTGACCGTAATAAAGCTTTTTGATGTGAGTCTTCGGTGTAAGGAATAGTCCGAGGTATTGATTTCTCTTTTTCTTGTACAAAATACAACTAAACAGTACATGTGTCATATCCTCTACCTCTGTCGCCCCACAGGTACAGAATCGCTCGTTATATGGAACTTATATGGGAGATGTAGTTTTACAAGGCCATCGGCCCTCCTCCAGGTGTTTCGGACTACAGCTCCCACAATTTCTACTGGCTGTTGAGTTGAACTGTGGGAGTTGAAGCCCAAAACACCTGGAGGGCTGAAGTTTGCTCATGTCTGGGCTAAGCCTCAAAGAGGTGTGTTTAATCACACAGCATGGGAGTGTGGCGTCTTGCAAAGCAATTGAAGGAGGCGTTAATAGAAGGTTAAATCTTAAAATCATAACAGCCAATAGAAATGTATTACATGCAAGGATACCAGGAGTGGAGTGGAAAATTTAGTATTTCCAATATAATTTCTGTAGTTTATTGTATAAATTGTATGTCTTAGGGGGAGTGCGGAAAAACAATAAAATTAAATTAAATATTTTTTTAATGCCTGGGCTCAGCCTCAGTGCGCTTCCATGTGCCAAAGATGTATTACTCACCGACTCGCTCCCTTTCATAAGGCAGGAATGGCTGCTCTCCCAGGGCAGCTTCCCCTTCCCGGCACTCAGCACCCGCCGCACACCTCCCTGGTGGTCCCCAAAGGGCGCAAGGGGGGCAGGAGGCTCCCCGGTGCAGCTGTGGGCACTCTGAATGCGGTTCCCCTCCAGCAGCCAGTCCGTGTCGGCCCCGTGGGGCAAGCGGAAGCCCCCGTGCCCATGAGCAGCTGAGGCCGAGGAGGAAGGCGGCAGGGGCACGGCGTACTCCACGAACCAGTGCTCGGTCAGCTTGGGAAGGGTCTTGCGGGCCAGGCGGGCCTGGACAGCAGCCATCACGCCTTCCCCATCATCCTGGAGCTCCACAGCATCCACGGCCCGGAAGAGGAGGCCACTGCGCCCGGGCCCCAAGGCGTAGGATAGTACGGCAAAAGCCTCGAGGGCAGCGTGCCGGACGCGGCGCTTGGGGTCGGCCAGGGCCGGGGCAACCGAGGCCACCAGGACGGGCAGGTCGAAGTCCTCGCTGGGGAAGGTGAGCAAGGCAGCGATGCAGAGGGCCAGCACCACTTCACGCACACGGGAGTTGCGGTGGCGCAGGTGCTCCTCGCGCAGCAGGAGGTCCAGAACCGGCTGGGGCCCGGCGGCTCGCATCAGGCCCAGGAAAAGCTGGTGGTACTCCTGGCGGATGGCCAGCTTGGCGTCACCCAGGACCTTGGCCGCCGCAGACACCAGAGGCTCCAGCCACCGGACCCCCGGGTCACCGCCGACGCGCTCCTTTTCTTCTGCCACCAAGCGAGAGGCCAGGAGGCGGAGTCCCTCAAGGGCCCCCAGGGCCACCTGAAGAAAAACAAATAGAAGAAAGGAATCTAATTAACACCTTTCTTGGCTAAATGACCTCGCCACAATGAGGGTGTTCATCAGATCCGTGTCATAAGGTCATCTTAGCACTAAGCCAATGGGGAAGCCGCTCCTGAAGCTGCACCTACAGCTCCTCTTTGAGGGACGTCGCCTCTCATTTAATTGCCATGGCTCCATGCTGGGATTTGTAGTTCTTTGGCAGAGAAGGATCAAGGCCCCCCATGACTCCATAGTATTGAACCAAATTAGTTAAAATGGATTCGTTCTACTGCATAGTTGCACCCCAAGGTTTTCCCTTGTGTTGCTGGAAGCTTTGGTATTCTAACACTTTGGCTTTTAAAGAAGGAATTTCAAGCTTGGCCACGGTGGTCTATGCTCTTGTTACATCCCAAATAGACTACCGCAATGCACTCTACGTGGGGCTGCCTTTGAAGACTTCCCGGAAGCTTCAACTAGTGCAACGGTCGCCTGCCAGGTTATTTATTTATTTCAAATATTTATACCCCGCCCTTTTCTCTCCCCCCCCCCCCCCCGGGGGACGGGACGGGACAGGGCACAGGGCGGCTCACAACCGGCAGCGATTCGATGCTCACATATACCAACAATAAAAACAACAATTACACAATAAATAACACATTGATCAGATTAAAAACAATTTATGAATACAATTAAAAATACAACTATACAAATAGTGCAAGTTCTGCAATCCGAAGCCAGTCCAAAGTCCGTTTTCATAACACTGTCATCTTTCTATTGTCCGCCTGCTACCAGAATATCTAACCAAATGCCTGGTCCCATAGCCACATCTTTAACTTTTTTCCTAAAGGAAAGGAGGGAAGAAGTTGGCCTAATTTCGCTGGGGAGCGAATTCAACAGTCGAGGGGCCACCACCGAGAAGGCCCTGCCCGCCCGCCCCCCCCCTGTCCCAACCTTAAGTATTTGTGATGAAGATGGGATCGAGAGTAGGGCCTCCCCGGAAGATCATAAATTTCGAGGTGGGACATAAGGGGAGATTCCTTGTCCACCTCCGAGTCTGCCTCTACATCCCACCTCGCAGCCTAAGATCATCTGGGGAGGCCCTGCTCTCGCTCCGGCCAGCATTGCAAATGTGGATGGTGGGGACGAGAGAGAGGGCCTTCTCGGTGTTGGCTCCTCACCTATGGAACACACTCCCAAATGAGCTAAGATTGACTCCATCTCTCCTGGCTATGTAATGGTTTTAGTGTTTTATATTGATGTTGACTACGTTGATGTATTTGTATTTGATCGTATTTCTGTATTGCAGGCCTGGGCAAAGTTGGGCCTACTAGGAGTTTTGGACTCCAACTCCCAGCATTCGGAGCAGCCTCAGGCCCCTTCCCGCTTAAGGGGCGGAGGGGGAAAAGGTAAAAGCCTGAGGCTGCTGGGAATGCTGGGAGTTGGAGTCCAAAACTCCTAGTAGGCCCAACTGTGCCCAGGCCTGCTGTATTGCCTAGGCTCCTTGTCTCCAGAGCAGCAGTAAACAAGCCTGCTCCCTGCTCGTCCTCCTGCCTGGGACATATTCCCCTCACTCACTGATCCCTGGCCCTCCTCATGTCGCTTCTCTCTCTCCTTCAGGGTCAACGTGGCCAGGTCTTTGAGCCGCTCCTCACAGGGCTTGTTCTCCAGACACTGGATCCCTTGAGCCTCCGTCTTTCCCTCAATCAACTGCTCCCTTCGATCGCGGTGCCCAGGCGTGTGGCCTCCGACCAAGACAGAAGAGAGCACGGGGAGCACAAGGCTCCTCTGGGTGCACTAGACCCAAATAATAATCCACCATCATAAAAGCCTTTTTCCATACACAACCATCACAGGTCAGATTCAATGTTCAGTGTCGTTATCTCTATTAGCCAAATGCCTGGTTCCACAACCACGTCTTCCAGTTGCTTCTGAAAGAAAGGAGGGAGGATGCCGATCGCACTTCGCCGGGGAACAGGTTCCATAGGTGGGGGTCACCACCAAGAAGGCCCTGTCCTCGTTCACACCAGCCATGTTTGTGAAGCTGGTGGGACCAAGAAGAGGAGTCCAAGACTCCTAGTAGGCCGGCTGAGGGGGAAAGGAAGGGGCCTGAGGCTGCTAGGAATGCTGGGAGTTGGGAGTCCAAGACTCCTAGTAGGCCGGCTGAGGGGGAAAGGAAGGGGCCTGAGGCTGCTAGGAATGCTGGGAGTTGGGAGTCCAAGACTCCTAGTAGGCCGGCTGAGGGGGAAAGGAAGGGGCCTGAGGCTGCTAGGAATGCTGGGAGTTAGAGTCCAAAACTCCTAGTAGGCCGGCGGAGGGGGGAAAGGACGGGGCCTGAGGCTGCTAGGAATGCTGGGAGTCGGAGTCCAAGACTCCTAATAGGCCGGCTGAGGGGGGAAAGGAAGGGGCCTGAGGCTGCTAGGAATGCTGGGAGTTGGGAGTCCAAGACTCCTAGTAGGCCGGCTGAGGGGGGAAAGGAAGGGGCCTGAGGCTGCTAGGAATGCTGGGAGTTGGGAGTCCAAGACTCCTAGTAGGCCGGCTGAGGGGGGAAAGGAAGGGGCCTGAGGCTGCTAGGAATGCTGGGAGTTAGAGTCCAAAACTCCTAGTAGGCCGGCTGAGGGGAAAGGAAGGGGCCTGAGGCTGCTAGGAATGCTGGGAGTCGGAGTCCAAGACTCCTAATAGGCCGGCTGAGGGGGGAAAGGAAGGGGCCTGAGGCTGCTAGGAATGCTGGGAGTCGGAGTCCAAAACTCCTAGTAGGCCGGCTGAGGGGGGAAAGGAAGGGGCCTGAGGCTGCTAGGAATGCTGGGAGTTAGAGTCCAAAACTCCTAGTAGGCCCAACTTTGCCCAGGCCTGCTGTATTGTCTGGTGTCCTAGTCTCCAGAGCAGCAGAAAACAAGCTTGCTCCCTCCTCGTCCTCCTGCCTATGACATATTCCCCTCAGATATTGATCCCTGGCCCTCCTCCCGGATGCCTTGAAAGAAGCCTCGGTCCGCCCACTCTTGAAAAAGCCAATCTGGACCCAGCGATGCCAGCGAACTACCGTCCGTCTCAAACCTCCCGTTTCTCAGTAAGCTGATCGAGCGCGGCAGCAACCCAGCTACAAAACTTCCTTGAGACATCAGAGGGCTTGGACCCCTTTCAATCAGGGTTCCACCCCGGGCACGGGACCGAGACCGTCCTGGTGGCCATCTCGGACGATATCCGCTGCCAACTAGACAAGGGAGGCTCAGTAGTTCTGGCATTGCTGGACCTTACCGCCGCATTCGACACGGTGGACCATGATCTGCTGATACGACAACTTGCCGCCATAGGGATACAAGGAACAGCTTTAGCTTGGCTTAGCTCCTTCCTGCGCGGACGTAGCCAGCGAGTTGAATGGCTAGGCCAAACATCCAGGAAATCTCTCCTCGAGTGCGGAGTGCCCCAAGGCGCCATATTATCACCAACGTTGTTTAACATCTATGTCCGGCCGTTGGCTGGTATAGCCCGAGCTTCGGCCTAGGGTGCTACCAGTATGCCGATGACACCCAGCTCCTACTGAAACTGGAGCCTGGCGCAACTTCGGTGCCCGAAAACTTCACTCGAGGCCTAGAAGCAGTGACAAAATGGCTCCGCGCCCACAAACTTAAAATAAATCCATCAAAGACGGAGATCTTATGGCCGGGCCGCCCAGAACCACCTTTCGCGGCCCCCTTGAAGGGGAACCGCTGATTCCGTCCCCCTCAGTAAAAAGCCTTGGTGTTATCCTGGACTCCAAATTGTCGATGGAGGCCCAGGTTGCCTCCACGAGCAAAAGGCCCTTCTTCCACCTGCGCCAAGCGAGACAACTGGCGCCCTCCCTCCCGACGAAAGCGCTAGCTACAGTAATCCATGCCACAGTTACATCAAGGCTGGATTACTGTAACGCTTTGTATGTAGGTCTACCCCAGTCACTAACCCGCAGGCTCCAGATTGTGCAGAATGCGGCCGCCAGGCTTCTCACAGGAACATCGATGAGATGCCACATTACACCATCCCTGCAGCGCCTGCACTGGCTGCCCGTTGAGTATAGAGCCTTACATAAGACCTTGACCTTGGCTTTCAAAGCCCTACGGGGCCGGGGCCCAACATACCTAAAAGACCGCTTGCTGATGCCTGCTTACTCAAGGACCCCGCGGCCAGCAAACAAGAACCTTCTTCACGTACCAGGCTTGAAAGAGGCCCACCTGGAGGCCACGAGGCGGAGATCGTTCTCCGTTGCGGCCCCCGTTCTTTGGAACTCGATGCCACCGGACCAGAGAGCCTCCCTCGACCTGCCCCAGTTCCTGACCGCTCTGAAGACCTGGCTATTTAGGAAAGCCCACGGTTAATGCAGAACTAGGAACTCAAAGACCGAGCCTGGCCCCTGCATTTAACCACTGAATATTTTAATCTAGTTTAAATACTCTATTTTAATTGTGGAATTTGTTGTGTGTAAGTCGCCCGGAGCACTAACGTGGAGGGCGACTCAGAAATAATAAAGTCAGTCAGTCCTCTCTCTCTTTCTCCTTCAGGCTAAACATGCCCAGGTCTTTGAGCCGCTCCTCCTAGGGCTTGTTCTCCAGACACCCCAACCGCTCCCTTCCATGGTGGTGCCCAGGTGTGTGGCCTCCCCAAGGCAGAACAGAGCACGGGGAGCACGAGGCTCCTCTGGGTGCATTAGGCCCAAATAATAATCAACAATAATAATCAATCATCATAAAATCCTTTTCCATTACAACAATCACAAGGTCAGATTCAATGTTCAGTGCTGTTCTCTCTCTTAGCCAAACGCCTGGTTCCACAACCACGTCTTCCATTTGCTTCTGAAAGAAAGGAGGGAGGATGCTGATCTAACTTCGCTGGGAAGCGAGTTCCATAGGTGGGGGGTACCCACCGAGAAGGCCCTGTCCCTCATCCCCACCAGCCGTGTTTGTGAAGCTGGTGGGAGCAAGAAGAGGAGTCCAAGACTCCTAGTAGGCTGGCTGAGGGGGGGAAAGGAAGGGGCCTGAGGCTGCTAGGAATGCTGGAAGTCGGAGTCCAAAACATTTCCCCCTCAGCCGGCCTACTAGGAGTTTTGGACTCCTCCTCTTGGTCCCACCAGCTTCACAAACACGGCTGGTGGGGACGAGGGACAGGGCCTTCTCGGTGGTGACCCCCCGCCTGTGGATCTTAATCTACGAGGCGGAACGTAGAGGGAGATACGTTCGGGCAAGTAAGCTGGGCTGGATTCGTATAGGGCTTGATAGGCCAAGACCAAGCCGTATAGGGCTGTACAGGCCAATATGTCCGTATGGCATATATTCCCCTGAGATACTGATCCACGCCCTCATCGGAGACCGTGCTTGTCGCCATTACAGACCAACTTCGCCGCCAGCTGGACCAGGGTGGATCAGCCCTGCTTGTTTTGTTAGATCTAACAGCAGCGTTTGAGACAGTAGATCATGCACTGTTGACCCACCGTTTAGCCGTGACTGGGGTGAGGGGGACTGCCCTTAAATGGGTGGCCTCCTTCCTCCAGGACCGGGGACAACGTGTGGGGAGGGGAGGTCTCCGGGAGGCTCCCATTGAGCTGTGGGGTCCCCAGGGGCCATCCTCTCCCCTTGTTATTCAACATCTACATGCCCCTGGCCCAGCTGGCCCGCGACTTTGGTCTGGAGTGTTATCAGTACGCCGATGACACCCAGCTTCTGCTGAGAATGGGTGGCAGACCGGACTCCATACCCGATTGTTTCCATCAATGCCTCGAAGCCGTGACTGGTTGGCTGCGTGCCAGCCGGCTGAGGGTGAACCCGTTGAAGACGGAGATCTTGTGGCCCGGTCGCCCTGGGCTGGATGAGTCCCGGTTGCCTACCCTGGATGGCAAGCAACTTAGCCCGTCATCCCTTGTTATTTTATTTATTTATTTATTTGTTTGTTTGTTCAGGCTTCTATGCCGCCGACTCCCGGGGGCTCGCGGCGGCTCACATGAGCCAAAGGCAACAATAAAACAGCGATAAAAACAGCGAAAGCATTAAAACAACAAAACAAATAAAACAGCTAAGCAATTCTGCAATAGCATACATAAAAATGCACGGGCCTATTCTCCAAAAGCTTGCTTGAACAGGTGGGTTTTGCAGGCTCGCCGAAACGGGAGCAAGTCCCTCAGGGCCCTGGTTTCAGCCGGGAGGGCGTTCCACAGCGTGGGAGCTATAACTGAGAACGCCCTCCGGCGGGTAGATGTTAAGCGTGCCAACCTTGTTGATGGTATCTCTAGGAAGTTAGTGTCCTCGGACCTTAGTGATCTCGATGGGCAATATGGAGTGAGACGGTCCCTCAGATACGCTGGCCCCAGGCCGTGTAAGGCCTTGAAGGTAAGGACCAACACTTTGAAGGCGACCCGGTGCTCAATGGGTAGCCGGTGCAGATCCTGCAAAATAGGTGTTATACGGCAGCCTGCTGGGGTGCCAGACAGGAGCCGGGCGGCAGTGTTAAGAGTCTGGGTGTCCACCTGGACCCCTTGCTGTCCAGGGATGACCTGTCCACGGTGATCCAAGCGATGGTCACCTCGAGGCTGGACTACTGTAACGCCCTCTACGTGGGACTTCCTTTGTCGACAATCCGGAAACTCAAGCTGGCGCAGAATGCCGCTGCTCGCTTGCTGGTGGGAGCACCAGTGAGAGAGCACATCACTCCCATCTTACGGCAACTGCACTGGCTTCCTATCGAGTACCGAATTGCCTTCAAGGTGTTGGTTCTAACCTTCAAGGCCTTATACGGTCTAGGGCCTGCGTACCTGAGGGACCGCCTTGCCCCGTACGTCACCCCGAGATCACTGCGCTCAGAGGAGCAGAACCTGTTAGAAATTCCACCAATCCGCTCCTGCCTCTTGTCCACAACCAGGCAGCGTGCCTTTTCTGTTGCGGCCCCCCGTGCTGTGGAACTCTCTTCCGCGCGATCCGAGAGCTTGTTCCTTTCCGGAGAGAGCGTGCAAGACTGCCCTCTTCGTACTCGCTTTTGGCTAATTCCCGGAAATGTATTCTATGGCCATGTTTTTGAGTTTTTAAGAATCTGCAACCCTTGCGGTCTTTTAACATTGTTGTATCTCGATGTTTTACCGAATGGTGTTGTGATCCGCCCTGAGGAGCGGAATATAAAACCGAATGAATAAATAAATGAATAAATCTTGTCTCCTCCTCTCGGGCTTCTCTCCTTCCTGCCCCAGCTCTTTAAGCCGCTCCTCATGGGGCGTGTTCTCCAGGCAGTTTGAGTCTCCCTCTCCCTCTGACACAGCCGAGAGCCAACCTCTGCCTTCAGTCGCGGCGCCCAGAATGGGGATCCCAGGCGCGTGGCCCCCGGCCAAGGCTGAAGAGAGGCTCCCCTGGAGGCCCTCCTGAACTAGGCCCGAAGGCGGCAGCCCCGTGCCGTACCTTGAAGTTGGCGTCGTCGAGGAGTGCGCGGAGGAGGGCGAGGAGGCCGAGGAGGGCGTGGGCGGGCAAGGAGGCCAGGGCGGCGGGGGCGGGGGCTCCCTCCGCGGCCTGCCCGAGCAGGAGCGCGCGCTTGAGCTGCTCCATGGCGCCCACGCGGCCCCGGTAGTCCTGCTGGTCGAGCAGCCGCGCGTGGAGCTCGGCGGGCAGCAGGCCGAAGTGCAGCGGGGAGGAGGCGCGGGCGCAGGCCGCCGCTGGCCCCCTCCCCGCTCGCCCTCCTCCTCCTCCTCCGCTTCCTCCTCCTCGTCCTCCTCCTCGTCGCCCTCCTCTCCCTCGCCCTCGTCGTCGTCGTCGTCCCCGCCCGGCGGCGCCTCTTTCCCGGCGCCCATGCCCCGCCGGCCCGCCAGCCCGCCCCGGAGAGGCCCCGCGGGACCCACAGGCCCACTAGGCCCACCAGGCCGAGGACGGGGCCAGCAGCAGAGGGAGGGGCAGGAGCGGAGCGGGACATCTCCGTCGCCACGGCAACGCCCGCACTGCGCCTGCGCGGCACGCCGCCATCTTGCGAGGGGAGGGGGAAAGAATCGGAACGGGGCGGGGCCGGAGGAGAGTTGTTGCCAAGGAAACGCGGCCCGGCCTGATCCTCCTAGGATACTGCGCATGCGCGGCAGCGTCTTGGACGGGGCGGGGAAAAGAATGCGAAAGGGGCGGGGCTACACAAAGGTCTCCAGGGCCACACGAACCAGCCTGAGCCTCCTCAGCTACTGCGCATGCGCTGTATTGGAAGGGGAGGAGAAAAGAATGACAAAGAGGCGTGGCTAAAGAGAAGTCTCCAGGGAAACACGTCCCCGCCTGAGCCTCCTCAGCTACTGCGCATGCGCCGTATTGGAAGGGGAGGAGAAAGGAATGCGAAAGGGGCGGGGCTACACAAAGGTCTCCAGGGAAACACGAACCTGCCTGATCCTCCTCAGCTACTGCGCATGCGCCGTCTTGGAAGGGGAGGAGAAAAGAATGAGAAAGGGGCGGGGCTGAAGAGGTGTCACCAGGAAAACACGACCCCGCCTGAGCTTCCTCAGCTACTGCGCATGCGCGGCACGACACCATATTACAAGGGGAGGAGAAAAGAATGGGAAAGGGGCGTGGCTAAAGAAAAGTCTCCATGGAAACTCGACCCTGCCTGATTCTCCTCGGATACTGCGCATGCGCGGCACGACACCATCTTTGAAGAGGGGGAGGAAAGAATGAGAAAGGGGCGGGGCCGGAGTAGTGTCCAGGGAAACACGACGTCGCCTACTGCGCCTGCGCGGCTCGGCGCCATCTTGGAAGAATAAAGAAAGGGGCGGGGCCACACGCGGGTCTCGATGGCGACGCGGTAGTTCGGCGACTGCGCCTGCGCAGAAAAGCCGAGCGGGATCTCGAGGCCAGCCTCAGCATCTGGTGGGAGGGGGAAGGTCACGTGGGGCCGTCCGATGCCGTGACGACACTTCCGGAGGGGAGAGGAGCAGTTGGCGCGGACGGAAGTGACGCCCTCCCGCTTCCTTCCGTCCCTCCCTTCCTTCCTTGTTGCGGCGGCCGCCGGGCGCGGAGTTGTTGTTGTCGCGGATGTGGTTGTGATTGTGGTGGTTGCGCCTCAAGTGAGAGAGAAAACCGGGCCCAGGTCACGTGACTCCGGTGAGTGACAGGCGGGAGCGGGGGAGGGGCGGGACTAACGGCCAGAACCACAACAAGAGGAAGGGAGAGGGCGGTGTCCAATTCTGCAGCACTGCTGGTCACAGCGGACTTCCAGCTGGAGCGCTCAACGGCCAGGGCATCCCAACAACAACAACAACCAGACTGCGAATAGGAACAGGAACTGCCCTGGCCCTCATTATTATTATTGTTATTAATATTATTATATTACTGTGTTCTTATAATACAATATATTGTTACTTCCTGAGGCGACCATCCATCGTCTTCCAGGCATCTGGTGTCTTGGCTTTGGAGCCCCAATTCTGCAGCACTGCTGGTCCCAGCTGACCTCCAACTAGAGCGCTCAAGGGCCAGGGCTTCCCAGTCCTCGGTGCCTCTGCCCCAATGTTCAGCTCTATCACGGCTTCCAACCTGTCGCTAAGGAGGCTGTCCAGACCGTGAACCACTGCTTGGCTGCTGCGTCGGACTGGATGAACCTGAATCCTGACAAGACAGAGGTGCTCCTGGTCAGTCACAAGGCCGAATAGGGCATAGGGTTGCAGGCCTAGGTTCGCAGTCTGGGAGAGATCCTGGACTCATCGCTGAGCCTGGAACCCCGGGTTTCGGCGGTGGCCACGAGGGCTTTTGCACGGTTAAAGCTTGTGCGCCAGCTGCGCCCGTTCCTTGGGAAGTCTGACTTGGCCACGGTGGTCCACGCTCTGGTTACATCCCGAATAGACTACTGCAACGCTCTCTATGTGGGGTTGCCTCTGAAGACTGCTCAGAAGCTGCAATAAGTCCAATGGTCGGCAATCAGGCTATTGACAGAAGCAGGGTATAGGGTTACATCCCGTATATCAGGGGTCAGGAACCTTTTTGACTCAGAGAGCCACGAAAGCAAAATATTTTGAAATTTATTTCAGTGAGAGCCATAGAATATACAGAGAAACCTTACAACGCAGAGACACCAAACTTGCCAACAGAAATAGGCCTCAAGCAAGGTACGTTTGTAGCAAAGAGACTTCCCCCAAAACCTAGAAGGCCCCCAAAACAACGCGCAAAAAAACTACATATCCCAGCATCCTCCGGGGCTGCCAATGACTCTCCCAGCCGCTACATTCTGACAACATGATTGGCTGCCAATAAGGGCGGATTTGCATAACTCCTGTACTGGCCAGCCAACATGAACATTCCGACCCATAATAAACTGTCAGAGGAGGATAAGGCAAAGGGCTGAGACACAAACACCCAATTCACTTCCCACAGGAAATTTGCACCCCTACACATCACAGACCACGCCCAAAATTGACAGTAAGGCTTCATTAACTTAATTTCCCTGACTAGGCCTCACTTAATGGAATGCTGTTTACGCTCTGAATTGACAGTAAGGCTTCATTAACTTGATTCTCCCGACTACGCCTCAGCTCATTGGACATTGCGTATGGCCTGAATTGACAGTAAGGCTTCATTAACTTGATTCTCCCGACTAGCCCTCAGCTCATTGGACATTGCGTATGGCCTGAATTGACAGTAAGGCTTCATTAACTTGATTCTCCCGACTACGCCTCAGCTCATTGGACATTGCGTATGGCCTGAATTGACAGTAAGGCTTCATTAACTTGATTCTCCCGACTAGGCCTCAGCTCATTGGACATTGTGTATGGCCTGAATTGACAGTAAGGCTTCATTAACTTGCTGTTCCTGACTAGGCCTCAGCTCATGGGACATTGTGTATGGCCTGAATTTACAGTAACCTACCTTGGCACACAGAGCCCCTATGACCCACGCTACATTCTACTACAGTTTGGAGGAGGGTGGACCATGGATTATGGGACTTGAAGTAACTCCATGGATAATGGGATTTGTAGTACTACAAAACCCATCATTCCCCACAGACCACTGTGTCCAAGAACCAAGACCGATAAAGACCAAACTTGGCACACAATGCCCCCCATGACCCACACTCCCTCCGACTGCAGATTAGAGGAGGACACACCATGGATAATGGGATTTCAAGTACCTCCACTCACTTCCAAAGTACCCCACCCACACAAGCATCAACCTCTACATCAACACAGCAGATGGAAAGACAAAAAACATTGTATATCCACAAGCTATGCAGAGCGCCAGCAACACCACACACCAACAACTCCCCAGGACTTCAACATCCCACCCACCAGAACAACCCACAACGACACAGCCATGACCCCACCAAGACCATAACTAACAACTCCAACCCTTACATACTCAGACTTCCTCACATCTCCAAAATAGGGCACAGCAACGCGTGCCGAGTACAGCTAGTATATATATATTTTAAGACTGAATTCAACTAAATGTGAGTCTATACGTACATACGATGAGAACAGGATTCCCCAAAAGGCAAAATGACGGGACACTTCAGACCTGGCTCTTCAAAAGGCACGCTCAGGACTCTGGGAAGGAAGAGAAGGCGGAAGGAAGGAAGGAAGGAGAGGAAGGAAGGAAGGGGGAAAGAAAGAAAGACAGAGGAAATAAAGGAGAGAGGGGGAGAGGAAGAAAGAAAAGAAGAACAGACTATAGAAAAGGGAGAAAAAAGCAAGAGAGACAATGAGGGGAAAGGAAAGAAGGAAATGGGAAAGGAAGAAAGGAAAGGGGTGAGGAAAAAGTAAAATAATGAAGGGAAGAGAAGAGAACAAAGAACGGGGAGAGGAAGTGAAAAGAAGGAAGGAGAAGGAAAGGAAGACTTGGGGAAAAGAATAGAAGAGGAAGGAAGGGGGAAGAAAGAAAGACAGGAAATAAAGGAGGGAGGGGGAGAGGAAGAAAGAAAAGCAGGAGAGAGACAAGGAGGGGAAAAGAAAGAAGGAAGTGGGAAGGGAGGAAAGGAAAAGGTGGGGAAAAGAAAGGAAAGGGAGTGAGGAAAAAGTAAAATAATGAAGAGAAAAGAAAGGAGAGAGAGAAGTGAAAAGAAAGGAAGGAGAAGGAAAGGAAGACTTTGGGAAAATAATAGAAGAGGAAGGAAGAGGGAGGGATGGAGAATGAAGGAAGGAAGGGGAGAGAGGGAGGGAAAGGAAAGAAGGAAAGAATGGATGAGGAAGGAAGGAACGAAGAGGGAGGGAGGGAGGAAAAAGAATGAAAGAAAAAGAGAGGGAAAATTTGTGTCACTCCTTTCCTCTGCATGCTGGGAAACTGAGGCCCGGGCTGCTCTGGAGAGCCAGATGCAATCATGAAAAGAGCCACATCTGGCTCCCGAGCCATAGGTTCCGTGTCCTTGCTGTATAGACTACTGCAATGCTCTCTACGTGGGGCTGCCTTTGAAAACTGCTCAGGAGCTCTAAATGGTTCCGCGTGTGGCAGCCAGGTTACTAGCAGGAGCGGTGTGCAGGGGACGTTCGTTATGCCACAATTCAAACTGCTGGTTTTAACCTTTAAAGCCCTAAACCAGGCCTGGGCCAAATATTTCAGTCCTGTTGTTTTCACCTACACTGTTTCCCTCATATTGCACTTTCCCCCACCTGATTGCAAGTCTGATTCCACTGTTTAATCCCCTGTGAGGTCCTCCCCCCACAAATATACCGCTCCATTGCTATCTCATCCAGGGTTTTATCATTTTATGTCGTGCAATTGGCCCGCCCCCAGTGTTCGATTTTTCAATATGTTATTGAGTACTGTTTATTTTAGGTGATTCGTATATTTAATTCATTGTGATGTTGTTTTGTTGTTTATATTTTACTAGCTTGGGGACCCGGTGGTGCCCGGGTCATTTGAGAAAGGCATTGGTTGCCTGTGATCCAAATTGAGTCTAGATCCAATGTCAGCAGGGTTCAGTGGATACCGGTGAACGACTACTCCCATATGCATGTCCCATTGTCGATGTCTATCCTCCCCCAAACCACACCAGGATGTAGAGTGGGTCATGGGAATTCTGTGTGCCAAGTGTGGACTTGATTAGTCATTGGTGTGGTTCATAGTTGTCTCTGGAAGTGAGTGAAGGTACTGAAATCCCATCATCCATTGTCCATTATCCCCAAATCCGTACCAGGATGTAGAGTGGATGATGGGGGCTCTGTGTGCCAAATCAGCCGGCCTACTAGGAGTTTTGGACTCCAACTCCCAGCATTCTTGGTGTTTCGGACTCCAACTCCCAGCATTCCTAGCAGCCTCAGGCCCCTTCCTTTCCCCCCCTCAGCCAGCCTACTAGGAGTTTTGGACTCCAGCTCCCAGCATTCCTGGTGTTTTGGACTCCAACTCCCAGTATTCCTGGTGTTTTGGACTCCAAACTCTTAGCATTCCTGGTGTTTTGGACTCCAACTCCCAGCATTCCTGGTGTTTTGGACTCCCAACTCTTAGCATTCCTGGTGTTTTGGGCTCCAACTCCCAGCATTCCTAGCAGCCTCATGCCCCTTCCTTTTCCCCCTCAGCCAGCCTACTAGGAGTTTTGGACTCCAACTCCCAGCATTCCTGGTGTTTTGGACTCCCAATACCCAGAATTTCTGGTGTTTTGGACTCCAACTCCCCAGCATTCCTGGTGTTTTGGACTCCAACTCCCAGCATTCCTGGTGTTTTGGACTCCCAACTCTTAGCATTCCTGGTGTTTTGGACTCCAACTCCCAGCATTCCTGGTGTTTTGAACTGAAACCCCCAGCATTCCTAGCAGCCTCAGGCTCCTTCCTTTTCCCCCTCAGCCAGCCTACTAGGAGTTTTGGACTCCAACTCCCAGCATTCCTGGTGTTTTGGACTCCAATACCCCGTATTCCTGGTGTTTTGGACTCCAACTCCCAGCATTCCTGGTGTTTTGGACTCCCAGCATCCCTGGTGTTTTGGACTTCAACTCCCAGCATTCCTGGTGTTTTGGACTCCAACTCCCAGCATTCCTGGTGTTTTGGACTCCAACTCCCAGCATTCCTGGTGTTTTGGACTCCAACTCCCAGCATTCCTGGTGTTTTGGACTCCCAACTCTTAGCATTCCTGGTGTTTTGGACTCCAACTCCCAGCATTCCTGGTGTTTTAAACTGAAACTCCCAGCATTACTAGCAGCCTCAGGCCCCTTCCTTTTCCCCCTCAGCCGCTTAAGCGGCTGAGGGGGAAAAGGAAGGGGCCTGAGGCTGCTAGGAATGCTGGGAGTTGGAGTCCAAAACACCTGGTGGGCCCAACTTTGCCCAGGCCTGCCTTGGATGATGATGATGATTATCAAGGGCCTGATTCCTCATGAAACCTGCTTGCGGCCTGAGCCCAGCTTCACCCTGTCCGCTCTCTCCCGCAGATGGACCGTTCGTCCCCAACCTACATGGTTGCCAACTTGACCCCCCTGCACTCGGAGCAGCTCCTGCAGGGCCTGAACCTCCTCCGGCAGCACCATGAGCTCTGCGACGTGGTCCTCCGGGTGGGGGACGTCAAGATCCACGCCCACAAAGTGGTGCTGGCCAGCATCAGCCCCTACTTCAAGGCCATGTTCAGCGGCAACCTCTCGGAGAAGGAGAACGCGGAGGTGGAGTTCCAGTGCGTGGCGGAGGCCGCCCTGCAGGCCATCGTGGAGTACGCCTACACGGGCACCGTCTTCATCTCGCAGGACACGGTGGAGTCCCTCCTGCCCGCGGCCAACCTGCTCCAGATCAAGCTGGTGCTGAAGGAGTGCTGCTCCTTCCTGGAGAGCCAGCTGGACCCCGGGAACTGCATCGGGATCTCCCGCTTCGCCGAGACCTACGGCTGCCACGACCTCTACCTGGCCGCCAGCAAGTACATCTGCCGGCACTTCGAGGAGGTCTGCCAGACGGAGGAGTTCTTTGAGCTGACCCACTCGGAGCTGGACGAGATCGTCTCCAACGACTGCCTGAACGTGGTCACCGAGGAGATGGTCTTCTACGCGCTGGAGTCCTGGGTCAAGTACGACGCGCCGGAGCGGCAGAAGTACCTGGCCCAGCTGCTGCACTGCGTGCGGCTGCCCCTGCTGAGCGTCAAGTTCCTGACCCGGCTCTACGAGGCCAACCACCTCATCCGCGACGACCACACCTGCAAGCACCTCCTCAACGAGGCCCTCAAGTACCACTTCATGCCCGAGCACCGCCTCTCCTACCAGACCGTGCTGACCACGCGCCCCCGCTGCCCACCCAAGGTGCTCTGCGCCGTCGGAGGGAAGGCCGGGCTCTTCGCCTGCCTGGAAAGGTGAGACTCGGGAGGGAGGGAGTCCCAGAGAGTGCTGTTGGGCGCTCTTGTCCATCTAAAGCAGACACAGAAAAACCTGGGACCTCCCTCCAGGTGTTAAGGACTTCAACTCCCACAATTCCTAACAGCCGGCATGAGACTGGATATGGGGAAGGTTCCGATGGTGCGGCTGCAGGCAAAAGGGTTCATGGCAGGCATTGGGTCCCCCTTCTGGGTGTTTTGGACATCAACTCCCACAATTCCTGGCCTCTTAAGCTGAGGGGGGAAAGGAAGGAGGGTTTAAGCCCAGGAGGAGGGCTTAAGAGGCTGAGGAGGAAAAGGAAGGGGTAAACAGGCTGAGAACAAAATGACTCTGAATGAACAGATACCGCAACAATAAAGCAGTAATATCAATGAAGTGTAATATATCAAAACATTAAAAGAACATCCCAAAGAGCAGCAATAACAGTGAAGCTGTCAGCATATGCAATACATATAACAAGTGAGATATTCAGTACATATAGTGCAGATACAATATCATAAGATTCAAGTAGAAGATACAGAGATATTCATCATAGAGTAGAACATCAAAAGATCCCTATGTGAAATGAAACAACAGTATTATACAGGCACAATGCCCCAGCAGGAGCTTAAAAGGTACGTATCACAATCACACAATGTGTATAGTTTACAACAGGTCTGTCCAACTGGCGGCCCCGGGGCCGGATCCGGATTAAATGGCGGCCGGGGGAGGGGGAAGAGAGCTAGCTCCTCCTTTTCAGCCCCCCTCCCTACCTAGGGGGGGAGCCGCCGAAAAGGGCAGAAGGCGGCGCCAAGAGCAGCACGTCACGGCGGCTCCCCTGGCCTAGGAAGGAGGGGCGCTGAGGAGGAGTAGGCGGTGCCAAGGGGCAGGGCGCGTCACGCCAGGCCTGTGACGCCGTCGTTGGCGCCGCCTTCTGCCCTTCGGCGGCCCCGGCCTAGAAGGGGCGCCGAAAAGGAGGAGTAGGCGGTGCCAAGAGCAGCGCGTCACGCCAGGCCTGTGACACGCTGCTCTTGGCGCCGCCCACTCCTCCTTTTTCGGCGGCTTTAGGAGGGGGCGGGGCCTGGGCTGGGGGCGGGGCCTGGGGGCAGGGCCGAGCGGCCCCGCAGGTCATCAGTGACCTCTTATCCGGCCCTGGACCCGCCAGAAGTTGGACAGCACTGGTTTACAAACATAGCAAAACACATCACAATAACCAAATAATCAAAAGGGTAGATACCCTGAATCCTGATAGGTGATGGCCAGCGGAGGAGATGAGAAGGAATGTCCCCTGTTCTGGTGAGGCTCAACTCAATGAAAAGATATGCAGAAGGCGTCCCAGCTCTATGGGCTGTGACGTCACAAGATGCAGAACAGGTCGCTGCAATTCAAAATAAAGAGGGGGAGAAGCCCCAAAGTCACAAAAACTGGTCACAGAGGCACGCCTGTGTACGAAGAGCTTCGCTCATGGATGGTATGGCACAAATATCGCTCCAATTCAAAATGAAAAGGGGGAGAAGCCCCAGAGCAGTGTAGCAATTGATCTAGAAATAGCGCCCTAGCTCTATGAGCTACGACGTCACACGGGCGCGTCTGTGTCTGAGAGGCGCCGCTGATTGATGACGTGGAGCAAATAGCGCTATATTTCAAAATAAAGTAAACTGTGAGGAGAAGCCCCAAAATAATATAATAAATGATCACAGGTCAGTATACCATTAGTGTGAGTTCATATATGATGAATGACCTCCGTGGTCATTGTGGAGCCGCTGGAGCCGGCACGAACTCACTTGGAAGGAGGGGGGGCTGTGGGGAAGGAAAAAAGCCGCAAAAACAACGCCAGTGTGCCTTAGCACCGTGAAGTAATGGAAGTCTATGGCTGTATAGCCCATAAAGTGGCGAAAATAATATAATAGCACTGAAGTTCAGCAGCAGGCTTGTTCCTGTAACCCCTGCCCCAAATAGGATGGATGGGGATGTCAAGGGTGAGACGAAGCATACGCCAAGGAAGGGGCCTGAGGCCAGGAATTGTGGGAGTTGACGTCCAAAACGCCCAGAAGGAGGAGGGCCCATGTTGGCCCATGCCTGCTTTATAGGGTGGTTTTGCATTGTCAGAAAAATCAGTGAAAAGTCTCAATTGCGCCATAGGATCATAACACTATAGGTTTTGCAAAGATATATCGAAGCAGAGCTAACATACCTGCATACCCAGGTCAGGCATGACAATGCTGCAGTCCCAATTTCAATCGAGGCCCAGGTATGCATCCTTAAGATCCATTACTGGTTTCCCAGTAGGCCTAGCACCCCCCCGCACCTTCCTAGACAAGTTTCAGGCAGTATGGGAACGGAGGATCGGAAAAGCTTGGGATTTACACCTCGGGCTTTAAAATAATAAATGTAACAATAAATAGAGTAAAATAATACATCTATATGTATATAATAAAAGTCAGTGTTTGCGGCTGAGCAGTGGGAGGAATATGTGGCAGCGTTTCGATTGGCTGCCACTCCGGGATTATTTGCATAAATGGCTCTGACTGGCCAGCCTCCCAACATTCCAACACAGCACAGAGAGGAAAGGGAAGGGCCTGAGGCAGGCATAAATGGCTGGAGTTGAAGTTAGCCAGTTGACAGCTTTTTCTGTTGGAAATGGAATGTTCAGTACCTTCACCCAATACGCTTCTAAGGTGACTCAGAGGGAAAGCAAAAGGCCTCAGGCACTCAGCCACTGCGGCCCACAGCAATGACGGATCAGGACCAAACATGGCAAACAAGGGACCAATGGCCCACTTCACAACCTGGTGTGGTTTAGGGCAGGATGGGCCACGAATGATGGGATTTGCAGTACCTTCACCTCATTCACATCCCAAACAACACTGTAGCCCCTATAAATCACAGACCAGGCCCAAAATTGACAGCAAGGCTTCCTCAACTTGATTTTCCTGACTAGGCCTCAGCTCATGGGATATTGTTAGGCTTCCTCAACTTGATTTTCCTGACTAGGCCTCAGCTCATGGGATATTGTTAGGCTTCCTCAACTTGATTTTCCTGACTAGGCCCCCAACAATGACAGAACAAGACCAAACTTGGCACACAGACAGCCCCCCCCCCCCCAAGATGCACCCTACATCCTGGTGCAGTTTGAGGGAGGATGGACCATGGATGATGGGACGTGCAGTACCTTAATTCACTTCTTTAGGGCACTGTGGCCCACACCAATGACGAACTATGGCACACAATGCCTTCCTCAAATAACCCGGGCGCCGCCGGGTCCCCAAGCTAGTATGATAAGAAAAATAATAGAAAAATAACGTACATGTGATAATAAATATAATAATAGAGAAAAATAATACATGTAATAGTAATAAAGTGAAAAATAATAAATGTAATGATAAGGAATAGAAAAATAATAATACAGGAAATAAAATAGTGGAGTAAAATAATGTAAATATATTAATAAATAGAGTGAAATAATAAATGTAATAATAATAGTAGTAATAATAATAGAGTGAAATAATAAATAACCTTGACTCGAGTATCAGCCGAGGGGGCTTTTTCAGACTTAAAAAATGGTTGAAAAGTTACCTATTTATTTATTTGCCTTATTTATATCCCGCCTTTTTTTACTCAAAGCGGCTTACAAGTGGCACTTGCATAGTGCCTTAAAAACATACAATATTGTTTTAAAATAAATTGCAGTTAAAAACGTGTTGAACATAATGAAATACGTACATTCCAATGTTAAAAACACGCCATGCATGAATCAGAGTCTAAGGACGTTCCGTACTCAGTTGCACAATATTCCTTATACAAAACGAGGCTTATACGCAAGTATATATGGTATTTAAAACACCTTATAGAGCAGTGTTTTTCAACCATTTTTGAGCCGCGGCACATTTTTTACATTTACAAGATCCTGGGGCACACCACGAACCAAAATGACACAAAATGACACTCTAACACAGTCATACATATAGTTCATACGTTTTAAAATGTATTTATACACTCAGAGTGAAACCTGGGCCTGTTTCGATGAACTCAACATAGATATCCTGGCTGGAATGGCAGAAAGACACAAACTTCCCACACAGAACTCCCATAACCAAGAGAAAATACTATAAGAGTTTGGTGGGCATTGACCTTGGGTTTTGGAGTTGTAGTTCACCAACATCCAGAGAGCACTGTGGACTCAAACAATGTTGGATCAGGACCAAATCTGGCATGAATACTCAATATGCCCAAATGTGAACGCAGATATCCTGGCAGGAATGGCAGAAAGGCACACACGAAGGTCTTGCTCAACAGCTGTCAGTCTCTCTCTGTGTTTAGTTTTTTTGCAGTCAGGCTAGAGAAGCTCATCTCACACAGATATGTGGTTGAAAACGGGAGCAATGTCAGAATAGACCAACAGAAAATACTGGAAGGGTTTGGTGGGCATTGACCTTGAGTTTTGGAGCTGTAGTTCACCGACATCCAGAGAGCACTGTGGACTCAAACAATGTTGGATCAGGACCAAACTTGGCATGAAGACTCAATATGCCCAAATGTGAACGCAGATGGAGTTTGGGGCAAATAGACCTTGACATTTGGGAGTTACAGTGTCTGGGATTTATAGTTAACACACAATCAAAGAGCATCCTGAACTCTTGCAACAATGGAATTGAACCAAACTTGGCCTATTGAACTCTCATTACCAACAGAAAGTACTGAAAGGGTTTGCTTGGGAATTGACCTTGAGTTTGGAAGTTGTAGTTCACCTACACCCAGAGAGCACTGTGGACTCAAACAATGTTATGTTAGGTTGATGTTTGTTTTCTATCCAGAATCCCAATGTTGGGAGGAGGCTCACCACTTTAAGGTCCCTAAAACAGGCATGGGGAAACTTACTTTTTCTTCTCTACTCGGGTTCCCTTCTTCAGGAGGGGAGGGGGGAGGGAGGAAGACGTGACTCGTGCGGGCGCTACTGCACAGACTCGCCCCACGTCTTCCTCCCTCCCCCCTCCCCTCCTGAACACGCTCACGCTGCCCCCTCGGAGAAAAACGGCGTAAGCATGAGCAAAGCGAGCAGAGGGAGGCTGGGAAGAAGGGAGCCCGAGTGGAGAAGAAAAAGTGTTCGGCAGGAGGGGGAAGAAAGGGGATTGGAGGTTCCCATTTCCCACGGCACACCTGATGATCGCTCACGGCACACTAGTGTGCCACGGGACACTGATTGGGAAACACTGTTATAGAGGACAGGGATCCACCCATCACTAATATAGTTTTATACTCTTGGTCTGTGACCATAACAATAGAATTCATTATTTCAGAGCACGTGGAATCCTAGAGTGGGAAGAGACCTGGTGGGCCATCATCCAGTCCAACCCCATTCTGTCAAGAAGCAGGGAAATTGCATTCAAAGCACCCCAGACAGATGGCCACCCAGCCTCTGTTTAAGAGCTTCCAAACATGTACCTGAGAGCCTGATGGTTCTGTGCCTTGTGCCTCTCTTTCCCAGCGTGGAGATGTACTTCCCCCAGAACGACTCCTGGATCGGCCTGGCGCCCCTCAGCGCCCCCCGCTACGAGTTCGGGGTCTGCGTCCTGGACCAGAAGGTCTACGTGATCGGGGGCATCGCCACCCACATGTGCCAGGGCATCAACTACCGGAAGCAGGAGAGCTCGGTGGAGTGCTGGGACCCGGACACCAACACCTGGTCCCCCGTGCAGAGCATGAGCAACAGCCGCAGCACCCTGGGGGTGGCCGTCCTCTCGCGGGAGATCTACGCCCTGGGCGGCTACGACGGGCAGTCCTACCTGCAGTCCGTGGAGAAGTACATCCCAAAGGTCAAGGAGTGGCAACCCGTGGCGCCCATGAGCAAGACCCGGAGCTGCTTCTCCGCCGCGGTCCTGGACGGCATGATCTACGCCATCGGCGGCTACGGGCCTGCTCACATGAACAGGTGGGTGGGTGGGTGCGGCGCCCTTTACGGGGCCTGGCGGGTGGGCGTCGTCCTAAGGAGGAAAATAGTAATAGTAATGATGATGAACAATGATATGAGGATGCGATGGAAAATTATTTTAACGATGAAATGCTGGGAATTGTATTTTTTATTTTAATTGCTAATTGTTACTGTTTTTATCTGGCTATTGTAGAATTGTTTTTAATTGTATTTTATATTATGGGCACTGACTGCCATGAGTAAACCGCCTCGCGTTGCCTTCAGGCTGAGAGGGGCGGTATAGAAATATAGTAAATAAATAAATACAATGCACACATACATAGCAGTGCCATATACATACAACACATATAGACAGACAGTCAGGGGCTATTTTTTTTCTGGCCACCAGGGTAGCTGTTGCTTCATCGTCCATCTGTGACACTGATGAAGTACTTTCCGCATTCCCCGCATGCTTTTGCTGGAGTTTTTTTTATGGCTTCGTAAATTTGTTTAATTAGCCTCCCCACACATAGGTGGTACCTAAATTTCCTACTTGACAGATGCAACTGTCTTTCGGGTTGCAAAGGTCGACAACAAGCTACACAATTGGTCGGAAGCTCACTCCGACCCGGGCTGGCTTCGAACTCATAACCTTTCGGTCAGTAGGGGGATTTTAATGCAGCTGACACCCGGCCAGCTGCGCCACAGTCCCTGTGCTAATAATCGTTAAGATAATTATTATTTTAATATTTGTTTTTAATTTAATTTATTATTTTAATATTTTTATTTAAATTATTATTTTAATATTTATTTTTTATTTAATTTATTATTTTAATATTATTATTTACATGATTATTTTAATATTTATTTTTATTTAAATTATTATTTTAATATTTATTTTTTATTTAATATATTATTTTAATATTTATTTTTTATTTAAATTATTATTGTAATATTTGTTTTTAATTTAATTTATTATTTTAATATTTATTTTTTATTTAAATTATTATTTTAATATTTGTTTTTTATTTAATATATTATTTTAATATTTATTTATTTATTTAAATTATTATTGTAATATTTATTTTCTATTTAATTTATTATTTTAATATTTTTTATTTAAATTATTATTTTAATATTTATTTATTTATTTAAATTATTATTTTAATATTTATTTTTATTTAATTTATTATTTTAATTATTTTAATTTAAATTATTATTTTAATATTTATTTATTTATTTATTTAAATTATTATTTTAATATTTATTTATACCTCTCTTGAAGGGGACTCTAAGCAGCTTCACATAAAAGCATTAGTACACTATTTTAAATATACAAGCAGGCAAGCATGAATATATATATTTCCAAGGACCTCTAGTGAGTGCCGTCAAGGCCCTGCCGTCATCTCACGCTGACCCCGCCTGCCCTCTCTCTCTCTCTCCCTGCTTTCCTGGCCTTTCAGCGTGGAGCGTTACGACCCGGGCAAGGATTCTTGGGAGGCGGTGGCTCCGATGGCCGACACGAGGATCAACTTTGGCCTGGGGGTCGCGCTGGGCTTCATTTTCGTGGTCGGGGGCCACAACGGAGTCTCCCACCTCTCCAGCATTGAGCGCTACGACCCCCACCAGAACCAGTGGACCGTCTGCCGGCCCATGAAGGAGCCCAGGACAGGTGAGGAAGGGCCGCCCCACGTTGGGACTGACCATCTGGGATACACCGGGGGGGCGGGGGGGACGGGGTCGACAGGGTCTCCCTTGCCCAACGCTGCAGCCTTCTAGTTTCCCTTTTAAGTCCTTTTGGTATTCAAGAGAACTGGGACTTGTTTATTTATTTATTTACGTTATTTCTACCCCGCCCTTCTCACCCCCGCAGGGGGACTCAGAGCGGCTATTTACTTCATACAGTAGGCTCTCAGTTAACCAGAACTCGAGAAACCATGACTCTCAAGCAACCGATAAAACATCAAATCAAAGAAATAATAATTAGCATCAAATAAATTGCACTATGTAACATGTTTTTTTGTTCCTGGGTTATTAATGTCATTTCCTAATTGGCTCTATAAGTTTTTAAAACACGGGGAAAGTTTATTAAACTACAAAAAAAAATGTTTTCGAGGGACATTTTGTTATAGTTTTTCAATGAATGTCTCATTGAGTTTCAACCAAATTGACCTAGCTTGCGGCAGTCGCAAAAAGGATAGCAACTATTGTCAGGTAAACAGGAAATGGCACTTCCAAACCAGGAACAGGAGGTTTAGTTTCAAGTGTTTTTAAACTGTTTTTAAAGTGTAATTATTTGAATTCATTTTAATTCTTTCCCTAAGGATACTACAATGGTCCCCCCCCCCCCCGGCCCCCTCTTTGCGGTCATTTTGATGGCATACAAAACACTTCAGGCAGGCATTTAAAGAAGGAAGTTGTTAGGACTAAGCCAGGGGGTGCTTTCTGATAGTCTTAAGTTATTTAAACTGTTTTTAAAGTGATTTAAGTTATTTGAATTCATTTGTATTTGTATATATACCCTGCTATGCCCCCAGCCGCCATTTTTAATTTTTAAAAAAATTCTAAAATTTTTTTAAAAGGGGGGCGGGGGCAGGAGGAGGAAGAGAGCTAGCTCCTCCTCCTGCACCGCCCCTCCGTCCCTCTCCCACGAAAGGAGGAGTACAGGCGGCGCCAAGGGCAGCGTCACGCCAGGCCTGTGACGCACTTCAGCGCCGCCTTCTGCCCTGGCGGCTCCCCACCCTAGGAAGGGCGGGGGCGCGAAAAGGAGGAGTAGGCAGCGCCAGGACAGCGTCACGCCAGGCCTGTGACGCGCTGCCCTTGGCGCCCCTTCTGCTCTTCCTCCTCCTCCTCTTTCCCGGGCGCTGTGCCTTTCCCGGGCGCCGTGGCGTATTTCGGGACAGCCACGGTGCCCGGGAAAGAGGAGGAGGAGGAGGAGAATGACAGCAGGGCGTGGCCTGGGGGCGGGGCCGAGCGGCCCCCGAGGTCATCAGTGTCCCCTAATTTGGACAGCCCTGTTCTATATATATATAAAAGGAGTGGTCGTGTGATGTCGGGTATAGACAGGAAAACTAGAACCCCCAGAACCTCCTAACTCCCCAAACACATTCCCCCATGGCACAATGTACATACAGAGCACAAAAAACCCGGCCTCCCTACCTCGCAACCCCCCCAAATACAGCCCCCAAAAAATGCCCATTGCCAGGCATAGCGGCGCAATACTGAATGGCAAGGGGCTCCTTCACCCACGAGGAGACGGGAGGGGAGGGGGAAAGCACTGCTTAACAATGCTGCCAGCACACTCAACAACCCCCCACAAACCCAGCCCCTCGCCCTCAACCCTCGCACACCACATCGTCCTCCTTCTCCATGCCGGCGTGAAGGGGACCTTCACCACGGCGCCGGCGGCACCATGGCCGCCTCTTCCGCCGCCACCTCGCCCTCCTTCGCCACCTCCCTGCCGTTCCCGGAAAGGGCAAACGAAGGGGAGCCTTCTCCACCGCAACAGCGGCGCCCTGGCCGCCTCCTCCTCCGCCGCCTCCCAGCTGTTCCCGGACCACGCGGTCTCTCTCTCTCTCGATCTGTATGTGTCTCGCACTCGTGCGAGACACACACACACCTAGAAAGAAAGGGGGGGAGACTGCGCGAACCCGGCGAAGAGAGGAAGGAAGGTGCCCTTTTCCCGGGCACCTCTCTCTCCTCTTCCCTCTTCTCCTCTTCCCCCGCCCTCCTCCCTTGATTGAAGGCATCTCTTTTTCCTCCTTTCCCTGCCCTCCTTCCTTCAATCAAGGGAGGAGGGCGGAGAAAGAGGAGAGACAGGTGCCCGGAAAAAGGGCACCTTCCTTCCCCTCTTCGCCAGGTTCGCGCGGTCTCTCCCCACCCTCTCTCTAGCTCTGTGTGTGTCTCGCGAGAGCATGAGACACATACAGAACGAGGGAGAGAGCCGGCCCGGAAGAGGCCGAGGAGGCGGAAGAGGCCGAGGAGGCAGCGGAGAAGTCGGCCACGGCGCCGCCGTCACGGTGGCGAAGGCTCCCCTTCGGCCCCCCCTTCCGGGACCAGCAAGGAGGAGGCAAAGAAGGGCGAGGAAACAGCGGAACAGGCGACCATGGCGCCGCAAACACAAACAGCCACAGCAAAGCGTGGCCGGGTCAGCTAGTTATTATTATTATTAATTATTTTATTAATTTATATTAATTTATTAATAATAATAATAATAAAGGGTTAGGAAATAAATACTGTATATACTCGAGTAGTTTTTCAGCCCTTTTTTAGGCTGAAAAAGTTCCCCTCGGCTTATACTTGAGTCCAGGTTATTCATTATTTTACTCTGTTATTATTATTGTTGTTGTTACATTTATCATTTTACTCGATTACTACATTTGTTATTTTACTTTATTATTACTGTTATTACATTTATTATTTTATTCTCTTTATTATTGTTGTTATTATTTTTGGAAGGACGCGTAAACACATTTACATTGAAGAAGATTAGAATAATGGTTGAATCAGAGTTGGGCAGCCTTATCTTAAATCACAGTTTTATGTAAATATTCAAAAGCATTTAACCTCCTGATGTCTCAATTAATGTAATTTTATTTTGAAATTGACCCATAGCTGCTGCATTTCCCAACCTCGGCTTATACTTGAGTCAATCCCAGTTTTTGGGGGATTTTCCCAGGTTTTTGTGGTAAAATTAGGTGCCTCGGCTTATATTGGGTCGGCTTATACGCAAGTATATACTGTAACATGATTCCCGCTTTTTCCACAGGAGTCGGCGCGGCGGTCATCGACACGTACCTGTACGTGGTGGGCGGCCACTCGGGCTCCTCGTACCTGAACACGGTCCAGAAGTACGACCCCATCTCGGACTGCTGGGTGGACACGGCCGGGATGATGTACTGCCGCTGCAACTTTGGCTTGACCGCCCTTTGAGGAGGGGGAGGACAGGAAGCGATTGGGGGGCTCGGCCGTCCATCCGTCGTCTGGCCGTCCGTCCATCCACCCAGCGGGAGGCCGGAGGCTGTGCTTTCCTCGGGGAAGGGCATCGGGGCCGTGGCCGCTGCCGCCGCCGGTCGCAACAGATCCCGCCTTCGGGTTGGTTCAGGAAGGACATGCGAAGGGCTGCGTTGCCCTCGAGCGGGACCTCTCCGGCGCAGCAGGGCCTTGGGCCCTTTCCTCCTCCCCCAATTCCTCCTTCCGTCCCTGACCTAGGAAGAGAGCCTTGCAGAAGACGTGGGGCCCTTTGAAGGTGTCTGGAGTGTCCGGAGGGACCATTGTGGCTTTGCAGGCTTTTTTGGTGCTGCATTGAATCCCCTCTGTAAATACAAGCCATGCCATGAACCAGGCATGGGCCAACTTGGGCCCTCTGTCATGGGTGTTTTGGACTTCAACTCCCACCATTCCTGGCCTCTTCTTTTCCTTTCAGCCGCTTGCCGGCTGAGGGGAAAAGGAAGGGGCCTGAGGCCAGGAATGGTGGGAGTTGAAGTCCAAAACACCCATGACAGAGGGCCCAAGTTGGCCCATGCCATCCCTAAACCCATTTGCCTGCACCATATTCACTCTCATCCCTTTGTTTGGGTGGGAATTTGAGGATTATTAAGAACGGAGTGACTCGCTTTTAGGTTGACACGCTTTGTTGTTGTTTACTGTTGTTATTATTTATTGATAGAGCGCCCCCCAGTGCCCAAAATGCCTTTCTGTCCCCTTCGGGCCCTCGTCACGCCCTAATTGCCCTTCTCCGTCCGAACGGAGAGATCTCCGTCCACGTGGGAAGTTATCGCCGGACAGTAACGGAAACCCTCCTTTCGGCGCATCTCGGCTTTCCCGGAGAGACGCTCTGGGTTCGTCCGAATGGGGAGATTTCCGTCCGCGTGGGAGGCACTCCCCGGACTGTAGCGGAACCCTCCTTTCGGCGCATCTCGGCTGTCCCAGAGAGACGCTCTGGGTTCGTCCGAATGGGGAGATTTCCGTCCACGTGGGAAGTTCTCACCGGACAGTAACGGAACCCTCCTTTCGGCGCATCTCGGCTTTCCCGGAGAGACGCTCTGGGTTCGTCCGAATGGGGAGATTTCCGTCCGCGTAGGAGGCTCTCCCCGGACTGTAGCGCAACCCTCCTTTCGCCGCATCTCGGCTTTCCCGGAGAGACGCTCTGGGTTCGTCCGAATGGGGAGATTTCCGTCCGCGTGGGAGGCTCTCCCCGGACTGTAGCGGAACCCTCCTTTCGGCGCATCTCGGCTTTCCCAAAGGGACGCTCTGGGTTCGGAGCCTTCCACGCACCTCCGTGCTCTCCGAATGGGGACGAACGCACCGCCGGAGCGTCCCAGCGTCAACATGGTGCTAAATAAACCCGGACGTAAGGAAAGAAGGCCGTTTGGAGGCTGGGACCGACCTCAGAAGAGACCCTCGGCCTTCAAAGGAATGGGAAACGACCCTTCGTAGTGAATGCTTTCGTCCTCAAATGCGGTGGATCTACCCGCGTCGTGCTTTCCTGTGCCTGATGGACCTTTAACTCTTTGGGGTTTTCTTTTTAGGATTTGCTCACCTGGAGAAATCCAGCTTCGGCAGAGCCTTAATGGAGGGCAAGGAAATGCATATGGCTTCCCTCCCGCTTCTGGCGTCCTTCCAAGTAGCATGAGCCCGTGGCCATTTAACCAGGCCCGGATTAACGCCTTTTGGCGCCCTAGGCTTTCCACACTTTGGAAGCCCCGCCCCCGGGGCGCTGCTGGGCATGTGCCGCAGCGCCCCGGGAGCGGGGCTTCCCTTCCTCCTCTCCCCATGACCACCTTCCTTGACTGAAGGAAGGCGGTCGCAGCGAGCAGGAGGAAGGGAAGCCCCACCCCCGGGGCGCTGCTGGTGGGTCTGTGCAGCACCCAGGAACATGACAGAGGCGCCCTCCTGCCATGCGCACATGCCCAGCAGCACCCCGGGAGCGGGGCTTCCCTCCACCTCTTCCTCCTCCCCCCGTGACCGCCTTCCTTGACTGAAGGAAGGCGGTCGCAGCGAGCAGGAGGAAGGGAAGCCCCGCCCCCGGGGCGCTGCTGGTGGGTATGTGCGGCACCCAGGAACATGGCAGCGGCGCCCTCCTGCCATGCGCACATGCCCAGCAGCACCCCGGGGGCGGGGCTTCCCTCCACCTCTTCCTCCTCCCCCCGCGACCGCCTTCCTTGACTGAAGGAAGGCGGTCGCAGCGAGCAGCAGGAGGAAGGAAGCCCCGCCCCGGGCGCTGCTGGTGGGTATGTGCAGCACCCAGGAACATGGCAGCGGCGCCTCCTGCCATGCGCACATGCCCAGCAGCACCCGGGGGCGGGCTTCCCTCCACCTCTTCCTCCTCCTCGTGACCGCCTTCCTTGACCGAAGGAAGGCGGTCGCAGCGAGCAGGAGGAAGGCCCCGCCCCAGGGCGCGACTGGTGGGTATGCACGGCACCCAGGAACATGGCAGCGCGCCCCTCCTGCCATGCGCACCTGCCCAGCCGCACCCCGGGGGGCGGGACTTCCCTCCCCCTCTACCTCCCCCCCCCCCCCCGACCGCCTTCCTTGACTGAAGGAAGGCAGTCGCGGCGAGCAAGAGGAAGAGGCGGAGGGAACCCCCAGCCCCGGGGCGCTGCTGAGCATGGGTGTGTGGCAGGAAGGCGCTTCTGCGTCCTCTGCCATGTTTCTGGGTGCGCGCATGGCTGGTAGCAGCCCCGGGGGCTTCCCTTCTTTCCTCCTCACCTCTCTTCTCCCCTCATCGTGCGTTGGGGCTGATGGGAGTTGCGATCCAACAGAGAGTCAGAGGCTGCCAGTTCCCAAACGCAGCCCTTGACGCGAATGAGAGAAGGAAGGGCCCTGGTTATTGCAGATGGAGAGCAGAGCCCGATGCTTCTTGTTTCTGTGTCTCTGCTAACATACATTTCCGCTTTGTACGAGGAATTACGGACTTGTATTGTCAAAGGCCGTCATGGATTGTTGTGAATTTTTTGGGCTGCCTGGCAATGTTCCTGAAGCATTCTCTCCTGACGTTTTGCCCACATCTTTGGCAGGCATCCTCCGAGGTTGTGAGGTCAAGGCAAGTGGGGTTTATTATATATATATCTGTGGAATAATGTCCAGGGAGGGAGAAATAACTCTTTGTCTGTTGGAGGCAAGGGTTAATGTTGCAATTGGCCACCTTGATTCACATTCAGTGGCCTTGCAGCTTCATAGTCTGGCTTCTTCCTCCATAGGCAGAACCTTACTCTCTGGGTTTCTCATCAATTCTGCTGTCTAAAAGTATAACAGTAAAGAAACCATAAAACGGGTGCCCACACTTTTTAAGCATGCGAGCTACTTTTTTTTAAAGTGAAGATCTGCCTTGCGTGCACGCACACCATCCAAGCGCCGCTCCTCCCACGCGCCTTCGAAGGCTCTGCCTTGCGCTTCCTTGTTCCCGCTGCCGGCTCCTCCCGCGAGGCATTGTGGGAACGGGGGGGCACGAGGCGGAGCCTTCGCAGGCCCCACCTTGTGCTTCCTCCTTCCTGCAATGCCCCATGGGCGGAAGAAGCACCTCAGGAGCGGAGGCCAGCGGCGGGAGCGCATGTGCACGTGGGGTGTGCGCGCGCATGGCAGGAGCGCCCCATCCAGCTGGTGAGGCCCGAAGATCGACTGGATGAGGACCGAAGATCGATTCGCAGCTCGCGATTGACCTAATGAGCACCCCTGCTGTAAAATGATGACAGTAAATCAAGAACAACTTTCAAAGTCATGGGAACTCCAGCCAGCCAAGAGGCTAGGTAATCACCTCCCAACAAAAAAAGCCCCCCGGCACTAAGAAGCCACACCTTGAAAACTGCTATGCCATTAAATGCTCATCAAGGTGGCCAACTGAAACATTCAGACTTGCCCCCAACAGGCAAGAGCTCTTCCTCCCACCCTGGGAATCGTTCCACAGACAGATAAACCCAATGTTCGTGGTTGCCAACAGACCTCACAACCTCTGAGGGTGCCTGCCAGAGATGCAGGCGAAACGTCAGGAGGGAATGCTTCCGGAACATGGCCAGGCAGCCCCGAAACGAAGACTCGCAACAACCCAATTACGGATTTGTTTTGCTGTGGTTGCCCCCTCCTCTCCCTGCCTTCCCTTCTCCCGGTTTAGCATGCCCCCCCCTCCACACACACACACGCACACACATGTTTTCTGTATTTACAGACATGCAATAATACTGGTGTGTGTTTCATTTCAGCCTTTGATGCCTGAGAGCAGGCAGGGGTGAGGTCGGGAACCAAGGGTCCCTTGTCCTTGTGACGAAGCTGCAAGCGTTCCCCCCCCCCACGCACACTTCTTCCGTGAGCTCATATTGTGACTCCCAAGTGAGCGCTCTCTCTCCTTCAACTACGTTTTCAAAAGGAGTTGCGTCACGTCTCTAGCCAACACTTGAACGTACCACCCATTCCCAAAGTTTTTACTGTTAAGTTTTTCCAGCAACTTAACAACAAAGCAATCGTGTCCACTGCCGAGAGGTTTGCCGGTCCTTCTTTACGCAGCAATAACGGCTTGGCGCAACCCTCCGCGGCGACCTTTTGTGTGCAGAATTGCGCCTTTGTTTCAGGTGGGTCTCCCTTGGCAGGCCTTCACCACGGACCGAAGCGACAAAGGGGGGCACCTGAGTGCAAGGCCTCTTTGGCTCTCTGTCCTGCTTCCTCTCCGCTGTTTTGGTTCAATCTCAACACATTGTCTGCAAAAGCTTTGGGTGTTGTGCCCTACCAGGGGCAAGGGGGCTGTGCCAAGGAAATAGTGCTAAATTGGAGAGAGAGAAGGACACATGGCAGCACCAAGGTTTGGAAGAGGAAAGAGGGGAAAGGAGGGGGGGGGTGATCTTTGCGCAACCAAATTCAGGAAAGCGTTGGGTGCGTGGCTTCGTTTTCACGGAGGGGCGCTTGACCCCGAAAAGGTGCAGAGCGCCTGAATCGAAAGGGAATAGGACGTTCACCTCAAATCCGTTTATTTTGG
The DNA here is from genome assembly GCA_030556195.1 of Anolis apletophallus. Taxonomy (NCBI): domain Eukaryota; kingdom Metazoa; phylum Chordata; class Lepidosauria; order Squamata; family Anolidae; genus Anolis; species Anolis apletophallus. The sequence goes on from JARBWK010000021.1 coordinate 5,688,954, forward strand.
TCCTGACCAGAATGGGTTCCTTGCAAAGTCCTCTGACGAAGGGGAGGAGAGGCCTTTGGAGGAATGATCGGCCAGCGAGACCAGAATAATCCAAAACTTGGTATTCAGAGTGAGCACTTTAGAGCAGGGGTGCTCAACTAGTCGATCGCGATCGACTGGTCGATCTTTGGCCCTCATCCAGTCGATCTTCGGGCCTCACCTGCCATGCGCGCGCTCCCGCGCACTCCCGCCGCCGTGCGCGCTCCAGCCTCCGCTGGTGCAGTGCCTCCTCCACCCGCAGGGCACTGCAGGAAGCGGAAGCAGAGGCTGCACAGCTGCCCCCCGAAAGCCTCGCCTCGCACTCCCTCCTTCCCTCAATGCCTTGCGGGCGGAAGCGCCGGCCAGACAGATCGGCGCGGCGGGGCTCTGGCGGCGATGGAGAGGCCTGCAGGGGAGGCGAGGCCTGGTGTGGCTCCCTTCCCCCGCCGCCGGGTTTGGAAAGGGAACCGCGCCAGGCCTCCTCCCCCGTAGACCTCTCCATCGCTGCCAGAGCCCCGCCACGCCAATCCGGGCAGGGCTCCAGCGGCGATGGAGAGGCCTGCAGGGGGGAGGTACTCTCTCTCGCCCGGGTCCGCCAAGCGCTCCTCCCACCTCTCTCGCCCGGGTTCGCCATGGAGCCGGGCGAGAGAGGAGCGGGCGGAGAGGAAGGCTGGGCCTGCGGAGGAAGGTGCGTGCGTGCGTGCTCGCGCAAGCTGCTCTGTGCGGAAGCCGCATAAGGTAGGTGATCTTTTTGACTAGGGTAATACACAAGTAGATCGCATGCTGGAAAAGTGTGAGCACCCCTGCTTTAGAGCACAAGACTGCTTTGGTGAGTTGGTGAAAGATCTGCTCCTTTGGTGATTCAAAGCACTGAAGACGGTTGCAGCCATAAAGTAATCAAACTCTTATTTACAGCTATATACACACATTGTATATAGCTATAAATTCAGCATGAGCAGGAACATGGCGCTCGGCGCTTCTGTTCTCAGCCAGCGGTCACGCCTTCTTTGCGTCCCAAAGGCAATGACGCAAAGAAAGTCCAGTTTCAACATCCGTACTTGCTAGGAACACATGGCGCATCGGTGATCCTATGAACTCTATGAATGCGGGACAGCTCCCTGCATGCACACATGTCACGTAGCAAACTTTTAAACGTACACAAATCTAATACATTTTAACATGCATAGATTCAACGAAATCAGTGGATCGGTGCAGGGTGTTGTATGGACGTTGGTGTCTCCTCTCTCCACTTTTTCCTCTCTCCTTCCTCCTTCCCCTTTTGCTTCCACAATCTCCTTCCGCAGCCTGCCTTAAAACTCCTTTTCCAAATCCATCCAGAACTAGCGAGGACCTTCATTGTTGCGCCGAGTGCGCGACTAGATCGATCTCTGCTGGGCTCTGGACCCCTTCTTTCCAGCAGAACCGCCCCTGCCCCCGCCAAATACAGGGCGGTTCGATCGAGGTTTGCCCGTCGGACCGTCCAGCTTCGCCTTGCCACCCTTTCCCGCCTCTTTGGGTGCATCCACAATGTGGAATCGGTGCGGCTGGGGTCGACTCTTACCTGCTGTGGCTCAAAACTGTGGGAATCGTAGGCGTTGCTGAAGGCTAGAAGCCGCTGGGAACTCCAGCTCCCCTGATCCGACAGCATTGAGCCACTGCCGCTAAAGGGGTGCCCAGTGGCATCAGTCCTGCAGTGTGGACACTTGCGCCCTTTGTGTCTTCCTGACTCTTGTCATCACCGCCACCATCGCCCCAAGGGTGGCATTCAAGTTGGGGAGGGAGCAGGGGGCACCGCTCACCATGTCTTTGTTACCCGTTCCCTTTGGCTAATTGTGAAGGCGCTCGGCCATCGTCGGAAGGCGCTCTCATTTTGAATGTGCAATGTTTAATAAAATCAATTTGTGAGCAAGAGAGGTTTGGCTGGGTCTTTTGCCCCCACTCCACCTTCCCCTCCCCCTACGTGATTCTGGGCAGTCATGGCCCCAAAATTGGTCTCACCTGTTTGATTCGTGTTTCTGTTTTGATCCGTCCATTCGGATGGTACGGAATGGGAAAGGCCCCTCCGATATCTCCTGCAACAAAAACAAACTCGATCTGAAAGGCAGGCGAGAGCTGTTGCACTCCAGGACAGGAACAACCCTCTGACTTAAAACACACCACACGTTGAGTGAAAAAACCAATGAAAAATCCAATCCTTTTATTGAAGCTTATTAAAATTTTGTTTGGAATTTCTGTTAAGAGCTTAGGAGTAACTCTGGACCCCCTGCTGTCGATGGAGGCCCACGTCTCCAGCGTCAGCAGGGTAGCATTTTTCCATCTTTGACAGGCGAGGAAGCTGGCCCCCTACTTGTCCCGGCGCGACTTAGCCACAGTGGTCCAAGCCACGGTCATCTCGAGGCTGGACTACTGTAATGCTCTGTACATTGGCCTTCCTCTGTCGGTAATCCGGAGACTCAAGCTGGTGCAGAACGCCGCAGCGCGACTCCTGGCGAGGGTCCCGGTTGGCCACCACATCACGCCAATCCTGCGCGAACTACACTGGCTCCCAATTGAATGCCGGATTGCCTTCAAAGTGTTAGTCCTGACTTTTAAGGCCTTACATGGTCTGGGGCCAGTGTACCTCTTGGACCGCCTTGTCCCATACCATCCCACCAGATCACTGCGCTCTGAAGAGCTAAACCTCCTGGTCACCCCAAATGTGAAGACCTACCATCTGTCCCAACCCGCCGCCGGGCTTTCTCTGTTGCGGCCCCTACCCTGTGGAACGCACTGCCCGCCGGCATCCGTGCCACCCAGGGCCTCCTCCCGTTCAGGAGAGCAGTCAAGACATTGCTGTTCCAGCAAGCCTTCGGGGTTAGCTAGACCAGTGTTTCTCAACCAGTGTGCCGTGGGACACTAGTGTGCTGCGAACGATCATCAGGTGTGCCGCGAGAAAAGCTCCCTGCCCCCCTTCCTTCCCCCTCCTGCCGAACTCCTGCTGCTTGGGGGAGGAGGAAGGGACGGGCGGCAACGAAGAAAAAGAAGAAGGGACCGGGCACCGCCTCCCCGGCCATTTCTCAACCAGCCTCCAATCTGCCATGACTCCCGCCATGACTCCGCCCCTTGCTTGTGAAGCCGCCTACTGAAGCCCGTCCACCACTCATGCTCCTCCTCTGTGAGAGAGCTGTAGCCGGGGGGGAGGGGGGCCTGGCTCGCCCCCTCCTCCCCGGCTTCCAGCACTCCCACAGCCGCCAGCCTTGAGGGGGCAGTGCCAAGCCAGCGGTGGCAGAGCCAGCACAATGCTGGCTTGCCCCTCAAAGCTGGTGAAGCTGTGGGAGAACTGAAGCCGGGCGGAGGGGCGTGGCATGGCGGGCATGGCTCCGCCCCCTCCCCAGCTTAAGCTCCCCATAGCTTCGCCAGCCTTGAGGGGCAGTGCCAAGCCAGCGGTGGCAGAGCCAGCACAACGCTGGCTTGCCCTCAAGGCTGGCGGCTGTGGAGTGCTGAAGCCGGGAGAGGGGCGGGCAGGCCGTGCCATGCCCGCCCCCCTCCGCCCGGCTTCAGTTCTCCCACAGCTTCACCAGCTTTGAGGGGGCAAGCCAGCATTGTGCTGGCTTTGCCCCCTCAAAGCTGGAGAAGCTGTGGGAGAGCTGAAGCTGGGGGGAAGGGGGAGGGGGCCGGGCATGGTGTGGCGTGGCTTCTCCCCCGGCTTCAGCACTCCCAGCAGCTGCTCCCAGCAGGCCACCATCCCCCAGCCGTTCTTTACTATGTTACAGTGTCATTTTGTGTAATTTTGGTTGGTGGTGTGCCCCCGGATTTTTTTAATGTTAAAAGTGTGCCGCGGCTCAAAAAGGTTGGGAAACACTGAGCTGCCTAGCTGACACCCCACTGCGACTCCGTCTGCTGTTTCAACTGTTCTAGTTGTAATTCTATTCTAATGGTGTTACTCTGGTTTATGAAATATCTGTCAATGTATTTTACGAACTGTTGTGAGTCGCCCCGAGCTGTTGGGGGGCAGACAAATGCGAAATAATAAATAAATAAATAAATAAAATAGCCGGTGGAAAGAGATGCTTGTAAGAAAGTTCCCAAAAAAGTCAGTAAAATGCAGTAACACAAAGCAATGTCCACCAAAAAAAAGGCAATCCAAGGCAGTGTAAAACCAGGCAGGAATGAACAGGGTGCAAAGGCAATCCACTGGGCCCCCCTTGAGCGGCTTGTGCCAGTCTTTGCAGATCGATCTTTAAATCCTCGTATCGTGTCAGCTTTTCCCGTTGCTTCTCTCCAATCCTGCTCTCGCCTGGGTATGCGACATCCACGATCCATACTTCGTTTTTCTCTACCATCATGAGGTCAGGAGTCTTGTGCTCCACGGCCCTGTCAGTCTGAATTCGGAAGTCAGCCCCCTTGTTTAAGAAGCTCCACTGGCTGCCGTTCATCTTCCGGTCCCGATTCAAGGTGCAGGTTCTTACCTACAAAGCCCTGAACGGTTTGGGACCCGCCTACCTGCGTGACCGCATTTCTGTTTACGAACCCAGGCGATCTCTCCGATCATCTGGAGAGGCCCTGCTCTCGCTCCGGCCCCTTTCGCAGGCGCAATTGGTGGGGACGAGGGAGAGGGCACACTGGGTGCAGCGCCTCAAGACCTCGGCCTGCACTTAAACACAATCGGCGCTGACAAAATCCCCCCCTGCCAGCTGCGAAAGGCCACCTGACTCGGATCTGCACGCATTCCCCAAAACATCACACAGCCCTAGGCACTTGGGAAGGCTCTGGTGTGGGATCCAATACAACAGCCATCAGAGCGATCTTGTTTGTTGTGTACTAATCTTGTTATGCATCTAATAATAATAATGACTCTGCTGCATCCATTGTGTGCCAGGTTTGGGCACCAGGTAAGCCTTGAGAGCATCCACCGCTATTTGGCTAAATGCCCAAATATAATAATAATAATAAATAACTCTACCTTTATCCATTGTGTGCCAGGTTTGGGCTAAAGGTAAGCCTTGAGAGCATCCACCGCTATTTGGCTAAATGCCCAAATATTATAATAATAATTCTGCTTTATCCATTGTGTGCCAGGTTTGGGCACCAGGTAAGCCTTGAGAGCATCCACCGCTATTTGGCTAAATGCCCAAATATAATAATAATAATAATGACTCTGCCGCATCCATTGTGTGCCAGGTTTGGGCACCAGGTAAGCCTTGAGAGCATCCACCGCTATTTGGCTAAATGCCCAAATATAATAATAATAATAATAACTCTACCGCATCCATTGTGTGCCAGGTTTGGGCACCAGGTAAGCCTTGAGAGCATCCACCGCTATTTGGCTAAATGCCCAAATATAATAATAATAATAATAACTCTACCGCATCCATTGTGTGCCAGGTTTGGGCACCAGGTAAGCCTTGAGAGCATCCACCGCTATTTGGCTAAATGCCCAAATATAATAATAATAATAATAACTCTACCGCATCCATTGTGTGCCAGGTTTGGGCACCAGGTAAGCCTTGAGAGCATCCACCGCTATTTGGCTAAATGCCCAAATATAATAATAATAATAATAATGACTCTGCTGCATCCATTGTGTGCCAGGTTTGGGCACCAGGTAAGCCTTGAGAGCATCCACCGCTATTTGGCTAAATGCCCAAATATAATAATAATAATAATAACTCTACCGCATCCATTGTGTGCCAGGTTTGGGCACCAGGTAAGCCTTGAGAGCATCCACCGCTATTTGGCTAAATGCCCAAATATAATAATAATAGTAATAACTCTGCTGCATCCATGGTGTGCCAGGTTTGGGCACCAGGTAAGCCTTGAGAGCATCCACCGCTATTTGGCTAAATGCCCAAATATAATAATAATAATAATAACTCTACCGCATCCATTGTGTGCCAGGTTTGGGCACCAGGTAAGCCTTGAGAGCATCCACCGCTATTTGGCTAAATGCCCAAATATAATAATAATAATAATAACTCTGCCGCATCCATTGTGTGCCAGGTTTGGTCATCGCATAAAGCCTCGAGAGCATCTACACTGTAGAGTTAACACAGTTTGACACCACTTCCACCGCCCTGGCTAAATGCCCAAATATAATAATAATAATGATCTTATTATTATTCTGCTGCATCCTTTGCCAGATTTGGGCGCCAGATAAGCCTTGGGCATGTCTACACTGCAAAGTTAACTCAGTTTGATACCACTTCCACCGCCCTGGCTAAATGCCCAAATATTATAATAATTATTATTATTATTATTCTGCTGCATCCTTTTTTTTGCCAGATTTGGGCGCCAGATAAGCCTTGGGCATGTCTACACTGCAAAGTTAACTCAGTTTGATACCACTTCCACCGCCCTGGCTAAATGCCCAAATATTATAATTATTATTATTATTATTATTCTGCTGCATCCTTTTTTTGCCAGATTTGGGCGCCAGATAAGCCTTGGGACTGTCTACACTGCAAAGTTAACTCAGTTTGATACCACTTCCACCGCCCTGGCTAAATGCCCAAATATAATAATAACAATAACAATAATAATTGTAATTATTATTCTGCTGCATCCTTTTTGCCAGGTTTGGGTGCCAGATAAGCCTTGGGACTGTCTACACTGCAAAGTTAATTCAGTTTGATACCACTTCCACCGCCCTGGCTAAATGCCCAAATATAATAACAACAATAACAATAATAATTACAATTATTATTCTGCTGCATCCTTTTTGCCAGGCTTGGGTGCCAGATAAGCCTTGGGACTGTCTACACTGCAAAGTTAACTCAGTTTGATACCACTTCCACCACCCTGGCTAAATGCCCAAATATAATAATAATAATAACAATAACAATTATTATTATTATTCTGCTGCATCCTTTTTGCCAGGCTTGGGCGCCAGATAAGCCTTGGGACTGTCTACACTGCAAAGTTAACTCAGTTTGACACCACTTCCACCACCCTGGCTAAATGCCCAAATATAATAATAATAACAATAACAATTACAATTATTATTATTCTGCTGCATCCTTTTTGCCAGGCTTGGGCGCCAGATAAGCCTTGGGACTGTCTACACTGCAAAGTTAACTCAGTTTGACACCACTTCCAGCGCCCTGGCCAAATGCCCAAAAATGCCTGAAAGACCTTGGGAGGCGGGGGAGCCTTGCTCCACCAAATTTGCATTCCCAGCAGCGGCGAGGAGCGATTGGATGCGCCGGAGAGGCTCTCCTCCAATCGCAGCCTCCGTGGGCGTGGCCAGTGGCGCCCCGTTCCTGGAGGATAGAGAAGCTTGAGGAACTAGCCCCGCCCCTTTCCGGGGAGCTCCTCCCCCTTCCACCCCTGACATGCGCAGTTCGGGGCAGGCCTTGGGCCTAGGTGGAAGTGGCCAAGATGGCAGCGGCCTGCGTGTGGAGCTCGGCCTCTCCCCTGCTGCTGGCCCTCCTTCTCCTGGGGACGGAGGCCGGGTGCGGGCGGGTGCAGGAACTCAGCGACGGCGAGTGGAGGGAGCTGCTCCGGGGGGAGTGGATGCTGGAATTGTGAGTGCGCCTGGGGCAGCTTGGGGCCTGTGTTTTGAAGGGAATGGTAGGGCCTCCTCCTCAGTGGCCCCATCGCAGGTGGTTCTGGGCCTAGGCAGCACCTTCAAGCAGGCCTGGGCCAACTTGGGCCCTCCTTCCCTCCAGGTTGCCACTGAAATTGTTTTTGCATAAAGGACTCTGATTGGCCATCCACATTCCAACATTCTAAGGTGACTCAGAGGGAAAAGGAAAGGCCCCAGGCAGTCAGGCACTGTGGACCACAGCAGTGTGTTTTGGACTACAACTCCCACAATTCCTAACAGCCGCAGGCCTAGGCCAACTTGGGCCCTCCCTCCCTGCCTCCCTCCAGGTGTTTTGGACTACAACTCCCACAATTCCTAACAGCCGCAGGCCTGGGCCAACTTGGGCCCTCCCTCCCTGCCTCCCTCCAGGTGTTTTGGACTACAACTCCCACAATTCCTAACAGCCGCAGGCCTGGGCCAACTTGGGCCCTCCCTCCCTGCCTCCCTCCAGGTGTTTTGGACTACAACTCCCACAATTCCTAACAGCCGCAGGCCTGGGCCAACTTGGGCCCTCCCTCCCTGCCTCCCTCCAGGTGTTTTGGACTACAACTCCCACAATTCCTAGCAGCCGCAGGCCTGGGCCAACTTGGGCCCTCCCTCCCTGCCTCCCTCCAGGTGTTTTGGACTACAACTCCCACAATTCCTAACAGCCGCAGGCCTGGGCCAACTTGGGCCCTCGCTCCCTGCCTCCCTCCAGGTGTTTTGGACTACAACTCCCACAATTCCTAACAGCCGCAGGCCTGGGCCAACTTGGGCCCTCCCTCCCTGCCTCCCTCCAGGTGTTTTGGACTACAACTCCCACAATTCCTAACAGCCGCAGGCCTAGGCCAACTTGGGCCCTCCCTCCCTCCCTCCCTCCCTCCAGGTGTTTTGGACTACAACTCCCACAATTCCTAACAGCCGCAGGCCTAGGCCAACTTGGGCCCTCCCTCCCTGCCTCCCTCCAGGTGTTTTGGACTACAACTCCCACAATTCCTAACAGCCTGCCGGCTGTTAGGAATTGTGGGAGTTGTAGTCCAAAACACCTGGAGGGAGGCAGGGAGGGAGGGCCCAAGTTGGCCCAGGCCTGCTTGAAGTTCCGCAGGCAAGGGGCCACCACCGAGAAGGCCCTGTCCCTCGTCCCCACCAAATGTGTATTTGCGACAGAGGTGGGATCGGGAGCAGGGCCTCCCTGGAAGATCGTAATTTTCGAGGAGGGACATAACGGGAGATACGTTCGGGCAAGTAAGCTGGGCCAGAGGAGTGTTGTGCTCCCTGTATGTCGCCCCAGTTATTCACCTGGCTGCCGACCGCTGGACTAGTTGAAGTTTCCGAACCGTCTTCAAAGGCAGCCCCACGTAGAGTGCGTTGCAGTAATCTATTCGGGATGTAACCAGAGCATGGACCACCGTGGCCAAATCAGACTTCCCAAGATACTTAGCCACAGTAGTCCATGCTCTGGTTACATCCCATATAGATTACTGCAACGCCCTCGACGTGGGGCTGCCTTTGAAGACTGTTCGGAAGCTTCAACTAGTCCAACAGACAGCAGTCAGATTGATAACAGGAGCAGCACTCAGGGAGCACACAACTCCTCTGTTGCGCCAGATCCACTGGCTGCCGGGCACAATTCAAAGTGCTGGTTTTGGCCTTTAAAGCCCTAAACGGTTCTGGTCCAACTTACCTGTCCGAACGCATCTCCCCCTATGAACCATCGAGATGTTTAAGATCATCTGGAGAGGCCCTGCTCTCGGTCCCGCCTTCTTCGCAGGCTCGATTGGTGGGGACGAGAGACAGGGCCTTTTCATTGGTGGCTCCTCAGCTTTGGAACGCCCTCCCTAGTGACATCAGATCAGCCCCCTCCCTCCTGACATTTCGCAAGAAGGTCAAGACCTGGCTGTTTGACCGGGCATTTGCAGATGTAGTATGATTATTAATTGAGACCTAAGGAACGCCGCCGCCGCAATTGGAAATCGATTTAATAACGAGACGCTGATATTGTGTTTAATTTTAATTGCTAATTTGAATATGATGTGATTGTGTTGGTAACTGTTGATGTGTTAATCTTGGGCAGTTCTTGCCATATGTACACCGCCTCGAGTCGCCTTCGGGCTGAGTGGGGCGGTATAGAAGCAAAGTGAATAAATAAATAAATACTTGTGGATGGCTGAGAGTGACCTCTTTGCTTTCTGATGGTTCAACGTACACAAACTTCGGTTCCATGCACACCAGTATTGGTTTCCAATGCAGAATGGCCCTTCAGCTTTGCCATTGGTGCTTCGAGTGGCTTATATCCTCGAGGTAATTTTCTTACCTGCTCAAAAATAATCCCAGCTGTGACTGTTCCTAGAAAGAGGTAGACGCTCTTGAGTCAACGGCAGGTTAGTCCGGTTTGGTCGGTCCTTTGGAAATATTTTATTTATTTACTAGCTTGGGGACCCGGCCCTGCCCGGGTCATTTGAGAAGTGCAGCAGGATGTAGAGTGGGTCATGGGGCCTCTGTGTGGCAAGTTTGGTCTTGATCCATCATTATTGGGAGTTGCAGTGGTATCATGAAATTACTGAAGGTAGTGGAAGTCCCATCATCTCTGGTCCACCCTCCCCCAAAGTGTAGTAGGATGCAGATTGGGTCATGGGGGCTCTGTGTGCTAAGTTTGGTCTCTATTGGTGAATGGATGAGGGATGCATTGTTTTTAGGAAGTGAGTGAAGGTACTTCAAGTCCCATCATCTGTGGTCCGTCTCACACAAAACAGCACCAGGGTGTAGAGTGGGTCATGAGGGCTCTGTGTGCCAGGTTTGGTGTTGATCAGTCATTGGATTAGGTTTGTAGCAGGCTTGGAAAGTGAGGGAAGGTACTGCAAGTCCCATCATCCATGTTCTGGCCCCCTCCAAACTTCAGTAGTATGTAGAGTGGGTCACTGGGGCTCTGTGTGCCAAGTGTGGTCTTTCTCGGTGTTTGTTGGTGGCCGCAGTTGTCTGTGGGAACAGAGGGGTGTGAAAGTACTACAAATCCCATCATTCATTGTCAGTCCTCCCCCTAACCTCACCAGGACATGAAGGCAGTCATGGGTGTTATGTGTGCCAAGTGTGGTCTCAATCAGTAATTGGATGAGGGTCGCAGCGGACTTGGGAAGTGAGTAGAGGTACTTCAAGTCCCATCATCCATGGTCCACCCTCCTCCAAACTGCACAAGGACGTAGAGTGGGTCGTGGGGGCTGTGTGTGCTAAGTGTGGTCTGTATTGGTCCTTTTTGGTGGCCTCAGTGGTCTGTGGGAACCAAAGTGTTTGAAAGTACTACAAATCCCATAATCCATGGGTAATGTCCCCCGAACCGCACCAAGACGTAAAGGGGGTTAGGGGGGTTATGTGTACCAAGTTTGGTGCAGGTCCATCACCCGCGCTGGTCGCTGTGGCCTGTGAAAGTGGCTGCCACATATCCGCCCTCCCGCCCTCCGCATACACACATACATACAAACATTCCGCTTTATAAAGGTATACAGATACAGATTTCACGGTATTTATTTATATGCCGCCCTTCCCAACCCCGAAGGGGGCTCGGAGCGGCTCAATGAACTATAATTATTGGCACAGCACAACATCAATATTACATATCACATTGTGCTATAACAATATCACATTGAACTGTAACAATTATATTGCGATATTATTAGTAATATTGCATGTAACACACAATATATAGTTATCGTATCTTATTATTATTAGTAATATATTACATTACATTCTCTCTCTCTCAGCATTACTTCACGAACAAAGATACTTAGGAAGGACTCGTCCCACGCTTTCTACAAGCGCGTTGATGACTAAAAAGGCCAATCTGAGATAGGCAAGTTCGGTTGCAGAAAGCACAGCAGAAAGTCTCCTTGGGTGATGTTGTTTCCAGGTTACGGTTCTTTCTGCGTTGCCGTTTCTCTTCGAGACCCCTTCGGCGTGTCTTCTCGAAAGAGGCCGCAACATTGTGGATAGTGCGTCTCCATGCCTCCCGATGTGAGGCCAGAGTAGACCATTGTTGGTGATCAATCTGGCTGAGCCTGAGGTGTTGTTTCAGGGAGTCCTTATATCTCTTTTTTGGGGGCTCCTCTCTTGTGCTGACTCGTGGCGAGTTCATCGTAGAGTAGTACCTTAGGGAGGCGGTGGTCCTCCATCCGAGAGACGTGCCCTGCCCAGCGCAGCTGTGTTCTCAATAGCATGGCCTCAACGCTGGTGATCCCTGCTTGCTCAAGGACAGCAGCATTAGTCACATAGTCGGTCCAGTGTATATTTAGGATTGTGCGAAGACAGCGCTGATGAAAGCGTTCGAGGAGTCGTAGGTGTTGGCGATAGGTGACCCATGTTTCAGACCCATATAGGAGAATAGATAGTACAATAGCTCTGTGCACACTGATTTTGGTGCTTTGCCTCAGGCGCTTGTTGCTCCAGACTCTTTTGTGAAGCCTTCCGAATGCACTCTATGCCTTTGCTAACCTGTGATCTATCTTTTGATCAATCTTGGCGTCTCAAGAGATGATGCTTCCCAGGGAGGTGAACTGCTGAACGGACTTAAGCACAGATGTGCCTATGCTGACGTGGGGATGATGGTGTTCTTCCTGTGGTGCGGGCTGGTAGAGGACTTCCGTTTTCTTCAGGCTGACTTCCAGCCCAAACAGCTCTGCAGCCGTTGCAAAGCAGGATGTGAGGCGCTGCAGGGCTGCTTCTGAATGGGAGACAAGGGCAGAATCATCAGCAAAAAGCAGCTCACGGACTGGATAGTTTAGGGTCTTAGTGCGAGCCCTCAGGCGGCTTAAGTTGAACAAGCTGCCATCAGTACGATAGCGTATATATGTGCCTTCTTCGAGGTGTGCCGTAGCCCTTTGGAGCATCATGCATCATAAGATACAACAATCAGCGTGCCACATGTACAGATTGAAATAGAAAGATAAAAACGGGGGGGGGGGGGTGAGATAGCTGTGGGGCAAATTATTTGTGAGGGAGAAGGCTCTTTCAACCATCACCCAAGTCGAAAAAGGAAGTGCCATTAAAGCCCTGGCAGACCGTGCAAGAAGAACCTGCGAACCCCGCCTCCTCCAAGATGAACTGAACCAACAACCCACAACCTGTGATGTTTATTTTGGTTGACGCGGGGATTTGCACCCACTTAATGAACCTGTTGATGTCTGGGGGGTACCCATTGTATGGTTGGAGTTTAAAATGGATTTTAAATTGGAATTATTCTTTTTGCAGAATCCATACAATGCTTTTTTTTTTGAGTAACTCTGGGTTTTCATGCAACACGGTTTGAAAACTACTGCTTTAATGTGTATGATCAGGGCGGATTGGCACTGCTTGTATCATTGGACCTCGCAGCAGCATTCGATACGGTCGATTACGACCTTTTGACCCTCCACCTTGCTGGGGCCGGGGTGAGGGGGACAGTTCTGAATTGGCTGTCTTCCTTCCCCCGGAACCGGCTACAGCGAGTGAGGAGGACAATCCTCTCCCCTCTATTGTTTAACATCTATGTCCGACCACTTGCTCGATTGGTTCGTAGCTTTGGGCTGGAATGTCGCCAGTACACTGATGACACCCAGCTCATTCTGGGGATGGAGGGCCGGCCCGAATCCGTACCCGATATTTTCCTTCATTGCCTTGAAGCCATTACTGGATGGCTGCGAGCCAGTAGGTTGAAGGTGAATCCGGCTAAGACGGAGATCCTGTGGCTCGGTCGCCCAGGTGCTAGGGAGGTTCAGCTTCCAACCCTGGACGGCACGGCATTATGTCCGTCGTCATTGGTAAAGAGTCTCGGCGTCACACTCGACTGTCAACTGACGATGGAGACACATATCTCCATCGTCAGTAGAGTAGCGTTTTTTCATCTCCGCCAGGCAAGGAAGCTGGCCCCCTACCTATCTCGACGCGACCTAGCCACAGTGATCCAAGCCACGGTCATCTCGAGGCTGGACTACCGTAACGCTCTTTACATCGGCCTTCCTTTGTCGGTGATCCGGAAACTTAAGTTGGTGCAGAATGCTGCAGCTCGGTTCTTGGCAGGTGTTCCATCGAGCTGCCACATTACACCTGTTCTCCGCGAACTGCACTGGCTCCCAGTGGAATGCCGGATCACCTTCAAAGTGCTGGTATTGACCTTTAAGGCCTTGAATGGTCTGGGGCCAGTGTACCTCAGGGACCGCCTCATCCCATATTGTCCTTCTAGACCCCTACGCTCTGAGACCCAGAGTCTCCTGATGGTTCCGAGCCATAAGACTTACCACCTAACCGCGACACGGAGGAGGGCCTTTTCCGTTATAGCCCCGGCTCTCTGGAACGCGCTGCCTGTTTAAATCCGTGCGCTTCCGAGCCTGTTGGCCTTCCGAAAGGCCTGCAGGACTTTGTTGTTTCAGCAGGCTTTCGGAATTTAAATTGCTGGCCACATCGACAACCATAGGCCCCTCTTGATACTGCATCTATTTTAGAGTTGCTATTTTAATCTGTGATTTTAATGTTTTATATACATGTTGTAATGCTATTTTATCTTTTGTAAGTCGCCCCGAGTGTCATGTACCGAGATGTTCCGGTTATTCCTTTGATCAAGGGGACAAATGCGACAGGATAGTCAATGATGTGCAAATAGACAAGAGAAGACCAAATTTGGATTTAAACACTATGCATGTGACATTTATTAAAATATATATAAGTTGCAACAATCACGTTTGAGCATAAAAGCATAAAAAGGAATACAATGCAATAAATCAGGTTAATATACAAATATTAAAAAGAAACATAAAATCACATTGAACATTTAAACCCTTAAACTACAATCACTCTAACTATAATATAAAGAACTAGCTGTACCCGGCACGCGTTGCTGTGCCCTATTTAGGAGATGCGAGATGTAAGGGTTGGAAATGATGTGACTTACGGTCTTGGTGGGGTCATGTAGGCACGAATTGCGCACTTTCTATGTGTGCTCCAAATGATGTCATCTGGAAGCATGAGTTGTATTGTCTTCTATAGCGGAGGAAGTCTTTTGATTCTGGAGTGTGTCCACTCAGCAAAGTCTGTAGTGGTTGTGGAGGAGTGGCAAGTGGTGGTGGAGAGACTTTACCGGCTAGGCAGCACATTCCTGTTGTTTCTGCAGTGTGTGCAGATGTGCGTTAGGGTGCCAATGTCGGCCTCTGGCGCCATGCTGTAGTCTTCTGCAGCGTTGTATCTGAAGGCTAGGCGGTGGAAGTGGTTGTGGTGTTTTTGAAGTTTGTTTTCTGTGTTGCAACGTCGTGTTTCTGCGCTCCTTGCGCGCTGCTGTTGTGTTGCATTTCTGCGTCTTTGTTGTTCCTGGCTGCGCGCTTCTTCTTGTCGTGCAGTTCTTTGCATTTGGTTCTCAGCTATGCGTCGTGCAGTGACCTGTTGTCTGTGTCTCTGCTGCGCAGTGTGTTTCTGTTCTGGCATTTGTTCTGCCCTTTTTTGTTTAATGTATGTAGCGCTGTGAGTGTGTCGTCCGATGCTGTTATTTTTATAAGGCATGGCTTGTCTTTTGGGTCAGTTTATGTCTGTGTGGAAGGAAGGAATGGTTTTAGTTTGTGGTGTTTGTAGGTGTTGTGTGTACGGGGTCCCGTAAGGTTGGTGGGATGGGTTGTGATTGGAAGTTGTGTTGTGTTGTGTGGGTAGGAATTTGCTGGAGAATTGCTCCCTCAGAGTTTGGTTTTGGCAGTTTAACCCTCAAACACCAACTGAAATCTCTCAGCATTCTATCCTAGCCTTGGATGGCTCTGGCCAGCGTTGCTATGGTTACAGCAGTTATGCAAATCCACCCTTATTGGCAGACAATCATGTTGTTCAGAATGTAGAGGCTGGGTGAGTCGTTGGCTGCCCCGGAGGATACTGGGAAATGTAGTTTTATTTTTACTCGTTGTTTTGGGGGCCTTTTAGGTTTTTGGGGGGAAAGTTTCTTTGCTACAAACGTACCTTGCTTGAGGCCTATTTCTGTTGGCAAGTATTGTGTTTCTGCGTTGTATGGTTTCTTTGTTTGAGGTATACATCACATGACATGAACCCATTTATATAATAGATTGATTCAAAAGAGACTAATCACCTTAAAGATTTGATTTGAGTAAAGCACAGCAGCATTTAGTCAGCAATTAGCAGCATTTCTTAAGGACATGCATACCTTACACACACACACACACACACACACACACACAAACACAGCAAGCAATCACATTGCATTCATTGTGCATCCATACTTACATACATACATACACTGAGGTATGAATGAATGAATCTTTATTGAGACATACACTGAGGTAGATGGTGTCGCTTCCCCAAGTCCATGGCTAGGTGATTTGGGATGCGGTGTTTTCCCCCCCAAATCCATAGCCAGGCGACTTGCAGAGAGAGCAGCTGGATGGTTCCCCGACTGGACCAGAGAACCAACAACCTAGTGGCAAAACCTGGGATCTTATATTCATTCCTCCACTTTCCCTCCATCCGTAGTCAAGACTGACCGTTATTAATTTGATCCCATTCTTGTTATTACTCCTTTGTTTGAAGCCAATAGCATGTCGGCCACTCTCTGTTCATGCTTAGGTTTTTCTGTATCTTTTCAAGCTGGAGTGGTTTCCAAGATAAAGGAAAACCCCGCTTCTCTCTGCCAAGTCCTCAGGCCCTCCTCCTCCCAGCATGCATTGCAGATCTCCATGTTTCTCTGGCCTATCTAACACAAAGTTGGTTCACGTACTTCAGCCATACACATTCACGCATATCATGCTATCCTCACACGAGCTGGATGGGAGTGGCAACTGATAAATCTGAATAAATAAATAAATAAATAAATGATTAATCCTGTGTTTGAGAAGGGTGCGCCATGAAGCTTCTCTCTTACATACCTATGGGAGAGTTAGCAGTAGCAACTCTTCTACCCAAGTTAGCCTGCTCTCTTTTGTCTCTCTGCCCTTTTATCTGGGATGTGTCACTGGCAACAGTAAAAACACCTTACCAAAGCATCCTGCCTTTCGTAGCTCCTGTTTCCTACCATCAGCTAATGTATAGCATTGGCTACGCTGCACTCTGTTCGTTTATGGCAGGAATGGCAAACTTGGGCCCTCCCTCCAGGTCTTTTGAACTTCAACTCCCACAATTCCTCACAGCCTAGTGGCTGCTAGCAATTGTAGGAGTTGCAGTCCAAAACACCAAGTTTGCCAGTGCTTGTTCTATATAGAAACCAAACTTTTCTACATTGATGACCCCATGCAAGTGCAAACCTGCATTCCCCGTGTGTTTGGGTGTTTACAATGTCGAATCTTCTCCTGGATTAAATGAAACAGGTGACTGACATCCGCTTTGCTCCCCAGCTATGCTCCCTGGTGCCCTGCGTGCCAGAACCTGCAGCCGGAATGGGAAAGCTTTGCGGAATGGGGAGAGGACCTGGAGGTCAACATTGCCAAAGTGGACGTGACAGAGCAGCCAGGTAAGGCCTCGAGGAATATTATTTATTTATTTACGACATTTATATGCCGCCCTTCCCACCTCGAAGGGGACTTAGAGCGGCTTACAAGTAAAATCTAACTACAATATATTATATTATTGCCATAGCACAATATTAATATCATATATTGCATTGTTTGGTTTTGTTTTCCTTGAGTTTTTGATTGAAGGGCAGAGACGGCCTTGTGTAAACCGCCCCGAGTCGCCTTCGGGCTGAGAGGGGCAGCGTAGAAAAATGATAAATAAATAAATAATAAATACTATAACATTATACTGTAATATTATTAGTAATAATACATGTCATATAAAATATATAATTGTAATATATCAGTAGTAGTATTATATTGTATTACATTATAATATTATCAAACAATGTGGACTCAAACAATGTTGAATCAGGACCAAACTTGGCATTGAATACTCAATGGCAGAAAGACACAAACTTCCCACACAGAACTCCCATAACCAAGAGAAAATACGATAAGAGTTTGGTGGGCATTGACCTTGGGTTTTGGAGTTACAGATCACCTATATCCAGAGAGCACTGTGGACTCAAACAATGTTGGATCAGGACCAAACTTGGCATGAATACTCAATATGCCCAAAGGTGAACACAGATGGAGTTTGGGGGAAATAGACCTTGACATTTGGGAGTTACAGTTTCTGGGATTTATAGTTAACACACAATCAAAGAGCATCCTGAACTCTTGCAACAATGGAATTGAACCAAATTTGGCATATTGAACTCTCATTACCAACAGAAAGTACTGAAAGGGTTTGCTTGGGAATTGACTTTGAGTTTGGAAGTTGTAGTTCACCTACACCCAGAGAGCACTGTGGACTCAAACAATGTTATGTTATGTTGTTGCTTGTTTTCTATCCAGAATCACAATGTTGGAAGGAGGTTCACCACTTTAAGGTCCCTAAAACAGGCATGGGGAAACTTCGGCCCTCTGGGTGCTTTGGACTTCAACTCCCACCATTCCTAACAGCCTGAGGCCCTTTCCTGCTTGAGTGGCTGAGGGGGGAAAGGAAAAGGGCCTGAGGCTGCTAGGAATGGTGGGAGTTGGAGTCCAAAACACCTGGAAGGTCCAAGTTTGCGGGATCAGCTTTCGACAGAGACCTCCTCCTCCCCCTCCCCCTTCGCGCCCTTTCTTCCCCCTCCTGCCGAACACTTACTTTTCCTTCCACACTGCCACTTCTGCTGCCATTTTGATCCGAGGGGGCAACTTGAGCCTGTTCAGGAGTGGGGGGAGGAAGTCATGACCCGTGCGGGCGCTACTGCGCAGACTCGCCCCAGAGCAAAGCGAGGCAAAGCGCGCAGAGCAAGTCGGGGAAGGAGGGAGCCCGAGTGAAGAAGAAAAAGCGTTCGGCAGGAGGGGGAAGAAAGGGTATTGGAGGTTCCTATTTCCCACGGCACACCTGACGATCGCTCACGGCACACGAGTGTGCCACAGCACACTGGTTGGGAAACACTGATCTACAAGACAGCGTGCCTTCTCGGTAGTAGCGCCTACCCTATGGAACGCCGTACCGGAGGAGGTTCGGGCAATAACAGACCTACCCTCCTTCCAGAGGGCGTGCAAGACGAATCTTTTCCGACAGGCGTTCAATTTGTAATGGTCCTGCTTTGTCACCTCCCTGCTTTTAGTTGTAAATTGTTTTACTGTATTTTTAACTGCTGTATTAAGAATGTTTTATGTATCTGCTGTAAACCACCATGAGGCACCGGGAATGGGGGTATATACGTTTGAAATAATTAATAATTAATAATAAATAAGTGGGGCCGATGAACCGGTTTCCTGCGCATGCTGATGGTGTGAGAGTTCTGTCAGCAGAACTCCTAGAGTTTACGCAATGGTCCTTTATTTTGGTAGATTTTCCTGCAAACCAACCATCATCTGTGGCAGCTCAGAGCATCAGATAGCATTTGTTTTAAAGTTTGTCTGTTTCATTCTGTGGGGATAATGGCCTTTGTGAAGATTGCTCATACCAGGGCTGTCCAACAGGCGGCCCGCGGGCAGGATCCGGCCACCCAGCCTGTTGGACACGGCCCCCGCTACCCCCGCCACCCCCAGCAAGATTTTTTTTTCAAAAAAAAATTTCAAATTTTTTTTGAAAAAAAATGGCGGCCGGGACGGGGGAGGAGCCGGGACAGGGAGGAGGAAGAGAGCTGGCTCCTCCTCCCTGCCTGTAGTCGCCCCTCCGTCCCTCTCGGCGGCGCGATGCGATGCAGTTTGCATTGGCGCCGCCGAGAGAGAGGAAAAAGGGCGGTACAGGAGGAGGAGCCAGCTCTCTTCCTCCTCCCTACACCGCCCCTTCTCTCTCTCTCGGCGGCGCTAATGCAAACTGCATCGCATCGGCGCCGCCGAGAGAGGAACGGAGGGGGCGATACAGGCAGGAGGAGCAGCTAGCTCTCTTCCTCCTGCCTGTATCGCCCTTCTCCCTCTCTTGGCGCCGTTGCAGGCAGTTTGCAGCGGCGCCGCTGAGGGAGACGGAGGCGATACAGGCAGGAGGAAGAGAGCTGGCCCCTCCCTCCCTGTACCGCCGCCTTGTCCCTCTCTCGGCAGCGCCCGATGCCTTGGAAGGGAGAAGGGATGCCCGTGGCTCCTCCACTCCCTTCCAAGGCACCCTGGGCAGCAGCTGAAGGCAGCGAAATCGCCGCCTTCAGCTGCTGCCAGGGTGCCTTGGAAGGAGGGAGGAGCCACGGGGCATCCCCCCCTTCCAACGCCTCCCGTTTGGGACGCCTCCGGGAGGAAAGGAAGGACGGAGGGGGCCTGGCAGGGAAGAGGCAGCGATCCGCTGCCTTCTCCCTGCCAGGACGCCTCCCTCCCTCCCTCCTTTCCCCCCTGACCGGAGGGAGGCGAGATCCGGGCGAAACCCCTCCTGCAAGCTTGGATGGCTCGCGGGGAGGCGAGAACCCGGCTTGCGGGAGAGTTTTCGCCTGGACGCTTCCTGGGTGACGCCTTCAGCTGCTGCCGGGGCGTGGCCGGGGGCGGGGTGGGGGCGGGGCCGAGCGGCCCCCCAGGTCATCAGTGACCAAACATCCGGCCCCCAGTCCGGAAGATGTTGGACAGCACTGGCTCATACGATGTGCGTCTTTGTGTGAGCTGCGTGGGCCTTGTAGATAGAAAGATATTTATTTACGGTCAGAGACCAACATCGAGCGTGGGCCTTGTAATAACCCAGAGTGGTCCGGAGCCTGATACTATGCTTTGCAACTACTTTGAGGAAGTGTGTGTTGCGTTGCGTAACCTTTCGTCTTAACAGTTGTGATTGCTTCATCTGTGTGTGTGTGAGAGAGAAGGAGGTTAAGAAAACAGTTTGTGATCGGCGGCCAAAAGCTCGTGCTTTTGTTTGAAACCATCCAGTTTGGTTGGAAGAGGGGGATGACCTGCTGATGACCTTTCTCATGAGTATGAGATTCAAGAACTTTAAACAGGCCTTAACACAGTGTTTCTCAACCTGGGGGTCGGGACCCCTGGGGGGGTCGTGAGGGGGTGTCAGAGGGGTTGCCAATGACCATCAGAAAACATAGTATTTTTGTTGGTCATGGCGGTTCTGTGTGGGAAGTTTGACCCAATTCTATCATTGGTGGGGTTCAGAGTGCCCTTTGATTGTGGGTGAACTATAAATCCCAGCAATTAGAGCTCCCAAATGTCAAGGCCTATTTTCCCCAAATTCCACCAGTGTTCACATTTGAGCATATTTAATATTAGTGCCAAGTTTGGTCCAGATCCATCATTGTTTGAGTCCACAGTGCTCTCTGTATGTAGGTGAACTACAACTCCAAAAACTCAAGGTGAATGCCCACCAAACCCTTCCAGTGTTTTCTGTTGGTCATGTGTGCCAAGAATGGTTCAATTCCCCCATGGGTGGAGTTCAGAATGCTCTCTGATTGTAGGTGAACTATAACTCCCAGCAACTACA
Source organism: Anolis apletophallus (assembly GCA_030556195.1). NCBI lineage: Eukaryota > Metazoa > Chordata > Lepidosauria > Squamata > Anolidae > Anolis > Anolis apletophallus. The sequence continues at coordinate 5,709,919 of JARBWK010000021.1, forward strand.
ACTCCCAAATGACAATATCAATCCCCCTGCCCGCACCTCACCAGTATTTAAATTTGGGTGTATCAGGTATTTGTGTCAAATTTGGTCCAGTGAATGAAAATACGTACATCCTGCACATCACATATTTACATTACGATTCATAACAGTAGTAAAATTACAGTTATGAAGTAGCAACAAAAAGTAATTTTATGGTTGTGGGTCACCACAACATGAGGAACTGCATTAAGGGGTCGCGGCATTAGGAAGGTTGAGAAACACTGCCTTAACAGGTCATTGCCCCGAGTCCCTTTTGGGAGATAGGGCGGGATACAAAATAATAATAATAATTATTATCATCATTATTATTGAGCAACGCTGGTGTTTCAGAGCAGCTGCCCTCAAAACAAACCACCTGCTGACCTTGACTTTCCTTTGGATCTTTGTGCAGGACTCAGTGGGAGGTTTATCATCACAGCGCTGCCCACCATCTACCAGTAAGTACACCCAGTTCTGGTTGCTTTTGGCTCAGAGTGAGGGAAACCCACATTTTTTTTAATGTTTGCCTTTAATAATCTACACACACATATACAGTATGTAATGTTTGTTTGTGGGAGAAACATAACTCAGAAACCACTGGAGGAATTGACATGACATTTTGACACAATACACCTAATAGTCCAACGAGTGTCCTTCACCCCTAAAAGCCAGCAGAACGGACTTAAAAAACCCCTTGGTCCGCCTTGGCCCCCTGCCCTCCTCCCCCTTCCTTCCTTCCTTCCTTCCTTCCTTCCTTCCTTCCTTTTTCCCTCTCTTTCTCTTTCATTCTTTTTCCTCCCTCTCTCCCTACCTTCTTTCCTCCCTCCCTCTTTGTTCCTTCCTTCCTCTTCCATTCTTTCCTTAATAATAATAATAATAATACTATTTATAAGCCGCATCCATCTCCCCGAAGGGTGTGCCCGAGCAACAAATCACAGGAAAAAATCAAAAACAATAAACACAATAAAAATACATCTTTGAAAACACAACAACATAGATGAATCTAAGACAGAAACAGAAATGACAGGGCAACCCACATGTACATATAAAGTGTTTAAAAACTCGGGAGATAGCTGGAGTAGTGTCAACACATAAAGGGTCACATAGGGGGGAAGAGGTCTCGGTAAAAAAACGGGGGCATTTGGGGGGGGGGGTCTAATCTCCGAAGGCCCGGTGGAAGAACCAGGTTTTCCATTGTTTTTTAAGGGATTCCAGTGAGGGGGCATTCCTGATCTCTCCTGGGAGGGACTTCCAAAGTCGGGGGGCACAGAGGAGAAGGCTTTCTCCCTAGTGCTCACAAGCCGGGTCTGTGAGACTGGCAGGGGCGAAAGGAGGGCCTCCCCTGAGGAGCGAAGGGCTCGGGCTGGTTCGTGGGAGGAGAGCCGGTCACGAAGGTAGGCGGGTCCCAAACCGTTTAGGGCAGGGGTGCTCACACTTTTTCAGCATGAGAGCTACTGATTCAAAAACCAAGTCCCAAAGATCACCTACCCAGAAATGTAAAACGTATAACTATTTTCTTATTTATTTATTTATATTTGTTATTCATTTTTATGTACCGCTCCTTCCAGCAGTCTCGGGGCAGTTGACATAAAATGAAGTTATAAAACATCAACATTTCAATTTAATAACAACAATATAAAACAGAGCATAAAATACACACAACCACCCCATTTCTCCCACACTGCCATGTTACCACACATATTATCAGCCAGAAAGTAAGAAGAGAGGCTTTTGAACCGCAAGGCCATTAAATACTCAGCAAGGTAAACAAAGGGGCAGGCAAAAATACATCCAACCACCCCATTTCTCCCACATTTCCATATTCCCCAACATATATTTCTCAAGGAACAAAGCAAGCAGAGAGGCTTTGGAGCTAAAAGGCCATTTTTAAACATTAAAAATAAACTAAGAGACATGCCACAGAACAATCAAGCACCCACCCCAAAGTAAAAAGACCGACCTTTGAGATGCGGTAAGGAAATGACCCCAACGCGTCCTTCTCCTCCTCCGTCGTTGCTCCTATTTCCACGCCGCCAGCATGCGTGCCGCCTCCAAGAGCTCACGAGAAGTCCGAGAGGCAGAATGGGCACTTCTGCACATGTGCGCGGGCCAGCCATGCATCGCGTCATCCAGGCCCGCCCCCTTTGGTCTCCTACGACTCTGAGTGGCTGGAGAAGGACGGAGGGAGGAGGAAGAATCCAAAAGAGGGGGCCCATTCTGCCTCCTGGACTCTGGAGCTTTTAAAGGCGGTGCGCGAGCAGGAGCGGGGAGGAGCAACGGCGGAGGACTTCTTTGCAGCGTGCAGGGGCGCGTGAAGAGGACAAACGGCAAAAAACCTGGTCAGGGGCCTGAAGATCACCAGGATGAGGCCCAAAGATCACCCTGGTGATCCCGATCACCATTCTGAGCACCCCTGGTTTAGGGCTTTGTAGGTGATCACCTGCACCTTGAATTGGGCCCGGAAAATGCACGGCAGCCAGTGGGGCTCTTTGAACAGGGGGGGTCGACCGCTCCCTGTAACCTGCCCCGGTTATTAATCTGGCAGCCGAGCGTTGGACAAGTTGAAGTTTCCGGGCCGTCTTCAAGGGAAGCCCCACGTAGAGTGCATTGCAGTAATCCAGTCTAGAGGTAACCAAGGTGTGGACCACCGTGGCCAAGTCAGACTTCACGAGGTATGGTTGCAGTTGGCGCACGAGTTTTAACTGTGCGAAGGCTCTCCCAGCCACCGCCGGCACCTGAGCATCAAGCGTCAGCGCTGAGTCCAAGAGAACCCCCAAACTGCGGACCTGTGACTTCAGGGGGAGTGCCACCCCGTCCAGCACAGGCTGCCACCCAATGCCCCGATCAGACAAGCGACTGACCTGGAGGACCTCTGTCTTATCGGGATTGATCCTCAGCTTGTTCCTCTTCATCCAAACCGTCACAGCGGCCAGGCACCGGTCCAATATCCGAGGGGCTTCCTTGGGATCTGATGGAAAGGAGTAGTGGAGTTGGGTGTCATCTGCGTAAAGATGGCACCGTACTCCAAAACTCCGGATGACCTCGCCCAGTGGTTTCTTTCTCTCCTTCTTTTTCCCTCCCTCTCTCCCATTCCTTCTTTCCTCCATTCTCGCTCTTCCTTCCTTCCTCTTCCATGTGTAGTTTGATTGCATTTTAGCAGCAACCTGTACATATTTTTGTGAACCCCATGATTGGGGAAAATATGGGTTATATACCGTATTTTTCGCACCATAAGACGCAGTTTTTTTCCTCCCAAAGTGGGATGAAAAATCAGCTGCGTCTTATGGAGCGAAGACGCAGGCCGGGGAGGCGCTGGAGCAGAGGGAGGGCGGTGATATACTGACCCTGTCGCTGCCTCTCCTCTTCTGTGGCCCGTTGCGGCGGCGGAGGGACGCTGGTTCGCTCTCCCTCTGCCTCCTTTTCCTTCCCCCCACCTTTGCTTCCCACGAGGAAAGGGCGGGGGGTAGGAATAGGAGGCAGGGCGGAATCGAACCGCGTCGCGGCCACAGCTGACGCGACGCGGTTCGCTCTCCCTCTGCCTCCTTTTCCTTCCCCCGCCCCTCAAGGAAAGGGCGGAGGGAAGAAAAGGAGGCGGAGCGAACCGCGTCACAGCTGACGCGACGCGGTTCGCTCTCCTCTGCCTCCTTTTCCTTCCCCCGCCCCTCAAGGAAAGGGCAGAGGGGGAAGGAAAAGGCGGCGGAGCAAACCGCGTCGCGTCACAGCTGACGCGACGCAGTTCGCTCTCCTCTGCCTCCTTTTTCCTTCCCCCCGCCCCTCAAGGAAAGGGCGGAGGGAAGGAAAAGGAGGCAGAGGCGCGCGAACCGCGTCGCGTCAGAGCTGACGCGACGCGGTTCGCCTCGCCCTCTGCCTCCTTTTCCTTCCCCACCTTTTCTTCCCTCAAGGAAAGGGAAGGAAAAGGAGGCAGAGGGCGAGCGAACCAGCGAGCCCTCTGAGAAGACGCACCTGCTGATAAGACTTACCTAGATTTTAGAGGGGGAGCGAAAATATTTTTTTTCCTATTTTCCTCCTCTAAAATCTAGGTGCATCTTATCAGCAGGTGCGTCTTATGGAGCGAAAAATACGGTATATGCGATTAGCAACCCTGGCCTTGGCTGTGCCGAGAGACTGACGCGGGCTCTTTCTTTCTGTGCAGCTGCAAAGATGGTGCGTTCAGGCGGTACCAGGGTCCGCGGACCAAGACCGACTTCATCAACTTCATCAGCGACCAGGAGTGGAAGTCCATCGAGCCGGTCTCCTCCTGGTTCGGCCCGTCTTCCTTCCTGTAAGTCCCTCTCCCCCCTCTGTGCGTTTTGGAGGAGCCCAGGCCACAGGTCTGGCCTTAGACCAAGGTTAAGCACCTCCAGCTCTATTGTTCCTTGCCCAAATGTGGAGTTTGTGGAAAATAGATCTTTACATTTGGCGGTTGTAGTCGCTGGGATTTATAGTTCACCTGCGATAAAAGAGTATCCTGAACTCCACCAACAATGAAACTGGGCCAAACTTCCCACACATAACACTCGTGACCTATATAAATACTCTGTTTCCTTTGGCAACCCCTCTGACACCCTCTAGTGCCCCCCCCCCCTTTTCAGGGGTCCCAGCCCTCAGGTTGAGAAACACTGCTCTGAAAAGTTGGTTCTGGTTTGCGTTTGCTCACGCCTGCTTTGCTTTGCCTCTTCTCCCTTTCTCTTCTTCCTTCCCAGGATGAGCAGCATGTCTGCCCTCTTCCAGCTCTCCATGTGGATCCGGGTAGGTGCCCCAGAAGCCCCCCCCCCCTTGTTTCCCCTTGCCTTGGGCCCCTCCTCACGCTCTCCCTCCCTTTCCCCGCAGCACTGCCACAACTACTTCACCGACAGCCTGGGCCTCCCGCCCTGGGGATCCTACGCCATCTTCGCCTGCGTGACGCTCTTCTCGGGGCTGACGCTGGGCCTCGTAAGTCAGGGCAGCGCAGGGGTAGAGGCACCGGGGGTTAACGTGAAGCACGATGCCATCAACGTGTGTTTTTCTTCTCTTTCCCCAGATCATGGTGTTCCTGGCAGATTGCATTTGCCCTTCCAAAAAGCACAGGCCGCCGCAGTATCCGCACCAAAGTAAGTCGAAGCTTGAGTTCTCAGTTCTGCCTGGACAGAAAAGTTGGGAAACACAAAGCAGGAAGCCTGGTTCCTTCGTGAGACCGGGCTCGGTGTTGTTCAGGCTGGAAACAGGTGGCAATACAAGGGGGGGCCGTTTGTCTCCTTGTGTCCCCTCCCTTGCTCTACATCAGGGGTGCCCACACTTTTTCAGCATGCGAGCTACTTCTAACAAAACCAAGTCAGAAAGATCTACCGAGAGAGGAGCAGGGCGGAGAAGGGGGAGGGGGCGGGGCTTGGTGTGGCATGGCCCCGCCCCCTCCCCCTCTGGCTTCAGCACTACCACAGCTTCTCCAGGCTAGAGGAGGGTAATGCCAAGCCAGTAGCGGATACCTATGCCACCACTGGCTTGGCATTACCTTCCTCTAGCCTGGAGAAGCTGTGGTAGCGCTAAAGCCAAAGGGGGAGGGGGCGGAGCAGGGAAGGGGGCGTGGCTTGGTGTGGCATGGCTCCGCCCCCTCTCGCTTTAGCGCTACCACAGCTTCTCCAGGCTAGAGGAAGGTAATGCCAAGCCAGTGGTGGCATAGGTCTCCACTACTGGCTTGGCCATACCTCCTCAAGCCTGGAGAAGCCGTGGTAGCGCTGAAGCCGTGGGAGGGGCGGGGCTTGGCGTGGCATGGCTCCGCCCCTCCCCTTGGCTTTAGCGCTCAGCTTCTCCAGGCTTGAGGAGGGTAGTGCCAAGCCAGTGGTGGCATAGGTAGCCACTACTGGCTTGGCCATACCCTCCTCAAGCCTGGAGAAGCTGTGGTAGCGCTGAAGCCGTGGGAGGGGGCGGGGCTTGGCGGGGCCTGGCTCCGCCCCTCCTTTTGGCTTTAGCGCTCAGCTTCTCCAGGCTTGAGAGGGGGTAGTGCCAAGCCAGTGGTGGCATAGGTAGCCACTACTGGCTTGGCCATACCCCCTCCTCAAGCCTGGAGAAGCTGTGGTAGCGCTGAGCCGTGGAGGGCGGGGCTTGGCCGGGCCTGGCTCCGCCCCTCCCTTGGCTTTAGCACTAACACTACCACAGCATCTCAGGCTAGAGGAGGGCAATGCCAAGCCAGTGGTGGCATAGGTAGCCACTACTGGCTTGGCCATCCCCTCCTCCAGCCTGGAGAAGCTGTGGTAGCGCTGAAGCCGTGGGAGGGGGCGGGGCTTGGCGGGGCCTGGCTCCGCCCCCTCCCTTTTGGCTTTAGCGCTACCACAGCATCTCCAGGCTAGAGGAGGGCAATGCCAAGCCAGTGGTGGCATAGTGCCAAGCCAGTGGTGGCATAGGTAGCCACTACTGGCTTGGCCATACCCTCCTCAAGCCTGGAGAAGCTGTGGTAGCGCTGAAGCCGTGGGAGGGGGCGGGGCTTGGCGGGGCCTGGCTCCGCCCCCTCCCCTTTGGCTTTAGCGCTACCACAGCATCTCCAGGCTAGAGGAGGGCAATGCCAAGCCAGTGGTGGCATAGGTAGCCACTACTGGCTTGGCACTACCCCCCTCAAGCCGGGAGAAGCCGTGGTAGCGCTGAAGCCGTGGGAGGGGGCGGGGCTTGGTGGGGCCTGGCTCCGCCCCCCCCCCTTTGGCTTTAGCGCTACCACAGCATCTCCAGGCTAGAGGAGGGTAGTGCCAAGCCAGTAGTGGCTAGCTATGCCACCACTGGCTTGGCACTACCCTCCTCAAGCCTGGAGAAGCCGTGGTAGCGCTAAAGCCGCAGGAGCGGGCGGGGCTTGGCACGGCCTGGCTCCACCCCCTCTGAGAAGTGCCCCATCCAGCTGCGATCAACCTCCTTCGGTCCCGGGATCGACCAGTCGCTCGCAATCGACTTCCTGGGCAGCCCTGCTCTACATCATATGCTGAATTGGCATTGAGTTCAATGAAGTTGGCACAGGGCCCATTCCCCCAGGTTGAGAACCCCTGTGCTGGAGGGTCTAGAGCTGCCCAGAGGGGATACTCCACAGCTCCCCCTGGTGGCCAGATGTCTGTCTTGTGTGTTTGTGTGTCTAAATGTAATGTGTACATTGTAATCCGCCCCGAGTCCCCTGCGGGGTGAGAAGGGCGGAATAGAAATGAAGTAAGTAAATCAATAAGTAAATAAGTAAATAAATTGAGGCAAGTGTGCATGTTGTCATTGCCACAGCTCCCCCTGGTGGCCAGATGTTAAATTGCCTCTGTCTGTCTTGTGTGTTTGTGTGTCTAAATGTACATTGTAATCCGCCCTGAGTCCCCTGCGGGGGGAGAAGGGCAGATAGAAATGAAATAAATAAATAAATATGTCCTCCTGGCAGAAGTGGCGCATACTGCTGCATGGGGTTCCCTGAGATTGCCATCTTGGACCTCGGGGGAGGGTCGCCGAGCCTTTGTGCCCATCATAAATGTCTTTCCTTTCCTTGCAGGAAAGCTTCCAGAGTCTCCTCCCCAAACGGCCTGCGAGGACTTCTCGGAGAGCGAAGGGGAGCACAGAGGCCCCGCTCCGAGCACCGTGAGGCAGCGCATGGTGGTGCCGGGGGCTGAATCCGCGGAGGAGCAGTCCTAGCCCCCGCCTGGTGGCTCCCCTGGCACAAAGCCTGCTCGAGGCTGAGCCCAACCCTCTCTCTTTCCCCCTCCTCCTCCTCGGAGGCAACCGAGGCCCGTGGCAGGCATTTCCAAGTCAAGCCGTGGCGTCGCTTGGTGTGTGAAGGGCGAGAGGAGCCTCCCTTGGTCGGGAAGGGAGAGGCGCGTCTCCAGAGACTTATGTGCAACTCCAACGTTCTTGGGCTGCAGTTCTGCCGCCAGGGCCTTGCCGCTTTTCCCGGAGGAGGAGGTTTCCAGGGAGATCAGGCCTCCCCCTCTCCTCTCTATTCCATCCTAACCAGAGGCTCACATTTAGAACTCTACGCTGACTAACAGGCCCAATTGAGCCCGAAACTTTGGATGCTCTTTTGGGCAGAACCGCAGTCCGTGTGGCGCCTCCACTCTGAATGGGAGATGAAGTCCTTGTGTGGCCGCCCACAATAGTCTAGATGTTTCCCTCTATTGTCTTCATTATCATCATCATCATCATTGCTGTTCTTCCTTCGGCCTGCCCCTCTCCTCCCGGCTGTCGCCTTTCCATCCCTTGATGCGCCTTGCTTTCCTGTCCCGGAATCCTTTGGCTGAACCGGGGCCTCCCCTGGACAGCAATGTGCAGCGCCAGCGCCGGCTCCCCTTGTCTGCTTCTTCCGTGTCGTCGTGATTCCCTGTTTAATAGCTTCGAAAAGTAAGACTCTAGGAATTTCAGTGCGGGAGGCGCAAGATAGAGATGTTGCCACGGGGTGCGTTGGCACTGTGGAATTAATGCAGTCCGACACCTTGCTATGGGGTCTGGAGAGTTGTGGTTTGGTGAGGCCAGGGGCGGTCCTACCGGTAGGCAAAGGACGCCGCTGCATGGGGCGCCATCTGGGTAAAGGGCGCGTTCCCCTGCCCGCCAGACAGCGTCCGGCCGATGTTCGGCTTTTGGGCCTTGTGCGCTCCGACGCTGCGCCGTAGCAAACCTCCCTGCGTGCCGAATAGGGAATGCTGTGTTTACAGGCTTCTGTGCCTGCGCACAGCAGCTTCTGGGCATGCGCAGAGGGGGAGGGGTGCGCCAAAATAATGTTTTGGGGGTGGGGGTGCCAAAATAATGTTTGCTTACCATTTAAAATTACGTTAGACCGCCCCTGGGTGAGGCACCATCTTGGCAGAGGTTCCCTGTCCAGGATTGATCCCACAGCCTTGAGCCATGGCCACAACAGTGACGACGTCAACCGGGATTCATTCCACAGCTTAGACCAGGGGTTGCGAACCTATGGCTCGCGAGCCAGGTGCAGCTCTTTTGATTATTGCTTCTGGCTCGCAGATTTCAGCTTTTCAGGTAAGACCGATGCTGGAGCAATCCCCAGGCAATACGGGCAAGAAAGCGGTGTGTAAATAAAGCCCTACAACGCTCCCAGGCGCCGTGGAAAGGCAGAGAGGAACAGAGTTCACATGAGGCTGTTGCGGAGGACCAAAGCAATCAATCGCCGAATGGGGGTTGGAGGAATGCTCTAGGGCAGGGCTGTCCAACTTCTACTGGCCCAGGGGCCTGAATTCCGGTCACTGATGACCTGGGGGGCCGAAGGGTCTGCCCCCTGCTCCGCCCCGCCCCCTCCCCCGGCTCCGCCCCCTCCCCCTCATAAGAGGCATCCATACAATCAAGTATAATCTTTTACTAAGGGGAAATGCAGGGAGGGAATACATAAGAGGCATTCAAATACACAATTACATAATAATAACATAAAGGTTAGCCTACCTTCCCAAACGCCCAGGACCCAGGAGTAGCCGGACCACGAGCAGAGGCGCCGACCGACCGAGGCAGCAGCCGGGAAGGTCCAAATCGCGTCTGCGTGGGCCGCAGGGATTAAGTAGCCAAGATCTCGGCAACAGGAGTATCGCGAGACTACGGAAGCCACACGGGATTTCGCTCTCAACGCGGGTGTGATCCCGTATTGAGAGCGCGCGATACTTGCTGTGGAACCCGGACGTGGGTAATTTTTTAAAATATTATTTAATTTTTTTATTTTTTTTATTTTTTATTAAAAAGCTTAGGGGGCCGGGGGGAAGGGGCTGGGGGGCCTTATACGGCCCCCGGGCCGCCAGTTGGACAGCCCTGCTCTAGGGAAGCTGCTCTCAGAGTCGAATAGGTTCCCGATCCCTGGCGTAGACAGTGAAACCACTCCAAAGTGCAACACAGATTAAATACCACCAATACGTACGGATATAAAGGAATGAATCCTAAAATCTTAAAGAGTTGGAAGAGACCTTGGTAGGCCATCATCCAGCCCAACCTCCTGCCAAGGAGCAGGAAATTTGCATTCAAAGCACCCCTGACAGATGCCCATCCGGCCTCTGCTTCAAAGCCTTCATAGAAGGAGCCTCCACCACACTCTGGGGCAGAGAGTTCCACTGGTGAACAGCTCTCACAGTCGGGAAGTTCTTCCTCGTGTTCAGGTGGAACCTTTCCCATAGTTTGAAGCCATGGCTCCTTTGCGTCCTAGTCTGCAGGGCAACAGAAAGATCCCTCCCTGGGACTTCCCCAGCTCACCTCTTGATCCCTGGCCCTCCTCACATCTGGATCCAGGCACTAGGCTCCTGTTGAGGCAGGCCAAGATCCCATTGGCTTTTTTAGCTGCGCAGGACATCGTTGGCTCATGTTTCACTTGTTGTCTACGAGGACTCGGAGATCTCTCCTAGTCTGCCTCCGGTGTCATTCCAACATTTCCATGTTGCTCCCATTTAGCAATCCTTGTCCTTGGCAGACGGGGAGTCGGAGTGGGTTCTTCCTTGACCAATGCAGGTGTCTCCATTAAGCGCTGACCAAGCAGGCTAAGCGAGAGACATAGGGCAACTCCCCAGAGTGGGTCTTGTGTGGGTTTGCAACGTGAAAAACCTTGCACGGTCTCTTCGGGNCCCGGGTCCCGGCAGCTGTGGGGAGTTTTCTCTGCAATGCCACTCCATCGTGGACTCGGCCAGCTTTGCATTACATTCCAGGCAGAACGGGGGACTTGGAGCGGCCGACCCTTTGCTTGCTTCGACCCTTGGCTTTTTGCTCTGTTCCTGTTGCCTCTCCATGAATTGCTTCTCCCCCAACCCCAAAGCTTTGCATTTTTGCTCTGCCCCCCAGTCCCCTCCGGCCCCTAAGCTTTTAATAAAAATAAAAATTGGTTCCGGGTTCGAGCAAGTATCGTGAGAATACGCAATCCACGGGATTTCGCTGTCAACGCGAGATCAACGCAAGATCACGCTGTGGATTGCGTATTCTCGCGATACTCTTCGGCTACTCTACTACTGGATCGCTGAGGCCCACAGACGCGATTAGGACCTTCGACTCAGTCGGTCATTGCCTCTCTCGTCATCCGGGTACTCCTGGATCCTGCGCGTTTGGAAAAGGTAGGCCGAAGCAGGGGGCTCCTCAGGGGCTCCTCATTCCCCCATCTCCCCTCATGTATTAAATATAAAATTAAATATATTTAAAGATGAAATAAGGGGAGATGGGATACATTAAAATAAGGGGGAGGGGAGGATGGAATTAAATAATATTAAATAAAAATAGGGGGAGGGGAGGATGGAATTAAATATATTTAATATTAAATAAAAATGGGGAGGGGAGGATGGAATTAAATATATTTAATATTAAAATAAGGGTGAGGGGAGGATGGAATTAAATATATTTAATATTAAAAATAAGGGGAGAGGGGAGGATGGGATTAAATATATTTAATATTAAATAGAGGGGAGGATGGAATTAAATATATTTAATATTAAATAAAAATAAGGGGGCCGGGGAGAGGGCGGAGCCGGGGGTGGGGAGGGGCAGAGCTGGTGCGGGGGCGGAGATGGGGCAGACCCCACGGCCCCCCAGGTCATCAGTGACCGGAATTCAGGCCCCTGGGCCGGTAGAAGTTGGACAGCCCTGCATTACTCCATTTGCATTGCCGTAGTAGTATTCCTTGGTGAAAATGCAAATCTTGGCCAGTCGGCAGCCCCACCCTCCACGGGGACAACCTTCCTTGAAGTTTTCTTACATGGCAAACGGAACGGCAGATGAAGGGAATGCAGTGGACGTAGCGTATCTTGACTTCAGCAAGGCCTTCAATGAGGGAACCCCCCCAAAAACCTCCTTGATATTCTCACAAGAAAGCAGATAATTAAATGTGGTTTGGAAAGTGCGCCTACGAAGAGGATTGGGGTCTGGGTGACTGGCCAAGCCCAAAGGGTGCCTCTGGACAATGGAGGGACGGGGACCATGGAGGCCATCCTTTTCCCATCCTTTGGTCCGCCATTTTCATTGCAGTGGGTTGAATGCTCCAGTTCTCTCTCTTCCTCTTTGGGAAGCATTTCGAAATAATAAAAGTGATTCCTGTGTCTTGAATGGTCTTCGTTTTCATTTTTGGCACACAACGTTCTCGGCCTGATCAACAGCAGTTCTCACATGATGTCCTTGCTGTTTGCTTTCCTTTGAAACAACATTATTTATTTAAAGCTTTTGTCCCCCGACCACCTCACCTCTATCGAGGGACTCAGACCGGCATAACAGCAAAAATGCAATGCTATACAATTTAAAAACAACTAGAACAAAATATTAAAATACATAAAAACCCAGCACAAAACCGCCATTAAAACAATTCCACTCAATCTGTAAACGTGGTCGTTCATTTAGACCAGGGCAGTCCAACTTCTGCCGGCTCAGGGGCTGGACTTCTGGTGAGTGATCATCTGGGGGGCCACCCGGCCACGCCCCCAGCCACGCCCCCGGCTCTGCCCCCTCTCCCAGCTGTTCTGACGCATTGGGGGAGAGGGAGGCGCCGCGGGGGACCCCCCTCCCTTCCAAGGCATCACGGCAGCCGTGGAAGCCGGCCATTTCGCCGGCTTCAGCGGCTGCTGTGATGCTTTGGGAGAGAGGAGGGGGAGCCACTGGGGCTCCCCATGCTGCCGCCTGGGGACCCCCTCCCTCCCATCACGGCGGCCGTGAAGCCGGCCGTCACGCCAGCGTCAGAAGCAGGCGAAACCACGCGCATGCACACTTTTTTTTTTCGGATTTTTTTTTTTAAAAAAATTTCGGGAATATTTTTGGGGGATTTTTTTTTACGGAGGAGAGGAGGGGGGCGTAGGCAAGAGGCTCGGGGGCTGTGTACGGCCCGCGGGTCGCCTGTTGGACAGCCCTGATTTAGACAATAGCCCATCTCAGCCTATTCTGGGAAGGCTTGGTTCCCCATCCAGGTCTTCACCAGCCTCCTGAAGGACAATAGAGAGGGGGCAGATCTGGCATCACTTGGGAGAGAATTCCACAGCCAAGGGGCCACCACAGAGAAGGGCCTGTCTCTCATCCCCACCAGCCGCGCTTGCGAAGCCGGCGGGATCGAGAGCAGGGCCTCTCCGGAGGATCTTAATGTCCTTGATGGTTCGTAGGAGAGAATCCCTTCGGACAGGTAAACTGGGCCAGAACTGTATAGGGTTTGGTAGGTTAAAACCAGCACTTTGAACTGTGCCTGGGAGCTAATTGGCAGCCAGTGGAGCTGGCGCAGCAAAAGAGTTGTGCGCTCCCTGTGACCCGCTCCTGTTAGTAACCTGGCTGCCGAACGTTCGACTAATTGCAGCTTCCAAGCAGTCTTCAGAGGCAACGCCACGTAGAGAGCGTTGCAGTAGTCTATTTGGGATGTAACCAGAGCGTGGACCACCGTGGCCAAGTCAGACTTCCCAAGGACATTCACATTGACTAGGTCCCAAAGACTTGCAAACACACAAACCCTTTGGAACTCAAGATGTGCATTTACAGGAGGCATGGGTGTATTGGACTCCCAATTCCCACAATCCCTAACAGCAGGCATGGGTCAACTTCAGCCCTCCCTCCAGGTGTTTGGACAACATCCACAATCCCTAACCACAGACATAGGTCAACTTTGGCCCTCCTGGTGTTTTGGACTCCCACAAGGCCCTCCAGTGGGGACTTGCTCCGAGGCCGAGAGAGTGTGACTGGCATCCAAAGCTGAGCAGAGGCTTGAACCTTGGCCCCATCGAGCCTTCTTCCTACCCAATGACCACTGTGCCCTGTTTAAGGATTTATTCAGAATACATCTAGGCTGAGAGAGTGACTCACTCTGGGTTTCCATGGCTGGAATGTATAACTATTAAAATAAATATAGCGTTCCTACTTGGCGGATTTTTGCTTTTCGCAGGTGGTCCTGGAACGTAACACCCACGATAAGTGAAGGAACACTATATGTACTAGCTGTACCCGGCACGCGTTGCTGTGCCCTATTTTGGAGATGCGAGGAAGTCTGAGTATCTAAGGGTTGGAGTTGTTAGTTATGGTGTTGTTGGGGCCATGGCTGTGTTGTTGTGGGTTGTTTTGGTGGGTGGGATGTTGGAGTCCTGTGGAGTTGTTGGTGTGTGGTGTTGCTGGCGTTCTGCATAGCTTGTGGATATACAATGTTTCTTGTCTTTCCGTCTGCTGTGTTGATGTAGAGGTTGATGCTTGTGTGGGCGGGGTACTTTGGAAGTGAGTGGAGGTACTTGAAATCCCATTATCCATGGTGTGTCCTCTAATCTGCAGTCGGATGGAGTGTGGGTCATGGGGGGCATTGTGTGCCAAGTTTGGTCTTTATCGGTCTTGGTTCTTGGACACAGTGGTCTGTGGGGAATGATGGGTTTTGAAGTACTACAAATCCCATTATCCATGGAGGTACTTCAAGTCCCATAATCCATGGTCCACCCTCCTCCAAACTAGTATAATGTAGCGTGGGTCATAGGGGCTCTGTGTGCCAAGGTAGGTTACTGTAAATTCAGGCCATACACAATGTCCCATGAGCTGAGGCCTAGTCAGGAACAGCAAGTTAATGAAGCCTTACTGTCAATTCAGGCCATACACAATGTCCAATGAGCTGAGGGCTAGTCGGGAGAATCAAGTTAATGAAGCCTTACTGTCAATTCAGAGCGTAAACAGCATTCCATTAAGTGAGGCCTAGTCAGGGAAATAAAGTTAATGAAGCCTTACTGTCAATTTTGGGCGTGGTCTGTGATTTGTAGGGGTGTAAATTTTGTGCCTCAGCCCTTTGCCTTATCCTCTTCTGACAATTTATTATGGGTCGGAATGTGCATGTTGGCTGGCCAGTACAGGAGTTATGCAAATCCGCCCTTATTGGCAGCCAATCATGTTGTCAGAATGTAGAGGCTGGGAGAGTCGTTGGCAGCCCCGGAGGATGCTGGGAAATGTAGGTTTTTTTACTCGTTTTGGGGGCCTTTTAGGCTTTGCGGGGGGGAGTTTCTTTGCTACAAACGTACCTTGTCTGAGGCCTATTTGTGTTGGCAAGTTTGGTGTCTCTGCGTTGTAAGGTTTCTCTGTTTGGGACGGTGGTTCCATGGCGACTCTTCCTTTATGTACTGTATATAGATTCCAACCTGCTTGCTTATGTTTATAGCTCCAGCTGCTGAGCAAAGGATGCCATGCTTGGATCTGACCTGAAGGGGGCAGCAAAGCGCCACCAACAGAAACAGCCAAGGCCTGGCTTTGGGCAGAGGTTCAGTGCTGGGGGAAGCATGGGAAGGAAACCACAACAATGCCATGTAGCTGAGGCTTAAGGCTGAAGCGTTTGCAAAATGGTGCGTTAGGGTGAAAGGCTCCTCAGAACCAACTAATGCGCCACTCTGGAGAAAACCCATACATTGCTCCTATGCGTGGTGGAATTTCTTACTAACTGTGTTCAACAGTGTGCAATTAATGCACTTTGAGACATCCCTTGAATTGCTGTGCCTTCTACGGATTTGTAGTTTGGCACCAGCTCTCTTGGTAAGGAAGGCTACAGATAGAACAACAACAACCAGGCTGTGGGGCAGCTAGTTATTAGCCAGCTACATGAAATCACTACTGACCAAGAGGCCATGAGTTCAAAACCAGCCCTGGACAGTGTAAGGGGAACTATAAATCCCAGGAACTACAACTCCCAAATGTCAAGGTCTATTCCCCCTGAACTCCATCTGCGTTCATATTTGGGCATATTGAGTATTCATGCCAAGTTTGGTCCTGATCCAACATTGTTTGAGTCCACAGTGCTCTCTGGATATAGGTGAACTACAACTCCCAAACCCAAGGTCAGTGCCCACCAAACTCTTATAGCATTTTCTCTTGGTTATGGGAGTTCTGTGTGGGAAGTTTGTGTCTTTCTGCCATTCCTGCCAGGATTTCTATGTTGTGTTCATCGCCACGCCACGCAAGGGAGGAGGGGCGGCAGCGCGGCTTCGCCTCCTCCCTGCTTGGCGACGTCATGCCAGGGAGGAGGCAGAGAGGAGTCCCGCCACTGCCCCTCCTCCCTTGTGTTGCGCCAGCCCCACTAAAAAGGGGTGGGCGGCGCACAGGACGCGCGGTGGGAGGACGCCTCTTTCTCCTCGCCCTGCCCTGCTTCCTACGGGGAGTGGCGGTCATAAAAGTTCAAAGTTCGAAGTTCAATCCGGCAAGGAGGCGGGGAGGGGTGGAGTAAGGAGCAGAGCCGATCCTCCCTCCCTCCCAAAGTAGAGCAAAGGGAGGGGGGCGCGCGTGCGCCCTTTTTTTGGGTAATTTTTTTGGGGGATTAATTTTTTTTAAAAAAATGGGGGTCCGGATCCGCTGCCCTCCCAAACGTCCCAGCCGAGGCCATGGCCTCGGGTAGCCTTATGGGTAATCCGGGCCTGCGTAAGCTGCTCCGAGCCCTCGGGGAGTGGCCGCGTACAAGTCCAAATAATAAATAAATAATAAATGTAGATGGCAAATCACATTATCCTATTATAATTATGATCTCTTTTCAAATAGAGAGCATTTGGAAAGAAAATAAAGACACCTAACACGTAAGCACAATCTTATACATAATATTACGTAAGAGAAATGAGCCAATGTTTTGCTGTCCTTGCGACTTTTGCCGGCGAAATGTGAGTTGGGAAGGTCTAGGGTTTTGCTCAAGTCCCATATGTATTTATTTATTGTGCGTCTCCCCAAACCCCGAGGGGCCACCCGGCGTAGTGAAACGAAATACAGCTAAAACCCAGCCATTTGTAACATTAGAGAACAATTAAAAGGCAATTAAATAGCAATTAAAGCCATCCTGTTAAAACCAGGCAATGCGCTAAAAAGGCTTTGGAAGCATTTTAAAAAATCACAAGAAAAGGAGGGAAGCCCGATTCCTGTCCGAACAGAAAGGCTTCTGTCCAAGTTCTTGTGGGGAGAAGGGGTTCCAACAGTGGGAGGAGCAGCCCCCAAAAAGGCCCTGCCTTGGTCTCATCTCTGCCTCTTGGCCGGTGAAAGGCCGGGCCTTGCAAAACTATGACTCGCAGGGTTCCCTCAACAGGCAACCATTCATAGTGATTGTAGAATCCTAGGCATTAGTCGACCTCACCAAAGCCTTCGACACTGTGAGCAGAAAAGGTCTGTGGCAGATCCTGGAACGACTAGGATGTCCCCCCAAATTCCTCAAAGTGATTATCCTGTTACATGAGGGCCAACGCGGTCAAGTCAGATACGGCGATGCTCTCTCTGAGCCCTTTCTAATAACTAATGGAGTGAAACAAGGTTGTGTTCTTGCACCAACCTTATTTACAATCTCCTTCAGCAAGGGCTACGGCAGACCTCGAAGAGGAAGACGGCAAATATATACGCTATGGTACTGATGGCAGCTTGTTCAACTTAAGCCGCCTGAGGGCTCGCACTAAGACTCTAAACTATCTAGTCCGTGAGCTGCTTTTTGCTGACAATGCTGCCCTTGTCGCCAATTCAGAAGCAGCCCTGCAGCGCCTCACATCCTGCTTTGCAACAGCAGCAGAGCTGTTTGGGCTGGAAGTCAGCCTGAGGGAAACGGGAGTCCTCTACCAGCCTGCACCACAGGAAGAACACCATCACCCCCACGTCAGCATAGGCACATCTGTGCTTAACACTAAGAACAATCAAGTTACTATCTATCTACACAGAATATATACCACACTCTGGGATGGCAAAATATAACAAATTGTATTGAGGCTTCCAAATAAGCACTGTAATCTCAAATATTTATCATCACAAATAATATATCTTCAAAGGTACAACATAAACCTATTTCACTCACGATACTGGCAGTAGCCCTTCCATAGGTAAAGATGCTATTTTACTGCAGTTCAGTTCCTTCCGTAGATTTCCTGTAATTTTATCCAAGACCCGATGGTCCCCACTGTTATCTTCTAGACCCAATGGCCAACATAAATTTTAGTTATAATCCGCGGCCCGTTGGCCAAAACCAATCAAAAAGATATCAAAGGTGCTAGTTGGGTTTCCGTCAGTTGTCGTGAACTCCAATATGCAATATCCCACTCCGTTTAGTAGTTATCGCTGGGCAGTCCACCTACGGGTAAATCCATGTCCGGTTACCGACCCGTTTCGATCAAATCTTCGTCAGGGTGGCCCCAAAATACACAGAGATGCACAATAACAGTATATCTGTAACATAAACAAGTACAATAGTATCCCAAACAATACACAGAGAGATAGTAACATTGGGTAGGAGTGAATTCTCATTACTTACCAATATAAATCATATAAATGCTTAATAGCACTGCTGATCTCTCAGCTTACAAATAGCTCGCCCACATGGCATAGTAGACCACAATCTGGTAAAAGCTAAGGCTGAGAAGCTGCTTAAGTGCCTGCCAGTGGAGCAAACCAATTAACATACAATGGATACAGGCCTCTTAGAGCTCCTTAAAGCAGCAGGTCTGTTCGGCTTAAATTCTCATTGAGGCCTAACGGTTGCTCACATTTGGTGCGGATTATCCACATCCGCTCACATTTGAGTAGTGTGGTTTGAATGTCTGCATGCGGTGGTACTGTCACTTGCTGTAATCCTACAAATTTAAATCTGGCCTTGATTTATGTGTTATTTTAAAACGCCTATACAGGAATGTATCTTCGTTGCCTGCTAAATTCCGGTTTTAGTGCTCTCCTAATCTTGTCCTTAAAGATCTTTTTGTCATTCCAACATAGTATCTAGGGCACGAGCAAAATAATAGGTAAATGGCCTTTTCTGAAGCGCAGGTGAAGAACTGTTCGAGCTTAATAGATCTGGCATGCCCTGGCAGTCTAATCTCTTTCAGTGGTGATACAAATTCACACATATTGCAGTCCGTTCAGCCGTTCCCCTCCCTGGGAAGCATCATCTCTTGAGACGCCAAGATTGACAATGAGATCGATCACAGATTAGCAAAGGCATAGAGTGCATTCGGAAGGCTTCACAAAAGAGTCTGGAGCAACAAGCACCTGAGGCAAAGCACCAAAATCAGTGTGTTCAGAGCTATCGTACTGTCTATTCTCCTCTATGGGTCTGAAACATGGGTCACCTATCGCCAGCACCTACGACTCCTCGAACACGTTCGTCAGCGCTGTCTTCGCACAATCCTAAATGTACACTGGACTGGCTATGTGACTAATGTTGCTGTCCTTGAGCAAGCAGGGGTCACCAGCATTGCAAAAAGCGTGGGAGGAGTCCTTCCTAAGAACCTTCGTTTGCAAAGTAAAGCCGAGAGAGAGAATCCTAGAGGTGGAAAAGACCCCGAGGGCCCTCCAGTCGAACCCCTTTCTGCCATTATGTAGGAAGGAACAAGCCCTCCCAACAGGTGGCCACCTGGCCTCTGCTTCAAAGCCTCCAGAGATGAGACTCCGCCAGACTCCAAAGCAGCAGCAGATCCTGTTATTGAAAACCAATACTCCCCCTTGAGAAGGACGGTATGCAAACACTCTCTACTCTGTGAAGGTCAGGCTAGACCCCCTCCCTTGCCCGATGAGGAGAATAAGCTGGAAATAATGGTGTGGACAGGAGGAGAGATCTATGCAGGCCCGGATTACCCATAAGGCCAAAGAGGGCATGGCCTAGGGGCGCAAGCCGAGGGGGCGGGGGGGGGGGGCGCAGACCACAAAAAACCAAAACTGGTCTGCGCCCCTCTTTCCCCCTTTCTCATGGCCCTCCTCGCTCCTCCCGGCAAAGTCTCTGCTCAGTCCCTTCCGTCTCTCTCGCTCTCTCGCTCTCTCTCTCTCGTGCGTGCTCTCTCTTGCTCACGCTCTCTCTTGGGCGTGATCTCTCTCTTGCTCTCTCTCTCGCTCTCTCTCTCGTGTGCGCTCTCTCTCGCTCTCTCTCTTGCTTTCTCTCTCTCTCTTGCTCTCTCACTCTCTCTCTTGCGTGCTCTCTTGCTCTCACTTGCGCGCGCTCTCTCTCTCACTCGTACACGCGCTCTCTCTTGCTCTTTCTCTTGCTCTCTCTCTTGCTCTCTCTCTCTCTCTCTCTCTCTCTCTCTCTTGCTCTCTCTCTCTGACACTCTCTCTCGTGTGCGCCCTCTCTCGCGCGGTCTTTCTTTCACTCACATGCACGCTCTCTCTCTCTTGCTTTCTCTCTCTCTCTCTCTCTCTTGCTTTCTCTCTCTTTCTTGCTCTCTCACTCTCTCTTGCGTGCTCTCTTGCGCGCTCTCTCTCTCTCACTCGTACACGCGCTCTCTCTTGCTCTTTCTCTTGCTTTCTCTCTCTCTCCCTCTCTCTCGCGCTCTCTCTCTCAGTCTTTCTTGCTCTCTCTCACACACTCTCTCGTGTGCGCCCTCTCTCGCGCGGTCTTTCTTTCACTCACATGCACGCTCTCTCTCTCTCTCTCTCTCTCTCTCTCTCGCTCTTTCTTGCGCGCTCTCTCGCTCTCTGTCTCATGCTCTTTCTCTTTCGCACGTGCACTATCTCTCTCTCTCGTTTGAGCCTTTGGAGCGGGTTTGCACCCGCTGTGCTCTCCCCAAGCCTCCCGACTCCCGAGGAGACCTTCAGAGCACAGCGGAGCTTTCCAGCCGGTGGGAATGCCTGGGGACCTTGGGGGTGGCGGGAGGTTGCCTTAAAGGGGGCCTGATTCCAAATTGTGGCCTAGGGCAGAATGGCCGTGGCTTTCAAGCCGTGGCTCTTGGAGTGCGGTTGCGCTGAATGCATCGTGTGTCCCCAAAATGTCACACACAAATTTTTCTGCAGGGAAACAAGCCTGCAATTTTGCTCTGAGGTTCCCCAAATAGTGGGGGGCAGGCATTCTTCTCTTCCTTCATGGCATTTGGGACATTGGAGAAAATGGTTCCAAAGGGGACGCTGGGCCCGCGATTCTTCCCAATGGGGACTCTGTGCAATCAGCAAGCCCATTGTTCAACCCAGGGAGAAATAATAATAGCAATACAGATTCTCCCCCCCCCCATCTCAAATTTGGCTTGTTTTGCACATATTTTGCACAGCAGATCAGGGGCTCCTGTTCGTTCCGATGTCTGCAGAGCGGCCTTTCTGTTTTCTTTCCACGTTGGCAATGTGAATTTTTCTGCACAGTGTGCTAAAAGGGACACGATCACAGGATGTCACTGTTCGGCAACGTTTCCATTATGTGGTCAGTGTCGTACAGTGTTTTTCAACCTATTTTGAGCTGCGGTACATTTTTTACACTGACCAAATCCTGGGGCACACCACCAACCAAAATGACACAAAATGACACTCTAACACAGTAATACATACAGTTAATATGTTTTTAAATGTATTTATACACTCAGTGTGAAACCTGGGCCTGTTTCGATGAACACAACATAGATATCCTGGCAGGAATGCCAGAAAGACACAAACTTCCCACACAGATATCCCATAACCAAGATAAAATATTGTAAGAGTTTGGTGGGCATTGACCTTGGGTTTTGGAGTTGTAGTTCACCTATATCCAGAGAGCACTGTGGACTCAAACAATGTTGGATCAGGACCAAACTTGGTACGAATGCTCAATATGCCCAAAGGTGAACACAGATGGAGTTTGGGGAAAATAGACCTTGACATTTGGGAGTTACGGTTTCTGGGATTTATAGTTAACACACAATCAAAGAGCATCCTGAACTCTTGCAACAATGGAATTGAACCAAACTTGGCCTATTGAACTCTCATTACCAACAGAAAGTACTGAAAGGGTTTGCTTGGGAATTGACCTTGAGTTTGGAAGTTGTAGTTCACCTACACCCAGAGAGCACTGTGGACTCAAACAATGTTATGTTATGTTGTTGTTTGTTTTCTATCCAGAATCCCAATGTTGGAAGGAGGCTCACCACTTTAAGGTCCCTCAAACAGGCATGGGAAAACTTCAGCCCTCTGGGTGCTTTGGACTCCAAATCCCACCATTCCTAACAGCCTGAGGCCCTTTCCTGCTTGAGTGGCTAGGGGGGGGGGGAGGAAAAGGGCCTGAGGCTGCTAGGAATGGTGGGAGCTGGAGTCCAAAACACCTGGGAGGTCCAAGTTTGCCCATGCCAGCTTTCGACAGAGACGTCTTCCTCCCCCTTCCCCTTCGCGCCCTTTCTTCCCCCTCCTGCCCAACACTTACTTTTCCTTCGACACTGCCGCTTCTGCCGCCATTTTGATCCGAGGGGGCAGCGTGAGCGTGTTCAGGAGGGGGAGGGAGGAAGACGTGACCCGTGCGGGTGCTACTGCGCAGACTCGCCCCAGAGCAAAGCCAGGCAAAGCGAGCAGAGCGAGGCCGGGAAGAAGGGAGCCCGAGTGGAGAAGGGAAAGTGTTCGGCAGGAGGGGGAAGAAAGGGTATCGGAGGTTCCCATTTCCCACGGCACACCTGAGGATCGCTCACGGCACACTGGTGTGGTAGACCCGTATCATGCAATTCAGTGATGTACAAACTGGATTATCGGAGTCTAAATTGGCTGTATTATAACATTCTACAACAACAACAACAACACTTTATTACAGTCACTGACCAGCACAAAGTGGGCAATCCTACTACAATTGATTGCCCGGGGGCGGCACTCACAGAGTGTGGCCTAGGGCACCACAAAACGTCAATCCGGGCCTGGTCCGGCTGTGTCATTTCAGAACTGCTGCAGCTGCACCACTAACAGAACCCATTAGGAAATGGCACTCATAACCCTGGAACAAAAACAATGCTCCATAGTGTCATTCTTTGCATTGGTCCTCAGCAGAAGGGATGTGCAGTTCAAACATTGTCTCATCCAGGGCTGTCCAACTTCTACGGGCCCAAGGGCCAGGATTCCGGTGACTGAGCCCCTGGCGGGCCACAGCCGGGGGCGGGGCCGATCACGGGGGGGGGGGGGTTTCACTACTTCTGCTGCTCGGAGTGACGCTGTAGGAAGGAGGGCGGAGCAAAGAGGGGCTCCCCTTTGCGCCTCCCTCCTTTCTACAGCGTTAAACCGGGCAAGAAGAACGGCAATTTCGCATCCCTCATGCCCAGTTTGACGCTGTAGAGAAGGAAGGGAGGAGCAAAGAGGAGCTCCCCTTTGCGCCTCCCTCCCTTCCAGACACAAACCAACCAAGGGGGATGGCAAAATCACCAATTTCTGTTGCCAGGCACATACATACCACTCACAGGACGACACCTGTTGCCACGGTGTGACGCTCCCTCCCTCCTACAGCGTCACCACTGCTAAAAAGGAGTACAACCAACTAACACACCCCACATGCACACCTTTTTTTTGCATTTGTTCCGGAATTTTTTCCGGAATTTTTTTTAATTGCTGGAGGGTTGGGGGGCCAGGTCCAAGGGGCTGGCGGGCCGTGTGCGGACTGCGGGCTGCCTGTTGAACAGGCCTGGTCTAATCCATGGGAAGAGAGCGATGTTCCTCAAGCGCGATGTAGGATCCCGGGCTCTGCTTCTGGGGCATTTCGTGGCCCAGTTTCCTTTTGCAATGGATGCATGAAATAAGGACATTATCAAAGGAAAGAAAATAAAAGGGAGGGAGGGGGCTTTGAAGGGTCCTTTCCTCTCCTCTCCTCCCAGTTTGTGTCGCTGTCTTGTAACTTCACAACGCTTGCGGATGCCAGTCAACATCAACACGGCCGGGGAGCGTGCTTGGCATTGCACTAGGAAGCAAACGCAGAGGAGTGGATGGAGAAGCCCTTTGAATTCACAGTAAACAACCAGGAGAGAGAGAGAGAGGATTGGAAAGCAAAGGCTCGTCTGAAGTGCCCGGCATCCGTCTTGCGAGGTTTCCTTTCAAAGGCAGGCCTCTCCACCGCGGAGAGTGCCGGCTTCAAGTTCACATTTGTTGACCTCAGCCTCAGTCGTGAGCTGGGGAATGGGTGCCGAATGGGCTCGCGGGGCAAAGAGGCCCCCAAAGGCCACCCAGTCTCACCCCCAACTCCTTTGTCATCTATACATATAATAAAAGTGAAAATCCTTTTCCTCGGGGAAATTGGGATTGTCTGCTTCCTATCTCGCCGGGGCTATATCGGATCCTCTTTGGTGGGCCTGAGGGGCTTTTGCCTTCTCTAGGCAAGCCCAGGCCCGGATTACCCACAAGGCCAACCTAGGCCATGGCCTAGGGGCGTAAGGCGAGGGGGGCGCAATTCACAGACCAAAAATATCTATATATTGAAACAAAACCGCAACGCACGGCATGATGACTCTCTCTCTCTCTCTCTCTCTCTCTCTCTCTTGGGGGAGGGCGGGGGAGAGCACTGCGAGGGGGCGGGGGAGGAGGGAATGGCGCCCCCCCTCACCATCGCCCCCACCCCCTTGTCAAGGAAGGAGGGCACGAGGAGGAGGAGGAAGGGAAGCCCCACCCCCGGGGCCGCTGCCGGGCATGCGCGCATGGCAGGAGGACGCGAGCGCCTCTGCCTCCTTCCCCAATGTTCCTGGGTGCCGGCTCCGAAAGGCCCAGTGGCCGGGAAGGGGCCTGGGAGCGGCTCCCTGGGCTCCTGCCGGGCCCAGCTGCACAAGGGCACCGAGCCGGGCCTGGGCGAAGCCTTGCTGGCCCTCCGCACACGGCTCATCAAGGAAGCTGGCGGCATCGCCCGCTTCCGGGAGCGCGGGGGGCTGGCACCGCTGCTGAGGGTCCTGGTCGGTGCCCCCAGGCCCCGCCACACCCTCGACCTCGCCCTCAGCATCCTGGGCAACTGCTGCACCGAAGGCGCGATCCGGGACCGCGTGCACCAGCTGGGAGGCATCCCGCCCCTCGGTGAGAGAGGAGAGGCAGGCGGAAAGAAGGAATGTGTGTGTGTGTGGGGGGGGGTGTGTGCGGTAGAGGTTGGTTTGGGGGCGTAATTCCAAAATGTGGCCTAGGGCGCCAAAAAGGGTTAATCCGAGCCTGGGCAAGCCCCCAGGGGGGGTCCTACTGGTAGGCAAAGGACGCCGCTGCGTGGGGCGCAAACTGGGTGAAGGGCGCATTCCCCCGCCCGCCAGACAGCGTCCGGTCGATGTTCCGCTTTTGGGCCTTGTGCAATGGAAAATATGGCTCTGTCTGTGCTTGCTGTCTTCGCCAGTCTGCAGAACGCAGTGTTCTTCCCAACAGGGCTCCAGGACGCGGTATTACCTAACTACCGAGTAAGAAGGGAGGAAGAAGGTGTTTTCCCCCTCCTAATGAATGCTGCACATTACAAACACACCTCCCCTCCTT
This sequence comes from Anolis apletophallus, assembly GCA_030556195.1. Classification (NCBI taxonomy): domain Eukaryota; kingdom Metazoa; phylum Chordata; class Lepidosauria; order Squamata; family Anolidae; genus Anolis; species Anolis apletophallus. The sequence continues at coordinate 5,734,942 of JARBWK010000021.1, forward strand.
CTTCTCACAGCGTCGCACGGCTAAACATGTGTGTGCTGCTAAGGTAACGTCACGCCCTCCCGTCTGTCTCCCCGCGAGACCTGCCTGCCCCACCCCTCCTCTCCTTCCTTCCGCACACTCATTTCGAGCCTTAGCCCCGCCCCCTCCGCGAGACGGGGTTTCCCTGGCAATGCGCGCCAGGCCTCTAGAGATTGGCAGCCGGGCGGCGCGGCGGCACTTTCAAGCCCGCCTTCTCTTGCTCTGCTCTGCGGAAACGGAGCGCCACGTCTCTGCGGAGGAGAAGCCGCTTCCCAGCAGTGACCGCCAGGAAGCCACCCGAGGCCGGGCGGAGGAAGCCTGCGCCCAGGCAGGAGTGGGATGTAAGCACCGGGGCCTCATTCACTTAATGTTTGGGGGGGGGGGGGAAATAATGTTCGCTTACCATTTAAAATTACCTTAGACCGCCCTGCAAGCCCCTTCCAAATTCTGCTCGATAGAGGACCACCCATGAAACTGCTGGGCAGGAGCCTCCGGGCAGATAAAAGGCAGCACTTCGTCAAACATGAGGAAACTGGTCTATGGATTTTGCTTCCCCAAGGCTTTGAAAGGAGGTGAGATCAAAGGTGGGAGGAGGAACCACAGGGGGGGGGGTGTTGTCTCTTGACCCTGTGGGAAGCCTCCCCTCCAAGTTCAAAAGGGAGCGGGCCTTACAACTAAAGAGCAGCCCCACACCTTGAAACAGGCTCCAGCGTTGGATCTCCCGCACACTGCGTCTACACTGTGGAATTGATGCAATTTGGCACCACCGGCACTCTGCGGCGGAGAAGGCAAAAGGCCCTTTAAGAACTCCAGCTTCCATGATGCCATAGCATGGAGACGACATGGCAGTATAGGTGTGGTCAAACCGGCGCGGGCAAGCTTGAGTCTTGAACTTCTGGCTGTTGGGAATTGTAGGAGTTGAAGTCCAAAACACCTGGAGGGGGGCACCAGTTTGCCTAGCCTTGGTATAGATCACTGATTCTCAAAGTGGGCAGTACCGCCCCCTAGTGGGTGGTGAGGCGATCCAAGGGGGTGGTGGGAGACTCAGGGGAATTGGGGGGGGGTGAACCCCTTTAAGGGGGCGGTGAACGATTGGGGGTTCTGTGTGCCAAGTTTGGCTCAATTCCATTGTTGCTGGAGTTCAAAATGCTCTTTGTAGGTGAACTATATATCCCAGCAACTACAACTCCCAAATAAAAAGGGCTATTTTCTCAAAACTCCACCAGTGTTCTAATTTGGGCATACAGGCTAGGATTACCCATAAGGCCAACCTAGGCCATGGGTGCAAACCGGGGGGGGGGGGCTCTCGACACTGGTGTCGACGTCGACAGGAGGAACAATTAACTCCCTCGATGCCCACAGCATCCACTTGCTGGCTCCTTCAGCGCAAGTACAGGAAACTCCATTGCGCAGTCTGCGCATGCCCTGACACACAAGGAGGAGACTCCTCCTTACTGGAGAGAGAAGCGCAACTGCCGGCTACGGCACATGCGCAAACCCCAGGACAGGAGAGAAGCCCAACGCGACAAGCCCCGGTATCGGGAGAAGCGCGGCATCGGTACAGCTGCTGACGACAACGCATGCGCAATCCCGATACGGGTAGGAGCCGGGGGTAGGTAGAGGTCGGCTTAAAGGGGGCGTAATTCCAAAGTGTGACCTAGGGCGCAAAAAGGTGTTAATCCGGGCCTGGATGCATCCAAGGCTCCCTTTGCTGTCCAAACCTGACTGGTCCCGTCTCATTGAGAGGGGAAAGCATCCCTTTAACATCCTTTTAACACAGCACATTGTTCCTCTTCCATCGCCAGCAGTCTTGCGTTGCCTTCTGCCTCCCGATCCCACTCACACGTGAAAACTTAAGAGCTGGCAATGCATTCCCCTCACATTCACCACAAGGTCACTATTCCTTTTTTGTTTCTAATCAGGCGAAACAACCACACCCGAAAGCCAAGCGATCCCTTGCCCTGCCCAAAGCCCCTTGCGTTAAAGGAGACTGGCACCAGGTTGAAACCATTTCTCCCCATGAGATCCTATGGCTCAGTATCAAACCCCATAGGGTACAAGGGGCAGAGAACCAAGTTAAAACCATGAAATCCTATTGTTGTACTCCAGAGCGGAACCCCGTCCTGGCTTCAAGCACCACACCAGCTGGGCCAAATCGGCAAACAGTTTATCTATCTATCTATTACATATAATAAAAGAGAATGTTTGTATGTATGCGGAGGTGTTTGTGGATATGTGCCTGCTTTCTGATTGGTTGCCACTGTGGGATTATTTGCATTATGCCTCTGATTGGCCAGCACCACCAACATTCCGACACTCTAAAGTGGCAGAGGGGGGTAAGGAAAAGGCCTGAGGCAGTCAGGCATGGTGGGAGTTCAAGGCCAAAACACTTTGCAGCCCCCAACAATGACAGAACAAGACCACACTTGGCAATCAGAACCCCCAAAACCCACTCTACATCCCGGTGCAGTTTGAGGGAGAATGGACCATGGATGACGGGACTTGCAGTACTTTAACTCAATTCCTTAGATCACTGTGGCCCACACTAATGACAGATCAGGACCAAACTTGGCACACAGAGGCCCAATTGCCCACTTTACAACCTGGTGCAGTTTAGGGCAGGATGGGCAACAAATGATGGGATTTGCAGTACTTTCACCCAATTCACTTCCCACAGAACACTTGTTTTTATTAATCATAACCCAAATGTGATGTCATTAATTTCTTAAATGTTGTATTCCATTGTTCTACTTTCACCTGACTTAGCCGATGGTTTGTTGACCGAAATAAAGGCCACTGACTGACTGAGAACACTGTAGCTCCTACAAATGACAGACCAGGCCCAAACTTGCCACACAGAGTACTCATGACACACTCTACATCCTGCTGCAGTTCTAAGGGGGATGAAACATGGATGATGGGACTTGCAGTACTTTCAGTAATTTCATGACACCATTGCAACTCCCAATCTGTACCCGATAGTTTCCAACTTTGCCTTGAGGCCGTTACTGGATGGCTGCGAGCCAGTAAGTTGAAGGTGAATCCGGCGAAGATGGAGATCTTGTGGCTGGGGGGAGGGGGGAGATCCAGTTGCCGACTTTTGACGGCATGGCATTATGCCCGCAGTCTTCGGTTAAGAGCCTTGGGGTCCGACTGGACCCCCAGCTGTCTGTGGAGGCACAAATTGCTTGTGCCTGCAAGACAGCCTTTTTCAGAGGGTTGTAATCTTGAAGTCCCAGGTGTGAAGTCCTACAGGCTGGCCAGTACCCGACAGAGAGCGTTCTCGGTGGCTGCACCGACCTTGTGGAACTCTCTGCCGGCCGAGACGCGGGCCCTGCAGGACCTGATGGCCTTTTGCAGGGCTTGCAAGTCTAGGCTGTTTCGGCAAGCATTTGGCGACTGACCAGAACCTGAACATCAAACCTCACCACCTAACTGTCTGTAGATCGGTCGTATTCTGATCTATGTGATGTTTTATGACATATGTGATTGTTTTTAGGAATGTTTTATGATGTTTTTAGGCTGTTTGTGTAATTTTATTGTGTTGGAAACTGCCCCGAGCCTTGGGGAGGGGCGGTCTAGTAAATCCGAATAATAAATAAATAAATATGGATCAAGGCCAAACTTGCCACACAGAGCCCCCGTGACCCACTCTACATCCTGGTGCAGTTGAGAGGAGGACAGACCACAGATGATGGGACTTGCAGTACCTTCAGTAATTTCATGATACCACTGCAACTCCCAATAATGATGGATCAAGGCCAAACTTGGCAGACAGAGCCTCCATGATCCACTCTACATCCTGGTGCTGTTTGGAGGAGGGTGGACCACAGATGATGGGACTTGCAGTACCTTCAGTAATTTCATGATACCACTGCAACTCCCAATAATGATGGATCAAGGCCAAACTTGGCAGACAGAGCCTCCATGATCCACTCTACATCCTGGTGCTGTTTGGAGGAGGGTGGACCACAGATGATGGGACTTGCAGTACCTTCAGTAATTTCATGATACCACTGCAACTCCCAATAATGATGGATCAAGGCCAAACTTGGCAGACAGAGCCTCCATGATCCACTCTACATCCTGGTGCTGTTTGGAGGAGGGTGGACCACAGATGATGGGACTTGCAGTACCTTCAGTAATTTCATGATACCACTGCAACTCCCAATAATGATGGATCAAGGCTAAACTTGGCAGACAGAGCCTCCATGATCCACATCCTGGTGCTGTTTGGAGGAGGGTGGACCATGGACGATGGGACTCGCAGTGCCTTCACTAACTTCCTGACACCACTGTGAGCCACATAATTAACTGCTAAAGATCAACTAATACCTTTCTGAAATTACCCGGGCACTGCCGGGTCCCCAAGCTAGTTTAAGAGTATAAAAAGCCAACACAGTACAAACAATCCACAGTAAAGAGTTATTTTTTTTTAAAAAAATATATCTCGGAAGGCACTTAGTCTCGAAGCGCCAGCACCCCGTACATCCGGAACGAGTTTTGAACCTTTTTTTTAATCAACCAGGCCTACTGTCCAGGGATGCAGGATCTTACTGTGTGTGTGTGTGTGTGTGTGTGTGTGTATGGTCATAAAAACAACAACCCTATGATGTTGTGATCTGTTTTGCCTGATGCGTCGCTCTCTTGCGGCTCCAGAGAAAGAACCAAATTGTCGATCTTCTAAAGCCCAAAAGTCCATTCACTCCTGATTTACAAGACTGATCGGTTTCAAACAATGTGGGGCTATTATTTACTCATTGTATTAGAAGTACGAAGGCAGTCGTGTCGAAACAGTCTAGAACCCTTTTGCGCCAGAGAATATACATTGGTATAAGATTCGTATTTGCAGAATGTATTGTTCCTGTGTGTGTGTGTGTGTGTGTGTGTGTGTGTGTATCTTGACTTTGTTGCTGCCTCTGACTGTATTTCTAGGTCCTCCGGAAAGCGTTCTCCTCGGCCGCAGCTCCAGCGGCCTTAAATCAGAAAGCAATGGGGCTTCAGTGTAACTGGAAGTGACTTGTGTTGTGGAGCCCTCTTTCAAGCGCTCACAAATCACAGGTTCACACCGAAAAGATCCCCATTAAAAATCCATTGCTTTGCAGGGGGGGGGGGGAGTGAGTGCTGCCCCCCTTTGAAGTGAGGCTGCTGCTGCCGGGGCCTCCTCTTCCTCCTCCTCCTTGCAAGGAACAAAACCTGGCGGTGGCTGTTTCATGTCAGAATGAAACAAGGGAAGAAAAAGAAAAAAGAAGGGGATGCTGAGAAAGAAAGAGAGAGAGAGAGAGAGAGAGAGAGAGAGAGAGGCCAAGGGATGCAGAGGATTGCCTCCAGTTTCCATGGCAACTAGTCCAAATGAACACCTCCGCTGCAAAACTGATGGTCAAAAGAAGCAGAGAGAGAGACATGTCTCACATCACAAAAATGTCAAGGCGAGGGATCAGAAGGGGGCCGATCATCCATCCATCCATCTATCTATCTACTAGGCATGGTTTAGAATCCTAAAATGGTGAATCGTAAATCAAATGGGGGGGGGGGGGATTTTTTTTATTAGTATATCAAAGAATTACAAAAAATTTCCCAAAAATTTCGGAAATGCAACTTAATTACTTACGAAATTCGTTAGTAGTTCTAAAGTAGGCAAAGCAAGGAAACAGGACTGACACTGTTTTAAACACAGGCAAATCAAGGGGCAACATTTCCTTGGTTTCCTTGCAGGGAGATATAAAGCATTAATATATTATTATTATTAATATTATTAAAGGACAGGGTTCCTTTGCAGGGACACATATAATGCATTAATATATTATTATTATTAATATTATTAAATAAATGCCTAGGCCTACCTCTGGTGCAAGCCTTGCTAATCTGTAGAGTTCTCCTCACTCCATCTTTTTTTCCCCATTCAGTTTTACCATAGCAGTCTAGGACCTCCATTGGAACTCTATGGCTTTTCTTGATTCTGAACTCTTCCTTCTCCTCTCCATGCTCTTTTCACTCCTGCTGCCCTTCTCTCAGCAGTTCTTATGTCCTCCTACTCTGTTCTTCTATCTAAACCCCCTTCCTGGGTGTTTAAATCGCTTTTTTCGTCAGTCCTCCAGCCCCTCTACGAGTCCCGATTTCGAGCTCTCTATGGTTTCCGGCTCCCTTTTCACTTCCTGGAGGAGGCCTTCCACTCTAATTAGGCTTCAAGCATGGAAAGGTCCCGATTTCACTGTGAGTTATGTCTGCAAAGCTATTTTGGAGGGGGAAATTTTCCTGTTGGGGGACATCCGAAATATTTAATAATCTAACGAAATTTTGGGCCCAGGGGTGCGTAAAAGAAAGTCCACTTCCGGGATTGGCCTTGCGATCCGTATAAACTTGAAAGGCCCATTACATACGAATCACTTACGATTTCTTTTAATATCCGTTTCATTTTTCTCATGCCTACTATCTACCTACCTATCTATCTATTAACTCCCTACCTGGAATGGAATCCAAAAGACCCAACGCCCACAACCACTGTGTTCAGCTTTCTATTGTGCTATTGTGCTTTGTTTACTTTATTTTGCCACTGTGTGTACTTGATTGCGATGTAATTTTTGTTGTTGTATTTTGCACTTTATTTTTTGCTGCATTGTATGTACCTTTGGGCTTGGCCTCGTTGTCAGATCATTATCATCGCTGGAGATTCCTGTGTGTTTCTTGGACACACCGCACACCACATACGAGGCTGAGCTTTTCGTGTTTTTTATTTACTTATTTATTTATTTATTTATTTATTAGATGTATTGGCCGCCACTCCCAGCCGGCTCGGGGCGGCTTACATCACGCACCACAATAAAACAACAAATCTACAACAGCAATAAAACCACAAGGATAAAACAATTCCTAAGAGACGACCCAAGTCCTAGGGCAGGGCTGTCCAACTTCTACCGGCCCAAGGGCCGGAATCCCGGTCACTGATCACCTGGGGGGCCGCAGTGTGAAAAAGTTGCTGCTACTACAGTTCCCAGCTGCATTTCGCCCGAACCAGAAGTGACGTGCCGCTCCTGTTGCGGCCGGCTCCTCCCACTGCTGGTAAAGGGGGACGAGGCCTACAAGTTCCAGAAGGCCCAGCGGATCCGCGGAAGTGATGTAACGAATCCCACGAGCTCAGTAGTCTACCCGGGCGAGTGCTGAGGCCCCAGGAAATCTCGCGATGCTGAAGAGCCAGGACAGGTAATGGCGGACAGCTGTGCCGCCGCTACAACTTGCAGGACGGTAGGGGGGCCGGAACCGAAGGGCTGGGGGGCCATGTGCGGCCCCCGGGGCTCCTGTTGGACAGGTCTGTCCTAGGGGATAGCACATTACAACTCAAAGGCCTGCCGGAATAGGGCCGACTTGCAGGACTTCCGAAAAGCCAGCAGATTGCGCAAGGCCCGAACCTCCAGAGGTAGTGCATTCCAGAGAACTGGGGCGATGATGGAGAACGCCCTTCTCCGTGTTGAAGTTAGGTGGTATTCTTTGACACTGGGCACGGCAAGGAGATTCCAGTCTTCAGATCTAAGTGTTCTCGTGGGACGGGATGAGGTTAGGCGGTCCCTCAGGTACACTGGCCCCAGACCATACAAGGCCTTGAAAGTCAAGACTAGCACTTTGAAGGTGATCCGGTACTCAATAGGAAGCCAGTGCCGTTCCCGCAGAATTGGTGTCATGTGGCATCTCACTGGAGTCCCAGTGAGAAGTCGTGCCGCGGCATTCTGCACCAGCTTGAGTTTCCGGGTCAGAGACAGAGGCAGGCCAATGTAGAGAGCGTTACAGTAGTCTAACCTTGAGATGACCGTGGCTTGGATGACCGTGGCCAAGTCGTGCCGAGACAAGTAAGGGGCCAGCTTCCGAGCCTGGCAAAGATGGAAAAATGCCACTCTGCTGACAGCGGAGATTTGGGCCTCCATTGACAGCAGAGAGTCCAAGAGAACTCCGAGGCTCTTTGCTGAAGACGACGGGCATCACGCCACGCCGTCCAGGGTCGGAAGCTGGACATCCCTACCGCCCGGACGACCCAGCCAGAGGATCTCCGTCTTCGTTGGATTCACCTTCAACCTACTGGCTCGCAGCCATCCAGTAACGGCTTCAATGCAGAGATGGAAATTATCGGGTACGGTTTCGGGCCTTCTGCAAAGGTATTTAGAATGGCATGTAGGTCTTCTTCTGAATGCGCACAAACTACGTTATCATCAGCATATTGGAGTTCTATAGCAGATGTTGTTGTGACCTTGTTTTAGCCTTGGTTGTGACCACAGTTTATCCCTAGGCTTCCCCAAAGGCATCATTATCAAATATACAACCTCACAAGGAAAACTTTTTGATTTACAGTCTCTGCCACACTTACTTTGTGCGGCATCTATTTCAATCCGGCATACGGTTAGTTACTGGCTAAGCATTTCATTATTTCACAACAAGAGAGAATCCTACATAGTCTCAGCCTGAACACTCTCCCCTAGGCATGGGCAAACGTCGGCCCTCCAGGAGTTTTGGACCACAACTCCCACAATTCCTAACCGCCGGTGCTTGCTCTATTATGGATGCAGCCTAGAATTGCATTGGCCTTTTGAGCTGCTGCACCACACTCTTGGCTCCCGTTCCTGCTCTACTTAGAAGCAGGCCCAGATTACCCATAAAGCCAACTAGGCCATGGCCTATGGGCGTAAGCCGAGGAGGGCGCAAAACACAGGCCAAAAAAAAAAGTTGAAACAAAAAAAAAGTGCTGCGCGGGGCTCCTTCCGGGGCTCCTAAGGCAAAGCAGCAAGAAGAGCTAGCGCGGCGGCGGCGGCCAATGGAGGCGCCTGAGGCGTTGCTTAGTAGCTAAGCACCACCTCGGGTGCCCCCATTGGCTGCCGCTGCCGCGCTAGCTCTTCCTGCCCCTGCTATGCTTTAGCAGTGGCAGGAGGAGCTGGTGCAGCAGCGGCAGCCAATGGGGGTGCCCGGGACGGCGCTTAGCAGCTAAGCACCGCCTCAGCCGCCCCCATTGGCTGCCACCGCCACGCTAGCTCTCCCTGCCACCGCTATGCCTTAGCAGCAGCAGGAGGAGCTGGTGCAGCAGCGGCAGCCAATGGGGGTGCCCGGGACAGCGCTTAGCAGCTAAGCACCGCCTCAGGCGCCCCCATTGGCTGCTGCCGCCACGCTAGCTCTCCCTGCCACCGCTATGCCTTAGCAGCAGCAGGAGGAGCTGGTGCAGCAGCGGCAGCCAATGGGGGTGCCCGGGACGGCGCTTAGCAGCTAAGCACCGCCTCAGGCGCCCCCATTGGCTGCTGCCGCCACGCTAGCTCTCCCTGCCACCGCTATGCCTTAGCAGCAGCAGGAGGAGCTGGTGCAGCAGCGGCAGCCAATGGGGGTGCCCGGGACAGCGCTTAGCAGCTAAGCACCGCCTCAGCCGCACCCATTGGCTGCCGCCACCACGCATTAGCTCTTCCTGCCACCGCTATGCCTTAGCAGCGGCAGGAGGAGCTGGCGCATCGGCGATAGCCAATGGGGGTGCCTGGGGCGGCGCTTAGCAGCTAAGCACCGCCTCAGGCGCCCCCATTGGCTGCCGCCACCACGCTAGCTCTTCCTGCCACCGCTATGCCTTAGCAGCGGCAGGAGGAGCTGGTGCAGCAGCGGCAGCCAATGGGGGTGCCCGGGACGGCGCTTAGCAGCTAAGCACCACCTCAGCCGCCCCCATTGGCTGCCGCCACCACGCTAGCTCTCCCTGCCACCGCTATGCCTTAGCAGCAGCAGGAGGAGCTAGCGTGCACGGCGGCAGCCAATGGGGGCTGCCTGGGGTGGCGCTTAGGAGCTAAACACTGCCTCAGGCGCCCCCATTGGCTGCCGCCACCACGCTTAGCTCTTCCTGCCACCGCTATGCCTTAGCAGTGGCAGGAGGAGCTGGGTGCAGCAGCGGCAGCCAACGGGGTTGCCCGGCACGGCGCTTAGCAGCTACGCACCGCCTCTGGCGCCCCCATTGGCTGCCGCCACCACGTTAGCTCTTCCTGCCACCGCTATGCCTTAGCAGCGGCAGGAGGAGCTGGTGCAGCAGCGGCAGCCAATGGGGGTGCCCGGGACGGCGCTTAGCAGCTAGGCACCGCCTCAGGCGCCCCCATTGGCTGCCGCCACCACGCTAGCTCTTCCTGCCACTACTATGCCTTAGCAGTGGCAGGAGGAGCTGGTGCAGCAGCGGCAGCCAAAGGGGATGCCCGGAACGGCTTAGCAGCTAAGCACCGCCTCAGGCGCCCCATTGGCTGCCGCCACCACGCTAGCTCTTCCTGCCACTACTATGCCTTAGCAGTGGCAGGAGCAGCAGGAGGAGCTGGTGCAGCAGCGGCAGCCAATGGGGATGCCGGAACAGCGCTTAGCAGCTAAGCACCGCCTCAGGCGCCCCCATTGGCTGCCGCCACCACGTTAGCTCTTCCTGCCACCGCTATGCCTTAGCAGCGGCAGGAGGAGCTGGTGCAGCAGCAGCAGCCAATGGGGGTGCCCGGGACGGCGTTTAGCAGCTAAACACCGCCTCAGGCGCCCCATTGGCTGCCGCCACCATGCTAGCTCTTCCTGCCACTGCTATGCCTTAGCAGTGGCAGGAGGAGCTGGTGCAGCAGCGGCAGCCAATGGGGGTGCCCGGGACGGCGCTTAGCAGCTAAGCACCGCCTCAGGCGCCCCCATTGGCTGCTGCCGCCACGCTAGCTCTCCCTGCCACCGCTATGCCTTAGCAGCAGCAGGAGGAGCTGGTGCAGCAGCGGCAGCCAAAGGGGGTGCCCGGGACGGGCGTTTAGCAGCTAGGCACCGCTCAGGCGCCCCATGGCTGGCTGCCGCCACCACGCTAGCTCTTCCTGCCACTACTATGCCTTAGCAGTGGCAGGAGGAGCTGGTGCAGCAGCGGCAGCCAATGGGGATGCCGGGACGGCGCTAGCAGCTAGGCACCGCCTCAGGCGCCCCATTGGCTGCCGCCGCCACGCTAGCTCTTCCTGCCACTACTATGCCTTAGCAGTGGCAGGAGGAGCTGGTGCAGCAGCCGCAGCCAATGGGGATGCCCGGAACAGCGCTTAGCAGCTAAGCACCGCCTCAGGCGCCCCATTGGCTGCCGCCACCATGCTCCTCTCTTCCTGCCACTGCTATGCCTTAGCAGTGGCAGGAGGAGCTGGTGCAGCAGCGGCAGCCAAAGGGGGTGCCCGGGACGGCACTTAGTAGCTAAGCACCGCCTCAGGCGCCCCCATTGGCTGCTGCCGCCACGCTAGCTCTTCCTGCCACCGCTATGCCTTAGCAGCGGCAGGAGGAGCTGGTGCAGCAGCGGCAGCCAATGCGGGTGCCCGGACGGCGCTTAGCAGCTAAGGGCACCGCCTCAGGCGCCCCATTGGCTGCCGCCACCACGCATTAGCTCTTCCTGCCACTACTATGCCTTAGCAGTGGCAGGAGGAGCTGGTGCAGCAGCGGCAGCCAAAGGGGATGCCCGAACGGCACTTAGTAGCTAGGCGCCGCCTCAGGCGCCCCCATTGGCTGCCGCCACCACGCTAGCTCTTCCTGCCACTACTATGCCTTAGCAGTGGCAGGAGGAGCTGGTGCAGCAGCGGCAGCCAAAGGGGATGCCCGGAACGGCGCTTAGCAGCTAAGCACCGCCTCAGGCGCCCCCATTGGCTGCCGCCACCACGCTAGCTCTTCCTGCCACTGCTATGCCTTAGCAGCAGCAAGAAGAGCTGGCGCGGTGGTGGCAGGAGGGTGCGCAGCGCTGCGAGGAGGAGCAAGAGGAGGGCAGGCCCCCCCAGGGGCGGAGCTTCCCTTCCTTCCTCCTCCTCCTCCCACCCTCCTTCCTTGACTGAAGGAAGGAGGGCGCGTGGCGCCGCGAGGAGGAGGTGGTGGGGGGTGCAGTGCGGTAGCGGTTGGTTTGGGGGCGTCATTCCAAAGTTTGGCCTATGGTGCCAAAAGGAGTTAATCCGGGCCTGCTTAGTAGGACTGCTTTCAAGCCAGGTGCCTCCCATCGTACATCTATGCCCCTCATTCCCCCGGGAGATCCATTTATAGAGTTCTGGCCCGTATGCGACGTGGGCAGCGGTTCTGAGGCCGGAGAGCAAGGTGTTCGTTCCCCTTTGTCCCTTGCAAACTCTTTCTCCCGACCTTCCTTCCAGAGCCCAAGGTTGGCGCGTCCGGTGCCAAATTACATGAAAGGCGTGCGCCGTAATGGAAAGGGTAGCATTCCATGAAAATTACCACTTTCCACTTAAAGGAGGGAGGCATGGTTTGTTAAGTAGGCAGGAACCACAATGTCACTGTAACTTTCCAAAACGAAGCGTGTGTGCGTGTGTGTTTTCCCTCTTTGATATTGTGCAGGAAACCAAGCCAAAGCACAGCTTGGGGGGATTTCATTTACCGTTGGTTAGCCCCCATATTTTGCTGAATTAATTTTAACCGTATTAAGCATGGAAGTGGAAAATGTGCAATGGAAGCGCACGCGCTCCCCAGAGCTCTTTTCGGGGGACTTCTCTGAATACACTCAGTCGTTCCAGAGGCCACAACCCTGCGCAAGTTGTCCCGCAAAAGCCGTCGGGTGTTTGCGGTTGATGCCAATTGTTGTTTCCAATTTAAAGTGGTGGAAATCCATTAGTGCCAAACATAGAAGCCTACAGTTGGAAGAGACCCTTTTCGCCAGGCAGGAAAGGCACAATCAAAGCCCTCCTGACAGGTGGCCATGCCTCCGGTGAGACATTCTATGCCATCTGGAGTGGAGGCAGCCTTCCACATGTGCGGGGTTGGAGATGCAGAACCACTGCAAAATTGGGAAAAGTGTGTGTGTGTATATATGTATATGTATATGTGTGTGTATATATATAGATATATATATACACACTACCCTACCCGAATCTGGGTAGGTTCGGTCGAAATGCTCGTAAGTCGGCATGAATTCGGATTTAATTCACTTTTGAAATGATTTTGAAGCGATTGAAGCAACCCGGAAGTGAATTTGCCAATTTGAAGCCGCCGCTGCCATTTTCGGAAAAGGTTTGGCAACAGATACCGCCCCTCCCGAGTTGCTTTCCCCTCATTGGCTGTAGGCCGGTGTTTCCCAATTTTTCCCCTCAGCCATTTAAGCAGGAAAGGGCCTGGGAATGACTGGGAAGCACTAAGTTTTGAGAAATGCTGGGGGGTCTGGAGATACTCACAAAGGGTGTAAGCTGCAGAGAGGGCAGCAGTTGCATCGCCTGATCCAGAAGAGTGTTCTTCAGGCGAGTCTGATCTCTAGGGCTATAAATTGTGGGCTTGGGAAATGACTCCTTGCGGCGGGCAAGGAGTTGTGTCTGGTATCCTGTTATCTTGGCATCCTGTTATCTTGCATCGTGTTCCTGATCCAGTTTACTCGTGAGTTAAGGTTTTTACTCTGCCACCTTTTTGGGCTAAGATGCTGCTGCTGCTGCTACTGTTGCTGCAGTTGGGAAAGGTGGGGGTTTTGGGTTTCAATGTTCTGCTTTCTGTCCAACGACAGCCTGTCACAATGCAGGGACTAGGCCCGGCCCCTTAATTACGCACACAGAGACGATAGTCAATTAACTATTTATTGAATAATGCAAACAGGTGAAAAAGGGTAAATGTCCAATAGATGAGTAAAAGCAATTAAGATTCCAAAAGGCAAAACGTGGAATCAATCAAAAGGTAAAGGTCCATAAAAACAAAGCAAAGTTCATAAAAGCAAGGTAATCCGTGGAATAGCAAGGCAAGGCAAGGTTCATGGAAATACAAGGCCCAAGATAGTCTCTTGGCAAAGCAGCCAATCTTTGGCTTCAGGAACCAGGTCGCTTCACTCCCTTCAGATCAGAAGTGGCCGACCAACTGAGGAATCGTTGCCACGGAACGTATATTTAATTCCCTCCTTTGTGAGACCAGCGCCGCTCTAGGCTTCGTCTCCATTCCTTTCTATTATCTTCAATACTTTGTCTGCGGTCAAAGCTCCTTCCCGGCCGAGCCGCAGCTGTCTCGCTATCTTCCTGAGAAACCTCCTCCCTTCCAGTTTCCATCAGCTCTTCCCCCGCTGGTTCCCAGATACGCTCTTGGGAACCTCGGCCACCTGGTTTCTCATACGAGTTATCTGAATCAGGGTCAGATTGACCTTCCCCGTCCTCGTAAGCCTCGGGCCAAATGTCTTCCCATTGCAAACTGTCTGTAGGGGATGCATGCCCATCATCCGCTTCACCTGCAGCCCCATCAATTGGATCCAAAGCAATTGGGACCCCCGGGGCGGCCACAGACCCCCCGGCTGAACTGGAGGCTGGGTTGCTACACAGCCGTGTGTTCCTAGTGGCGGGGTTTGAACTTGCTGGCCCTTCTGTGAGTTTCAAGCTGTAAGACTGGTATTGTATTACACGGAGGGAGGTTGACAATGTGATCTATGGGGACTACGAGATGTGTTGTCCCTATACATTTAGCTCCTGTTGGACCTTGGACTGTCTCTTTGTTTCCTCCGTCATTCTCCTGCCCTTGACTTCGGACCGGTTACAGACTACGCTTTTGGATCACCCCACGAAGGACGTCACGGAGGATGTCCTGAGTTTGTTTTGGCTTCTCCTGCACTGATTTTTTGGGCTGTCAATGGTTTTTTGTGGGTTTTTGCCAGTTAGGCTAGTCTTTTAGTAGTCCCATTCCCATTCCTTGTATAATAAACCTTTCGTTACCCCCTTTTACATCTGGGCTTGGCTTTGATTGGCGTCTGCTTCACGACACGGACTTTGGACATGCTTGTTTCAGTGCGCTTGAACCTGCGCTCCTTCCTCTCATTCCTTTCCCGGTGTTGTTGGACTGGGCCGTATTGGCCACACATATGTCCCTGTCATTCTCGGAGCTTGGCCAATGATTAGGGAATATGTAAGGTCATATAAACAAACCCAAAACATGGTTGTTTTCATGCGAGCTTAGGACCCTCGCAGCCAGCCCCAATAGCTACCTTCCCAGACCCTTTTAACTGAGCAACCATGCTCCCAAGCCCAGCCAGGGCTCCCCTTACGGAGAGTTCCCCTGGTAAACAAATAATACATTTTTCTGGCCATATGATGCTTTGCACCAATAATTGGGGGGGGGGAGGTCAGGTGTTCTGTGGAACATAGATTCCGCCATTATGGGCCTGGATCCCCCCGCTCGTGTCCCCCCTTGGCCTCGGAGCTTGACCCCCAAGGGACTCATGGGCTCTGGCAAACCCGAGTCACTCAACCACCCCATAGCTGGACCAAAGTGGGCTTCGGAACCCCGCTTACCGGCTGAAATAACATATGATTTTTGCCATTTTGAACTGAGAAACCATGCTTCCCGCTAGACTGAAACTCTCAACACAAAGGAGTTTCAGCCAGGACAAAAGACTGCCATTAAGGTATTCAAGGACAGACAATAGACAGGAAGGCTTGAGCTTCCACATCGGGGGCTCGCCAGCCGCAGGGTTTTTCAGCCACAAGTTACTTCTTCCACCCAGCCATTTTTCCTTTGTGTCCTTTCCCGCCTTGCATAGCCGGCCAGGATAGGTTAGTTCAAATCTTGGCGCGCCTTTTCCCATTGGTTAAAGCGCGCCGGTCTCCTCCTGGCCCAGCTGACTTTGACAGCGCGGCCAATCAGCTGTGGCTACACGTGGGAGGGGAGGGCGCCCGATTCAAATGTAAATGACTGCTTTTCTATATATTGGACTGCTTTCCCATTAAAGACTATGTTTTGCCCTTGGAACCTTGGCGTGGCATTGCATCCTATTCAGCTGAATTAGACTCTTCTCTCGGTAGTGGCGTTCTTCCGTCTGGGTGAGCATTGATCTGGGTTGCTTTGGGATTTGTAGTTCTGGGAAGATCATCCAGATTTGGGCCTCGATCCTCGCTTTTAGGGGTGGCCTGGGCTCTGTCCCCTTAAGGGAACGGCCCCTAGTCAGATTTCGGTAACACCGGCATCCATCCCTGGTTCCCTGCCTACTTTGACCTTGCAAGAGTCCTTTTGAAGACCCAGTAAGTCATGCTATTCCCAGCCAATAGCCTCCTTCTCACAAAGGCTTGCCTGGAGTCGCCCAGCCACCTGCTCCCTGCGATAAGGGCCTCCTCCTCCTGGAAAGGGGTGAATCTTGCCCGTCTGAGGCATGCCTCCAATGTGCTGCTGGGCCCTTTGCGCCCCTCTTTGCAACAGAGATGTGGGGATTGTGCCTTTCTGCAAACACACAGCTCCATCTGGTCCTTCTGCAGGAGGTCGAGGAAGGAGCTCAGGAAAACATGTGTTTTCTCCCCTCCCGGCAAAGATAAGCACAGGCTCAGCGGCGCCACCGAAGCGTCTTTGAACATCAGAAACAGAGGGAAGTCCTCATGCGGAACTCTTGAAAGGGGTTGCACCAACACGAGCTCGTCTTGCTTGAGACTGGATTACGCCTGCCTTAGACCCTCTGCTTATCGCGCCAAGCGCACATGCACACACAGATACATAAACAGTACGGTATTGCGAAATTGTATTTCTTCACCAATATATGCAATATCATAATACACCATCAAAATCCACGCCTAAACATTTATCCCCTTTCTATCCACTCTCCATCCCTTTTAAGTCGCAGAGTTTTGCAGACGATAAATGCATCTACACTGCAGAACAACAACAACAATAATAATTATTATTATTTATATTTTGCCACCATCTCCCCAAAGGGGACTCGGGGCGGCTCACATGAGGCCAAACCCAGTGGTGCAAATTACAAATCTCTCTCGGCATTACTTCGTGAACGAAGATTCTTAGGAAGGACTCATCCCACGCTTTTTACAAGCGCGTTGATGACTAAAAAGGCCAATCTGAGATAGGCAACTCCGGTTGCAGAAAGCACAGCAGAAAGTCTCCGTGGGTGATGTTCTTTCCAAGTTGCGGTTCTTTCTGCGTTGTTTCTCTTCGAGACCCGTTCAGCGTGTCTTCTCGAAAGAGGCCGCAGCATTGTGGATAGTGCGTCTCCATGCCTCCCGATGTGAGGCCAGGGTGGACCATTGTTGGTGATCAATCTGGCCGAGCCTGAGATGTTATTTCAGGGAGTCCTTATATCTCTTTTTGGGGGCGCCTCTCTTGCGCTGACCCGTGGCGAGTTACCATAGAATTGTATTTTTGGGAGGCGGTGGTACTCCATCCTACAGACGTGCCCTGCCCAGCGCAGCTGTGTTCTCAATAGCGTGGCCTCAACGCTGGTGATCCCTGCTTGCTCAAGGACAGCGACATTCGTCACATAGTCGGTCCAGTGTATATTTAGGATTGTGCGAAGACAGCGCTGATGAAAGCGTTCGAGGAGTCGTAGGTGTTGGCGATAGGTGACCCATGTTTCAGACCCATAGAGGAGAATAGACAGTACGATAGCTCTGTACACACTGATTTTGGTGCTTTGCCTCAGGTGCTTGTTACTCCAGACACTTTTGTGAAGCCTTCCGAATGCACTCGATGCCTTTGCTCATCTGTGATCTGTCTCTTTGTCAATCTTGGCGTCTGAAGAGATGATGCTTCCCAGGGAGGTGAACTGCTGAATGGACTTAAGCACAGATTTGCTTATGTGTGGATGATGGTGTTCTTCCTGTGGTGCGGGCTGGTAGAGGACTTCCGTTTCCTTCAGGCTGACTTTCAGCCCAAACAGCTCTGCAGCTGCTGCAAAGCAGGATGTGAGGCGCTGCAGAGCTGCTTCTGAATGGGCGACAAGGGCAGCGTCGTCAGCAAAAAGCAGCTCACGGACTAGGTAGTTTAGAGTCTTGGTGCGAGCCCTCAGGCGGCTTAAGTTGAACAAGCTGCCATCAGTACGATAGCATGTATATATGCCGTCTTCTTCTTCGAGTTCTGCCGTAGCCCTTTGGAGCATCATGCTGAAGAAGCTTGTAAATAGGGTTGGTGCAAGAACACAACCTTGCTTCACTCCGTTAGTTATGAGAAAGGGCTCCGAGAGAGCATGGCCGTATCTGACTTGACCGCGCTGGCTCTCATGTAACTGGATCATCACTTTGAGGAATTTGGGGGGACATCCTAGTCGTTCCAGGATCTGCCACAGACCTTTTCTAGTTACAGTGTTGAAGTCAACACATATACACATATAAAACACATATACACAGACTGGGCCACAGCAATGCATAGCAAGGGATAGCTTATAGATAGATAGATAGATAGATAGATAGATAGATAGATAGATAGATAGATAGATAGATCGATAGAGATAGAGATAGAGATAGAGATAGAGATAGAGATAGAGATAGAGATAGAGATAGAGATATTCCACTTGCTTCACTCTGAACCTCTGATGCCTGCCATAGATGTAGGTGAAACGTCAGGAGAGAATGCTACTGGGAGATGGCCAGACAGCCTGAAAAACCTACAACAGCCCATTGGTGAAAATCCTCTGGATTAACAAGAAAACACTGCAGCGGAGTGGCACTTGCTTGGAGGCACATTGAGTAAATTGAGAGGGTTGTTCTTGTTGTTATTTTCCAAGCCAGCGCATTATGCGCTTTGTATCTATGTCCCCAGAAAAGTAATCTGGAGCGCGGCGTAAGTCGGCGTTGCAAATCCCCGAGGAAGGCCGCGCTGTCCTCAAAAGAGCCTGTGCCAAGGAGACAAAGGCTTTCCTCCTCTCCGTCCCCCGATTGAATCCCTTCCGCTCTGGGCTCAAACGTCTCTTTCAGGAGCCTGATATGGATCTTCCGCACTGAGAAAGAAAGGGCCCTCTCCTCTCGATTTTAATTCCAGCCAGGAAGCTTGCCTTTGGCTCCGGCTGGAGATAACAAACAAGGAGTCCGCGTCTTGTTGTTCGTTTCATGTATTTTTTCGGCACTCTCGGGAAATTCAATCACCTCCGTCCGTGCGAGGCAACTCCAAAAGTGCACTGCGAGGAGGATAAACCGTTCCACAGTATTTTCCAAGGGCATGCGCTGTCCGCGGAACGGTGAATCCGCATTGGGTTTTGATCCGACTTTGCTTTCCAAGATGCAAACGTGACATCGCCTCTCTGCCTAAGGTCCCTTCCACACTGTCCTTATATCCCAGGATCTGATCCCAGATTATCCGGCAGTGTAGACTAGGCCTGGGTAGGTTCGTCGGCATGCTCGTAAATTCGGATTAAACTCACGTTTGAAGCGGTTTTGAAGCGATGTAAGCAATCCGGAAGTGAATTTGCCATTTCGAAGCCACCGCCATTTTCGGAAAGGAATCGGCGGGTTTCCCTTCCCTGGCCGTCCCTTCCATGTGCGGTTCTGAAGCTGAGGGAAGACATTGTAGCACCCCAGCCTCCATTCCAGCCGGTGGGGGTGGGGCCGCCCCGGGGGTCCCGATTGCCTTGGATCAAGATGGAAGTGACGGAAGGACTGATGGGTATGTTTCCCCGACGGACAGTTTGCAGTGGGAAGACACCTGGCCTGCTGCTTACTCGGAAGACGTAGGCCAACCAGATTCGGGATCAGATTGTGAATATGAGAGACCGGGAGGTTTCGGTTCACAAGAGCGCTTGTTTTTGCCAGCTGCCGAGGAGAGCATGGAAGCTGAGGCGGCGCCGAGTTCTCAGGATGATAACGGGCCAGATGGTGTTGAGGCCGAGAGTTGTTTCGACCGTAGGAGGAATATTGTGGCTAGCCGCACAGATTGGAAGCGGGGAATGGAGAAGCGTTGGACCCACAAGGGTGGGACTTAACTATACACCCGGTGGGAAAGTCCCTCAGTTTTGGCGGCCACGTCTTTGCTGGAGAGACGCATCGGTGGTCCGCTCCCTGGTTTTGCTCACCTTGTCAAGTTTAGCCAAGAGACCTAGTTCCTGTTCGTGGATTTTGGATTGCTTGCCTCGTTCCACGGACCAAGTTTGTTTAAGTAGCCTCAGAACTTTTGGATCACCTTGCTTTGCTTTTGGACTTTGCTTTTTGAAGAGATTCCCTGATTTTTGAGTTTGCCTGATGAACATTGCTAATTGATTCTTTATTGGACTTATTATCCTTTCCACCTGCATTCCTTCCTGCTTAATAAATAATTAATTGACATTGTCTGTGTGTGTGTGATTAAGGGCCAGGGCCAGGTCCCGCGTTGTGACAGACATCCGTGTCCAAACTGGGTTAAACACGTGTGTCCGCCATTAACGAAGCCATTCCAAAATTTCGGAATTAATTCGGGATATTCCGAAAGTTTTCCGGAAAATTTCGGAAGTCAATCGGATTAGAAGCGCCAGCGCCCCCTACACCCGGAATGGGTTTTGAACCATTTTTTTGGGACCAACCAGGCCGAGCGTAGACTCCTATAATCCAGTTCAAAGCAGATCCTCTGAGGCTGAGAAGGTGTGACTTGCCCAGGAGGGATTAAAAGAGGCGGTGGTCTCTCCATTGCTGAAGAAACCGGGATTAGATCCAGCGGTCCCTCCCAACTACCGCCCGGTTTTGAATTTATCGTTCCTGGTTAAGGTGGTTGAGAGGGCAGCAATGGAGCAGTTGCAGACCTTCCTAGACGATGCAGCCTGGCTAGATCCCTTCCAGTCCGGCTTCCATTCGGGGCATGGGACGGAGACGGTCCTGGTCTCCATCACAGACCAGCTACGTTGCCAGCTGGACCAAGGCGGATTGGCGCAGCTCGTGTTATTGGACCTCATAGCAGCGTTTGATACTGTCGATTACGATCTTTTGAGTCACCATCTTGCCAGGGCCAGGATGAAGGGGACAGCCTTGAATTGTCTGTCCTCCTTCCTCCGGAACCAGTCACAGCGAGTGAGGAGGGGCGAGGTGGTCTCCAAGAGCTCCCCCTTAAATTGTGGGGTCCCCCAGGGGGCCATACTCTCCCCTCTATTATTTAACATCTACATGCGACCACTTGCTCAGCTGGTGCGTAGCTTTGGGCTGGAATGTCACCAGTATGCTGATGACACCCAGCTCATTATGAGGATGGGGGGCAGGCCCGAAACCGTACCCGATGATTTCCATCTCTGCATTGAAGCCGTTACTGGATGGCTGCGAGCCAGTAGGTTGAAGGTGAATCCAGCGAAGACGGAGATCCTCTGGCTGGGTCATCCGGGCGGTAGGGATGTCCAGCTTCCGACCCTGGACGGTGTGGCACTATGCCCGTCGTCTTCAGTAAAGAGCCTTGGAGTTCTCTTGGACCCTCTGCTGTCAATGGAGGCCCAAATCTCCGCTGTCAGCAGAGTGGCGTTTTTCCATCTTCGCCAGGCTCGGAGGCTGGGCCCTTACTTGTCTCGGCGCGACCTGGCCACGGTGATCCAAGCCACGGTCATCTCAAGGTTAGACTACTGTAACGCTCTTTACATTGGCCTGCCTCTGTCGGTGACCCGGAAACTCAAGCTGGTGCAGAACGCCGCAGCTCGGTTGCTCGCAGGAGCTCTGGCGAGCTGCCACATGACACCAATTCTGCAGGAACTGCACTGGCTTCCTACTGAGTACCGGATCACCGTCAAAGTGCTAGTCTTGACTTTCAAGGCCTTGTATGGTCTGGGGCCAGTGTACCTGAGGGACCGCCGAACCCCAGACTGTCCCACGAGAACACTTAGATCTGAAGACTGGGATCTTCTAGCCGTGCCCAGTGTCAAACAATACCACCTAACTTCAACACGGAGAAGGGCGTTCTCCATCATCGCCCCAGTTCTCTGGAACGCACGACCCCCGGAGGTTTGGGCCTTGCGTAATCTGTTGGCTTTTCGGAAGGCCTGCAAGTCGGCCCTATTCCGGCAGGCCTTTGAGTTGTAATGTGCTACCTCCTAAGACTTGTGCTATCTCTCAGGAATTGTTTTATCCTTGTGGTTTTATTGTTGTTGTAGATTTGTTGTTTTATTGTGGTGCTTGATGTAAGCCGCCCCGAGACGGCTGGGAGTGGCGGCCAATAAATCGAACAAATAAATAAAGTCTAGTCCTCAAACCATACCAGGCCCCTCCCAGTATGTTCCTTCTGGGTTCTGGCCTTCATGGAAATCCAACCATGATACTACACACTGAGAGGCTTTGCCAACTGTTTGGCCAGGGTTGGGGGAGATCTTAGGAAATAAGCACGCTGCAAATCCCTTTCGGAAGGTGTCAGAAGAGTTATGGCACCGTCTGCCCGCCAAACAAGCTCCGCCGACGGCACCAGAGTGCTGTTTTCCCGGGTAATATATGTACCCAGCGGCGCTGCTGCTAAATAAGCGTGATATGTATTGATCTGTGCGTATAATTTATTTATGCCTCTCTATAGGAGTGGGAGTGCTGGGACAGTCCGATATATTACTGTATGATAAAGGAGGAGGATTCTCTTCCGGCATACGCTGCTCCCAGCCTCTCTTCCTCAGCCGGTCTTGGTTTCCTGGAAAGAGACCTCGGTTTGCTTTGAGTGCAGCCTTGAGTGCGGCTGGGGTACGTCTGCACTCTAGAATGAACGCCCTTTGACATCACTTCAGCTACTACCATAGCTCAATGTTGTGGAATCCTAAGAGTTGTAGTTCTGTAATGAATTCAAGCTGCAGGAAAATATAATTACCTGACTATTGGGAATAACTTCTTCATGGTAATAATGGACTGCATGGGAATCTGGCAGAGCCTCCTTCCTTCCTTCCTTCCTTCCTTCCTTCCTTCCTTCCTTCCTTCCTTCCTTCCTTCGTTCCTTCCTTCCTTTGTTCTTTCCTTCATTCCTTTGTTCTTTCCTTCGTTCCTTCCTTCCTTCCTTTGTTCCTTCCTTCCTTCCTTCCTTTGTTCTTTCCTTCATTCCTTCGTTCCTTTGTTCCTTCTTGCCGTCTTTCCTTCCTTTGTTCTTTCCTTCATTCCTTCGTTCCTTTGTTCCTTTGTTCGTTTGTTCCTTCCTTCGTTCCTTCCTTCCTTTGTTCTTTCCTTCATTCCTTTGTTCCTTCGTTCGTTCGTTCGTTCCTTCCTTTGTTCTTTCTTTCGTTCCTTCGTTCCTTCGTTCGTTTGTTCCTTCCTTCCTTCCTTTGTTCTTTCCTTCATTCCTTTGTTCCTTCGTTCCTTCCTTCCTTTCCTTCCTTCCTTTGTTCTTTCCTTCATTCCTTCGTTCCTTCCTTCCTTCCTTATTTCCTTCCTTTGTTCTTTCCTTCCTTCCTTCCTTCCTTCCTTTGTTCTTTCCTTCATTCCTTCGTTCCTTCGTTCCTTCCTTTCCTTCCTTCCTTTGTTCGTTCCTTCGTTCCTTCCTTCGTTCCTTCCTTCCTTTGTTCCTTCCTTTCCTTCCTTCCTTTGTTCGTTCCTTCAGTCCTTCCTTCCTTTCCTTCCTTCCTTTGTTCTTTCCTTCATTCCTTTGTTCCTTCGTTCGTTCGTTCGTTCCTTCCTTCCTTCCTTCCTTTGTTCTTTCTTTCGTTCCTTCGTTCCTTCGTTCGTTTGTTCCTTCCTTCCTTCCTTTGTTCTTTCCTTCATTCCTTTGTTCCTTCCTTCGTTCCTTCCTTCCTTTCCTTCCTTCCTTTGTTCTTTCCTTCATTCCTTCGTTCCTTCCTTCCTTCCTTATTTCCTTCCTTTGTTCTTTCTTTCCTTCCTTCCTTCCTTCCTTCCTTCCTTCCTTCCTTCCTTCCTTCCTTTGTTCTTTCCTTCATTTCTTTGTTCCTTCGTTCCTTCCTTTCCTTCCTTCCTTCCTTTGTTCGTTCCTTCGTTCCTTCCTTCGTTCCTTCCTTCCTTTGTTCCTTCCTTTCCTTCCTTCCTTTGTTCGTTCCTTCATTCCTTCCTTCCTTTCCTTCCTTCCTTTGTTCTTTCCTTCATTCCTTCGTTCCTTCCTTCCTTCCTTTCCTTCCTTCCTTTGTTCTTTCCTTCATTCCTTCATTCCTTCGTTCCTTCCTGCCTTCCTGCCTTCCCTGGAGGTTTTTGAGCAGAGGCCATCTGTTGTGAGGGCTTGGATTGTGTCTTCCTGTATGGTGGAAAGGGGATTGGACTGGATGGCCTTTGGGGTCCCTTCCAAACCTATGGGTCCATAATATTAATAAGCAGCATTGCATATTTAAATGAAGTAGTTTTGGAACCTCTGTGCTCATCTGGGGCTACAGGGCTAGTTAGTAGCCCACACAGGGCTGTGGCGCAGCTAGTTAGTAGCCAGCTGCATTAAATCACTACTGACTGAGGGGGCATGAGTTCGAAGCCAGTCCGGGTCATAACAACAACAACAACAACAAACTTTATTTGCACCCCGCCACCTTCTCCCCAATGGGGACAATCATAAAAAAAAATAACATAATCAATTAACATAACATAATCAATCCTAACCATTAACAGTCTAGCTTGCTGTTGACCTATGCATCCCGAAAGACAGTTGCATCTGTCGAGTAGGAAATTTAGGTACCGCTTTATGCGGGGAGGCTAATTTAACTAATTTACGACACCATAAAACCTTCCAGCAGCGTGCCGAAGAATGAGGAAGTACTCCGTCAAAAACTCAGTGTCACAATTGGACGGTGAAGCGGAAGCTCCCCCAGTGGCCGGAATCGAGCATACCCTCATGAAGCCGGAAAGCTGGCATGTTAAATTGCCTTTGTGTCTGTCTATATATGTTGCATGTCTAAATGGCATTGAATATTTGCCATGTATATGTGCATTGTAATCCGCCCTATAAATGTGCCATTACAACTTGCAAGCATCTGCTGAACAAAGGTGGATTGATTGATGAACAATGGCAGGTGCACCATGTGTACCAAGGTACGTTAGGTTACAATCCACCCACCAGTGGACAATGGGTGCCTGCAAGCTGTAATAACCGGATGTACACCCAGGCACCAGTTAGGAAGTGCCAGAACAAAATAACAACAACAACAACAACAACATTTTATTTATATTCCACCCTATCTCCTCAAGGGGACTCAGGGCAGATCACGGTACACATACACAGCTGTTTGGATAGACAGGGACAGACAGAAAGGAGGTACGTTGTGTCGACGTCCAGCTTTTTGGCACCTTGGAAGGCTGCGCTCGAATCCGGCCCCAGAGGGGTGCTCTTGCTCCATCCTCTATGATGAAGAGCCACCGGGGCTTTCTCTTCCTTTCGGTCCCCGGGCATTTACTGCTCTTTTTTCTTTATGCTGTCGTAAAATACCTCCCCCACTTGTTTTAGCGGTTCCTAATTTCTCTAATTGCAGCTCAGCTCAACTTCAGGTTGAGCCACTGCGCATGCCCAAAGCTCCTGCAGGCACTGAAGCCTGTTCGAGTTTAGCTTCGGTTTAGCGCCTTTTTTCTGAGCATGCACGGAGGTTTTCGCAATGCGCAGTGGCTCCCGACCTCAACTTCAGCTCCGGGCCACTGCGCATGCATGAAAACATCTGTGCATGCCCAGAAGCTCTGCAGGCGCTGCGCCTGTTCCTCCAGTTTAGGCGGCTGCGCCTCAGGCGCTTCTGGGCATGTGCGGAGGTGTTCAAGATGCACAGTGGCTCCAGAGCTCAACTTCAGAGGGAGGCCACTGCGCATGCACGGGCAACACGGCAAGATGTTCAAGCTCCTGCAGGCACTGAAGCCTGTTAAGCCAGTTTAGGCTTGGTTTCAGCACCTGCAGGGCTTCTGGGCATGTGCGGAGGTGTTCGCGCATGCACAGTGGCTCCAGAGCTCAACTTCAGCTCCGGAGCCACTGCGCATGCACGAAAACATCTGCGCATGCCCAGAAGCTCCTGCAGGCACTGAAGCCTGTTAAGCCAGTTTAGGCTTCGGTTCCAGCGCCCTGCAGGAGCCTGGGCTGCGGAGGTGTTGGCGCTTACGCAGTGGCTCAGAGCTCCTCTCAGCTCCGGAGCCACTGCGCATGCACGAAAAACATCTGCACATGCCCAGAAGCTCCTGCAGGCGCTGAAGCCTGTTAGGCCAGTTTAGGCTTCTGTTTCAGCACCTGCAGGAGCTTCTGGGCATCCCTCCTCCAGATGCGCAGTATCCAGAGCTCAACTTCAGCTCCGGAGCCACTGCGCATGCACGAAAACATCTGCGCGTGCCCAGAAGCTCCTGCAGGCGCTGAAGGCAACGCAGCAGCAGGGAGGTTTGCTACGGTGGTGCGGTTGGCGCGCCGACGCTGTGGGCATGGCAGCGCCCGTCCAAGATGCCGCCTCACGCAGCCGCGTAGTTCGCGTATACGTAAGCATCACCTGGCTGAGAATGATATGTCCGTGACTGCTCCATCCATATTATTCATGACTTATGTATTCTCTTGTTGGGTGCTGCAGATTGTGCAAGTGAAGGGGTTTGAGAAGGTCCCCAAATGCAGATTGGGGCTTCCGTAGCACAATCTCTGCAACCGTCTCCCCCCTGTTGCAATGGAGGTGCCTTGCCGGAAAGCGTGGGAGTGATGGATGCACAGTTTCTGAGCAACCACTGAAAAGACCCCTCTATGGGGTTCATTATATATGCCTATAGGACTACTGTGGCCTCATAGCAACATCGCGCATAGAGGACTCTGGCTCATAGCGGCCCGTAATCTCCACCAGCTCCTTTACTTAAGTACACTTAATTAAACTTAGCAATTTTCCTCCCACTTGAGTAAGTATACTTAACTAAAGTGGTAACCTCTTCTGGGCTGATGGGAACTCAATCACCCTTCGCCCTTCCATTGCTGGCTGAATGGATCCGGCTGAGTGATTAGAGGCAGCAATTGGTCAGAAAGGTGGCTGCAGAATTAATGCAGCTTGGCTCCCCTTCAACGGCCATGTCTCCATGCTGAGGGATCCTGGGAGATCCATTGCCCCACCACATAGTTTTCTGATCACGCCCCTCTCTAGGGTGGATCAATAAACAAACCAATCTTCAAAATCGTCCAATGACAATTTATTAAGGTTTTAAATTGGGGACGGGCGGGGCGGAGCTGGGGAGGGTGGAGCAGGGAGGCCGAGGCAGGACCGGCCCCCAGGTGATCAGTGACCGGAATTCCGGCCCTTGGGCCCGTAGAAGTTGGACAGCCCTGCTCTATGATGAAGAGCCACCAGGGCTTTCTCTTCCTTTCGGTCCCCGGGCATTTGCTGCTCTTTTTTCCTTTATGCTGTCGTAAAATACCTCCCCCACTTGTTTTAGCGGTACCTAATTTCTCTAATTGCAGCTCAAGCTGTTTTCAAACTGTTTAGGTAAACAATGAGCTAGGCTGACAGTTGGGTGCTAATAATAATCTATCTATGTATATAATAAAAGTCAGTGTTTGCGGCGGGAGGTGCGGAGGGCGGGAGGTGCAGGCGGCGGAGGTGGGAGGAATATGTGGCAGCATTCGATTGGTTGCCAGTGGGATTATTTGCATAACGGCTCTGAGTTGGCCAGCCTCTCAACATTCCTACACTCAGCAGTAGCAGAGAAAGGAAGGGAAAGGGCCAGAGGCAGACACACAGAGCCCACCTGACCCATTCTACCTCCTGGAGCAGTTACAATAGGACGAACCATGGATGATGGGACTTGACCAGATTAGGCCGCCAATCATGGGGTCCTGTGTATGGCCTGAATTGACAGTAACACTTCCTCAACTAGATTATCATGACTAGGCCAAAGTTACTGGGATACTGTGTAAGGACTGAAGGAACAGTAAGGCTTCCTAAACTTGCTTTTCCTGACTAGGCCTCAGTTACTGTGATACTGTGTTAAGACAGATCCCGCTGCGACCCTCATCCAGTGCATGGTCATGACCACACTTGGCACACAAAGCCCCCATGACCCACTTTACATCCTGGTGCAGTTCGGAGGAGGGCGGACCACGGATGATGGGACTTGAAGTACTTCCACTACTTCACAAGACCGCTGCCAACCTCATCCAAAGACTGATCAAGACCAGACTTGGCACACAGAGCCCCCAAGACTCATTCTACATCCTGGTATAGTATTGAGGAGGATGGACCATGGATGATGGGACTTGAAGTACCTCCACTCACTTCCCAAGACTGCTGCAACCTTTACCCAATAACTGAGCAAGACAAAATTTGCCACACATAATCCCCATGACCCACTCTACACAGGGGCGGTCTAAGGTAATTTTAAATGGTAAGCGAACATTATTTTGGTGCCCCCTCCCCTCTCTGCGCATGCCCAGAAGCTCCTGTGCGGCACCTTGGGCAGCAGCTGGCTGACCACCTCGCGTATGATGTTGGACACCTCCTTCAATCGCAGCTTGCTCAGGATCTGGGATTTGATGCTCTCCAGCCAGAGCTCCTTGCTGTGCTGCCGCCACAGGCACACCGGCTCCACGCGCGGAGAAGACGGGGCTGGGTCCGGCGAGAAGGAGGAGGCCGCCTTTGCCTTCTCACCGGGGCCCACCTCCAAGGCCAGCAGCACCAGCAGACACAGCAGGGATCGGGGCGTGGCGTCGGAGCGCACAAGGCCCAAAAGCGGAACATCGGCCAGACACTTAATGGAATGCTGTTTATGCTCTGAATTGTCAGTAAGGCTTCATTAACTTCCTGTTCCTGACTAGGCCTCAGCTCATGGGACATTGTGTATGGCCTGAATTGATAGTAACCTACCTTGGCACACAGAGCCCCTATGACCCACGCTACATTCTACTGCAGTTTGGAGGAGGGTGGACCATGGATTATGGGACTTGAAGTACCTCCATGGATAATGGGATTTTGTAGTACTTCAAAACCCATCATTCCCCACAGACCACTGTGTCCAAGAACCAAGACCGATAAAGACCAATCTTGGCAAACACTGCCCCTATGACCCACACTCCATCCGACTGCAGATTAGAGGAGGACACACCATGGATAATGGGATTTCAAGTACTCCACTCACTTCCAAAGTACCCCACCCACACACGCATCAACCTCTACATCAACACAGCAGACGGAAAAACAAAAAACATTGTCTATCCACAAGCTATGCAGAACGCCAGCAACACCACACAACAACAACTCCACAGGACTCCAACATCCCACCCACCAAAACAACCCACAACAACACAGCCATGACCCCAACAACACCATAACTAACAACAACTCCAACCCTTACATACTCAGACTTCCTCGCATCTCCAAAATAGGGCACAGCAACGCGTGCCGGGTACAGCTAGTTAAATATATGGAATTGTTTATTTATGCCCCCATTGTGTTCCATTCCCTCCCTCTCCCCTTATGTTAATATTAAATATATGGAATTGTTTATTTATGCCCCCCATGTCTTCCATTCCCTCCCTCTCCCCTTATGTTAAGGGGAGGGGAAGGGGGCGGAGCCAGGGGCGGAGGCAGACCCTTCGGCCCCCCAGGTCATCAGTGACCGGAATTCCGGCCACAGGTCCGGTAGAAGTTGGACAGCCCTGGATAAGGTTAAGTGGCTACTCTCCAAAGGCGCAGCGGAAAAGCCAGGTTTTAAGATGCTTTTTAAAGGATTCCAAAGTAGGGGCTTTCCTAATCTCTCCGGGCAATGAGTTCCAGAGTTGGGGGGCCACAGAGGAGAAGGCCCTCTCCCTTGTGCCCACCAGATGAGCAGGGGCGAAAGGAGGGCCTCCCCCAAAGATTGAAGAATTCAGGCTGGTTCATGGAGAGAGATCCGGTCACGAAGGTAGGCGGGTCCCAAACCATTTAGGTGATCACCTGTACCTTGAATTCGGACCTTGTGGTCCCTTCTAACTCTAGGATTCTGTAATGCTGAGAATGCATAGCTGAGAACAGGGGCGGTCTAAGGTCATTTTAAATGGTAAGCGAACATTATTTTGGCGCCCCCAAAACATTATTTGCCCCGCATGTAAAACAGTATTATATTGTATCAATGTATATACAATATATTATACCATACTCATACTATATTATATCATAATTATATTATACTACATTACAATATAATTATATTACAATATATTGACATTATAATATAATATAACATTCTATTATATTATTATAATAAAATAATAAATAAAATTATTTATTTAAATAAAATTATCCTCTACTAAATATTTTTATTACTCCTATAAAACTCAACCCCAAAAAAAGTAAAATAAAATATTATATATTACTATTTTGTACAATACCACTATACCGCAATATTGTTTGTAATATTACATGTAATATAAAATATATCATTATTCTATTGTTATATTGTATTTGTATTATATTGTATGACAATACTAAGCAGAACTGTATAATAATCAACAAGAAATGCAATGTAAATGCATCAAAATCAGAATATATTACCTACCACCCGTCTCATAATCCATAGGAGTCTCCCATAAACCCAAAATTAGGATCCCAATGTAAATGTAAATAGAAAAACAGCCAAAATGTTCAAATGAGGTCGAATACAGGCAGCGGCCTGGGCAAACTTGGGCCCGCCTCCCTCCCTCTAGGTGTTTTGGCCTCCAACTCCCACAACTCCTCATAGCCTCAGGCTAGCCTCAATCTCTCCCTTTGCCCCCGCTCCCTGCGTGCCGAATAGGGAGTGCTGTCGTGTTTAGGCTTCGGTGCCCACCTGCAGGAGCTTCTGGGCATGCGCGGAGGTTTTCGCGCATGCGCAGTGGCTCCGGAGCTCAACTTCAGCTCCGGAGCCACTGTGCATGCGTAAAAATCTCCGCGCATGCCCAAAGCTCCTGCAGGCGCTGAAGCCTGTTGCCAGTTTAGGCTTCGGCTTCAGAGCCTGCAGGAGCTTCTGAGCATGTGCGGAGGTTTTCGCGCATGCGCAGTGGTTCCGGAGCTCAACTTCAGCTCTGGAGCCACTGCGCATGCATGAAAACATCTGTGCATGCCCAGAAGCTCCTGCAGGTGCTGAAGCCCTGTTAAGCCAGTTTAGGCTTCGGCTTCAGCGCCTGCAGGAGCTTCTAAGCATGTGCGGAGGTTTTCGCGCATGTGGAGTGGCTCCGGAGCTCAACTTCAGCTCCGGAGCCACTGCGCATGCACGAAAACATCTGTGTATGCCCAGAAGTTCCTGCAGGCGCTGAAGCCGACGCAGCAGCAGGGAGGTTTGCTACGGTGGTGTGGCCGGCGCGGCGGCGCGGCGGGCATGGCGGCGCCGATTCCAAGATGGCGCCCTACGCAGCCGCGTAGTTCGCGTATACGTAAGACCACCCCTGGCTGAGAATGATATGTCCGTGACTGCTCCATCCATATTATTCATGACCCTTATGTATTCTCTTGTTCGGGTGCTGCAGAGACTGTGCAAGTGAAGGGGGTTTGAGAAGGTCCCCAAATGCAGATTGGGGGCTTCCGTAGCACAATCTCTGCAACCATCCCTCCCCCCCCCCTGTTGCAATGGAGGTGCCTTGCCGGAAAGCGTGGGAGTGATGGATGCACAGTTTCTGAGCAACCACTGAAAAGTCCCCTCTATGAGGCTAATTATATATACCTATAGGACTACTGTGGCCTCATAGCAACATCGCGCATAGAGGACTCTGGCTCATAGCGGCCCGTAATCTCCACCAGCTCCTTTACTTAAGTACACTTAATTAAATTTAGCAATTTTCCTCCCACTATGAGTAAGTATACTTAACTAAGTGGTAACCTCTTCTGGGCTGATGGGAACGTCAATCACCCTTCGCCCTTCCATTGCTGGCTGAATGGATCTCCGGCTGAGGCCCCCGATTAGAGGCTGCAGCAATTGGTCAGAACGGTGGCTAAGGTTGCATCCACACTGCAGGATTAATGCAGCTTGGCTCCCCTTCAACGGCCATGTCTCCATGCTGAGGCATCCTGGGAGATCCATTGCCCCACGGCCTCCACATATTTTTCTGATCACGCCCCTCTCTAGGGTGGATCAATAAACAAACCAATCTTCAAAATCGTCCAATGACAATTTATTAAGGTTTCCAGGCCCGGGTTAAGGCTTGGGGCCACCCGAGGCCACACCCGCTAAGTGCCGCCCCCGGGGGGGGGCCCTGAGGGGGGTGGGGCCACCTGAGGGGGGCGGGGCCCATAGGGCATCTGACCGGTGCGAACGAGGAGGCGGCGGGGGGAAGTCCCGCCCGTAGGGCGTCTCACGTGGTTTCCCCCCGACGCCTCCTTGCTCACATGCACGGGCGCCCGTCCCTCCTTCACTGGAAGGAGCGGCGCGCGAGTGAAGAGGCGGCGGGGGAAACCACGTCAGACACCCTACGGGCAGGACTTCCCCCGCCGCCTCCTCGTTCGCACCGGTCAGATGCCCTATGTGGCAGGACTTCCTCCCGGCTCCTTTCTCGCGGGCAGACGCCGCACTCCTTCCTTCACTGAAAGGAGCGCGGCGCCCGCCCGCGCGCAAAAGAAAGAGCCGGGAGGAAGTCCCGCCGCCTCCCCGTCAGACGCCCTACAGGCGGCGGGACTTCCTCCCGGCTCTTCTCTGACGGGGCTTCCCCGATGCCTCCTTGCTCACATGCACGGGCGCCTCCCTCCACTGGAAGAAGGAGCGGCGCGAGCGAGGAGGTGGCGGGACTTCCTCCCGGCTCCTTCTCTCGTGCGCGGGCGGGTGCCACGCTCCTTCTTTCAGTGAAGGAAGGAGCACGGCACCCGCCTGCGCGCGCGAGAAGGAACCGGGAGGAAGTCCCACCACCCGTAGGGCGTCTGACGGGGCTTCCCCTCCACCGCCTCCTCGCTCGCGCACCGCTCCTTCTTCCAGTGAAGGAGGGAGTGGCGCCCGTGCATGCGAGCAAGGAGGCGTCGGGGGGAACCCACGTCAGACGCCTAGGGGCGGGACTTCCCCCCGGCTCCTTCTCCCTCGCGCAGGAAGAGGGAGGAAGGGAGCTCGCTCCCTCCCTCCTCAACAACTGCAACCTAGATGCCGTGGCGACCCGAAGGTCCGGTCGCCATTTTGCCGCCCCCCCCCCATGGCCGCCGCCCGAGGCCATGTCCTCGTCTGGCCTTATGGGTAATCCGGGCCTGAAGGTTTCCTATCACAGCAATGATGTCAGATGGAGCCCTGGACCAACCAGGGAGTGGATCCTAGCCGGGCGCCTTTCCTCTCCGCCAGAGAGGTGCTTCTGCCAGGAGCCCCGCCTTCTGCCCCTTCTTCTCCCCCATCGCAGGATCCCAAGGTGGCCCAGAGGACACCCGGAAGCGTGTCCGCCCGCCCACGCTCGGCTCACCAATGGCATGTTTTTGCACAAAAAAAGAGAGAAGAAGGTAAAACAAGGCCCGTAGTTTATGGGTTTAATTAAAACTTTGCATATGAGAAAACCTTGCGCATCTTATTTGTGCCGGGACGCGGCCACAGCGCTCGCTCAGTAGATATCTGGCTCTAAATATTTCATTGTGCCGGGGTGTAAAATATTCATGGCGAAACCAGGAATCAGAACCGAGGGAGAAGAGCCTCTGTGGGCGAAGGCAAGGAGAAGAAGGGAAGAGGAGGAGGAAGGAAGGAGGAAGTGAAGGAGGGAAGCCAGGAGGAAGAGAATGAAGACGAAGAGATGGAGGAAGAAGAGGAAGAGGGGGAAGAAAAGGAGGAGAAAGTTAAGTAGGGTGAGGAAGAAGAGGAAGAAAAGTAGCACAAAGGGAAGAAGCATAAGGAGGAAGAGGAGGAAGAGATGGAAGGAGGGGAAGAGGGGAAGAAAAGGAAGAGAAAGTGGAGGATGAGAAGAGAATGAAGAAGAGAAAGAGGGGGAAGAAAAGGAGGAGAAAGTCAAGTAGAATGAGAAGGAAGAGAAGTAGCACAAAGTGAAGAAGCATAAGGAGGAAGAGTGGGAAGAGATGGAAGGAGAGGAAGAAAGGAAGAGAAAGTGGAGGATGAGAAGAGAATGAAGAAGGGGAAGAAAAGGAGGAGAAAGTCAAGTAGAATGAGAGAAGGAAGAGAAATAGCACAAAGTGAAGAAGCATAAGGAGGAAGAGGAGAAAGAGATGGAAGGAGAGGAAGAAAGGAGGAGGAAGTGGAGGATGAGAAGAGAATGAAGAAGAGAAAGAGGGGGAAGAAAAGGAGGAGAAAGTCAAGTAGAATGAGAGAAGGAAGAGAAGTAGCACAAAGTGAAGACGCATAAGGAGGAAGAGGAGAAAGAGATGGAAGGAGAGGAAGAAAGGAAGAGAAAGGAGGAAATGGAGGAGGATGAGAAAAGAATGAAGAGGAGAAAGAGATGAAGGAAGAGGAAGAAGAAGAGGGGAGGAAAGGAGAAGAAAGTCAAGTAGGATGAGGAAGAAGAGGAAGAAAAGGAGAAGAAAGCGAAGGAGCATAAGGAGGAAGAGGAGGAAGAGGAGAAAGAGATGGAAGGAGAGGAAGGGGGAAGAAAAGGAGGAGAAAGTGGAGGATGATGAGAAGAGAATGAAGAGGGGAAAAAGACGGAGGAAGAGGAAGAAATGGAATCAGAGTTGGAAGAAATCACATGGACCACCAGGTCCAATCACATGCAAAAACATGCAATTACATGCAACCAAACAAACCATGAAAGGCCAGCACTTTGTGGCTCTTCTCTTCTCTTTGCCTTTGCCCCTGGCACAGCTGTCCATGGTCCTGAACGGACTACAGCCTAGCACCATGTCATTGAATCATAGCACCCTAGATCAGTGTTTCCCAACAGTTTTTTGAGCCGCGGCACATTTTTGACATTTACCAAATCCTGGGGCACACCACCAACCACAATGACACAAAATGACACTCTAACGCAGTAATACATATAGTTAATAGGTTTTTGAATGTATTTATACACTCAGTGTGAAACCTGGACCTGTTTCCATGAACACAACATAGATATCCTGGCAGGAATGGCAGAAAGACACAAACTTCCCACACAGAACTCCCATAAGCAAGAGAAAATGCTATAAGAGTTTGGTGGGCATTGACCTTGGGTGTGGGAGTTGTAGTTCACCTATATCCAGAGAGCACTGTGGACTCAAACAATGTTGGATCAGGACCAAACTTGGCATGAATACTCAATATGCCCAAATATGAACGCAGATGGAGTTCAGGGGAAATAGACCTTGACATTTGGGAGTTGTAGTTGCTGGGATTTATAGTTCCCCTACAATTAAAGAGTATTCTGAACCGCACCAATGATAGAACTGGGCCAAACTTCCCACACAGAACCCCCAGGAGGCAAGAGGGGGTCTCTACTTGGGGAAAGGGAGGCGGGCCTTCCCAATGCATGGAGAGGGAGAGACCAAGTAGACAACGGGTGGGGGGGGGGGGTTGTAATTTTGTGCCTTTAAATAGGTAGGTTTCTTAGGGTTTTTATACTTCAACACACTAGACTCCCCCCCCCCCCTTCCTGGAGGTTCCAATTTCCCACGGCACACCTGATGATCGCTCACGCACACTAGTGTGCCCCTGCACACTGGTTGGGAAACACTGACCTAGAGTTGGAAGAGACCTCCTGGGCCACCCAATCCAACC
This sequence comes from Anolis apletophallus, assembly GCA_030556195.1. Classification (NCBI taxonomy): domain Eukaryota; kingdom Metazoa; phylum Chordata; class Lepidosauria; order Squamata; family Anolidae; genus Anolis; species Anolis apletophallus. Next base: position 5,770,050 of record JARBWK010000021.1, read on the forward strand.
CCCATCCTGCCAAGAAGCAGGAAAATTGCATTCAAAGCACCCCCAACAGATGGCCATCCAGCCTCTGTTTCAAAACCTCCGAAGAAGGAGCCTCCACCGCACTCCAGGGCAGAGAGTTCCACTGCTGAACAGCTCTCACAGTCAGGAAGTTCTTCCTCATGTTCAGGTGGAATCTCCTTTCTTGTAGTTTGAAGCCATTGCTCCATTGCGCCCTGGCCTCCAAGGAAGCAGAAAACAAGCTTCTTCTCCCTCCTCCCTAGGACTTCCTCTCACATGTTTATACATGGCCCTCATCATGTCTCCTTGCAGCCTTCTCTTCTTCAGGCTAAACATGCCCAGCTCTTGAAGCCGCTCCTCATAGGGCTTGTTCTCCAGGCCCTGGATCATTTTGGTCACCCTCCTCTGGACACTTTCCAGCTTGTCAATCTCTCCTTTCAATTGTGGGGCCCAGAATTGGACACAGTGTGATTCCAGTTAAAGTGGTCTGACCAAGGCAGAATAGAGCTTCGGGAGACTCGCACTACGACTCTAAACTATCTCATCCGTGGGCTGCTTTTTGCCGACGATGCTGCCCTTGTCGCCCATTCAGAAGCAGCCCTGCAGCGCCTCACGTCCTGCTTTGCAGCAGCTGCAGGGCTGTTTGGGCTGGAAGTCAGCCTGAAGAAAACGGAAGTCCTCTACCAGCCCACACCACAGGAAGAACACCATCACCCCCACGTCAGCAGAGGCACATCTGTGCTTACGTCCATTCAGCAGTTCACCTCCCTGGGAAGCATCATCTCTTCAGACGCCAAGATTGATAAAGAGAGAGATGACAGATTAGCAAAGGCATAGAGTGCATTTGGAAGGCTTCACCAAAGAGTCTGGAGCAACAAGCACCTGAGGCAAAGCACCAAAATCAGTGTGTACAGAGCTATCGTACTGTCTGTTCTCCTCTATGGGTCTGAAACATGGGTCACCTATTGCCAACACTTACGACTCCTCGAACGCTTCCATCAGCGCTGTCTTCGCCTCTGGGACTCTTCCCCCTCCCTTCGTTGGACAAAGGGAGGGGAAGTGGAAGAGTCCCAGGGCGTGGCTGCGCGACACGTCACTCTGACGCAGCGCCGCCAGCCACGCCTGGGACTCTTCCCCTCCCTTCGTTGGAGAGGCCTAGCAGAAAGGTGCGCCGCGGAGGTGTGCCGCGGCCGATGGGCCGGTGGCGGCGGCGGCGGCGACCAGGTACGGCTTACATTTGGGGTACGGCTTACATTAGCCGACCCCCCTGACACCCCCGATACGTCTTACAATCGGGGGTGTCATACCTTCGGGGAAACACGGTAGTAGCTCCCAAGCTACCTAATGAGCACCCCTGATCTAGACTCTAAACTATCATGAGCTGCTTTTTTTTGCCAACGATGCTGCCCTTGTCGTCCATTCAGAAGCAGCCCTGCAGCGCCTCACATCTTGCTTTGCAACAGCTGCAGAGCTGTTTGGGCTGGAAGTCAGACTGAAGAAAAGGGAAGTCCTCTACCAGCCCGCACCACAGGAAGAACACCATCATCCCCACGTCAGCATAGGCACATCTGTGCTCATGTCCGTCCAGCAGTTCACAAGAAAATACAAACATATAAATAAGAAAGCAATATACAAATGTAATATCTAAAATCACAAACAACGCAGCGGGCCACATCTACAGGATAAAACGTTAAAAACTCAGAGTGAGATAACAGGTAGCCCAGATAAACCCAAAATGTGTATAGTTCTATGACAGGGCTGTCCAACTTCTACCGGACCTGTGGCCGGAATTCCGGTCACTGATCACCTGGGGGCCAAAGGGTCTGCCTCTGCCCCAGCTACGCCCCCTCCCAGGCTCCAGGGAGGGGATATACATACATTAATAAAATATAATTAATGCTTCCTGCCTGGGGGAACCCTCCCAACCCCTGAGGCTGTGGGTTCATTACCTGGGGAGGCGTGGTCGGAAGCGGCGATGGCATTGCAGGCCTGCCTCTGTGCGGGCGGGAAGGGGTCCCGGAGGCCGGTGCGGAAGGCGGCGGAGGCCTCGGGCAGGAAGGGAACCAGGCCCGAGCAGGCCCAGGCGGAGCTCCTCGCAGGCCCAGGCGGAGCTCCTCGCAGGCCTCGCCTTGGCCTTGTACGGCCTCGCCCTGGCATAGCCACTGAATCCCGAGATTTCGGCAACTGTATTAACTATCGCGAGACTACGCCAGGTACACGGGATTTCGCTCTCAACGCGAGATCCCACGTGGCTGGCGTAGTCTCGCGAGTCTTCCTCCGGAACCCGGAAGTGGGTAATTTTATTATTATTTAATGTATTTTCCTATTTTTATTTTTTATTAAAAAGATGAGGGGGCCGCAGGAAAGGGGCTAGGGGGCCGTGTACGGCTCCAGGGCCGCCAGTTGGACAGCCCTGTTCTATGATATACTTGCAACTGGGAGATGGCTTCCCATGGAAACAGAAGTTCAGGGTCGGTTCTTCGGTCCCGGCCAATTCGTTTTTACCGTACGCTTGCTGGGTACGGATCCCTTTATCTGCAGTCCTAGCTTAACCACGACATTAGCAGAAAAGGACCTTATTAAACTGCAACTCCCAGGATTACTCTTTGGGGCTTTTCTCCAAATCCAATTCCAAGTTTCCAAGGTGTGCTGGTCTCTTGCTGAAGGGATTGGAAAAAGAGCTTATCGCGCATCCTGGCCACTTTCAGTGACCGAGGGCTTTTCGAAAAACCCTATTTTGCAACGAGAATTGATTCTGGAGCCGCGAACGAAGGGCTCCCAGAGGAGACGCGAGAATTACAGGTTTATATATAAGTCTGATGTTTTGATTTCTTTCCACATGGCTTGCTTTCAACCCTGATTAAAAACTAACAGTCTGGAGACTGCTCTGTTTCATTCCAAAAGCTCCGCTAATCCTAAAGAAATGGTAAATACAGAAATGTATATATCTGGCATCGCATCCTACTTTCCATCCAATTTGGGCATAATCCCGTAGTAGTCGCTTTACACATTGGGATGTCCCCCTGGAAAAGGGGAAGTCGGATCGGCCCCCTTGCACATTACGATGTGCAGTTGCCGGCAGAAAAACCTTGTGCATTGCGCATGCAAATCCAACCATGCGCTGAATTTTGAATGTAGTTTTAATGGAGCTTTATTATATATTCATTCTTGTATTTCATGATACAAAAGATGTTTTTTTAATTCACGCATTCACATTAGCATATATACTCAGATGTGCCGGGAGAGAGCGCGCTGTCTGCCTGCTTCCTCTCTTCTCCGGCTTCAAAGCAATCTTCCCGATGTCCCCCTGAGAAGCCCTGCCTTGCAATGTCTCCGTGGCAGTCCTAGAGCGTCTCCCTTAGCCAGCCTTTCCATCTATTCAGTGCCCTCTTGTGGCTGCATCTACACACTGCAGCGTGAGACTCATCTTCGGGGCCTTGGCCTCGAAAGGAGTGGATTTTTCAATTAAAGCCCTGCCAATATTTTAAGTTGGCTAATGAAGGATATCTGTGCCAAGTGTGGTCCAAATCCATCAATCCGTGGAGGAGCCTTTATGAATCAAAAAACATTTTTTTTAAACTGCCAAGGCTTCTCTGTCAAAGAGTGCCGCCATCTCAGAGAACTGCAACTTCTAGGATCCCATAGCATTGAGCCATGGCCGTCCAGATGGTATGAATTGCCTTCACCCCACAACATAGTGATCTTGTTTGCTGTGTACCAATCTGTTGTCTATCAAATAACAACAACAACAACAACAATAATACCAACAGCCGTATTATGTTGAGAAATACAGCCAAACTCTGTATGCGTGTCCCTGTTCCGTGCACTTTGCCCAGAGTGGCTCATCTATCTATAGATATAATAAAAGTCAGTGTTTGCGGAGGAATATGTGCCAGCGTTTCGATTGGCTCCCAATGCAGGATCATTTGCATAACAGTCTGATTGGCCAGCCACCCAACATTCCAAAACTCTAAACTGCCAGGGGGGGGGGGGGTCTCCCAGCCTCTACATTCTAACAACATGATTGGTTGCCACTGAGGGACATTGCCACTGACAGACAATTTGCATAAATGACTATGATAGGCCAGCAAAACAGAATGCAACTGAATGCTTGCGAGCAGTGCATATAGCCACTGATTGGCCACAGTTGACAGGTTTTTTTCCATTGACAGTTTTTTTTCAGTTGGCAATGGGATGTTCATTTTCTGAGAGGATTTCACTACAGGCACTACTAGCATTACAAGCTAGGCCCAAAAATAGACATACATCCTTCCAGCCAAAGGTGAAAACACCACTTTTCCCAACAGGCCTCAGCCTGAATTGACAGTAAGGCTTCCTAGGCCTCAGCCTGAATTGACAGTACGGCTTCCTAGGCCTCAGCCTGCATTGACAGTAAGGTTTCCTAGGCCTCAGCCTGAATTGACAGTAAGGTTTCCTAGGCCTCAGCCTGAATTGACAGTAAGGCTTCCTAGGCCTCAGCCTGAATGGACATTAAGGCTTCCTAGGCCTCAGCCTGAATTGACAGTAAGGCTTCCTAGGCTTCAGCCTGCATTGACAGTACGGCTTCGTAGGCCTCAGCCTGAATTGACAGTAAGGCATCCTAGGCTTCAGCCTGCATTGGCAGTACGGCTTCCTAGGCCTCAGCCTGAATGGACATTAAGGCTTCCTAGGCCTCAGCCTGAATTGACAGTAAGGCTTCCTAGGCCTCAGCCTGCATTGACAGTACGGCTTCCTAGGCCTCAGCCTGAATTGACAGTACGGCTTCCTAGGCCTCAGCCTGAATTGACAGTAAGGCTTCCTAGGCCTCAGCCTGAATTGACAGTAAGGCTTCCTAGGCCTCAGCCTGCATTGACAGTAAGGCTTCCTAGGCCTCAGCCTGAATTGACAGTAAGGCTTCCTAGGCCTCAGCCTGCATTGACAGTAAGGCTTCCTAGGCCTCAGCCTGCATTGACAGTAAGGTTTCCTAGGCCTCAGCCTGAATTGACAGTAAGGTTTCCTAGGCCTCAGCCTGAATTGACAGTAAGGTTTCCTAGGCCTCAGCCTGAATTGACAGTAAGGCTTCCTAGGCCTCAGCCTGAATGGACATTAAGGCTTCCTAGGCCTCAGCCTGAATTGACAGTAAGGCTTCCTAGGCTTCATCCTGCATTGACAGTACGGCTTCCTAGGCCTCAGCCTGAATGGACATTAAGGCTTCCTAGGCCTCAGCCTGAATTGACAGTAAGGCTTCCTAGGCCTCAGCCTGCATTGACAGTACGGCTTCCTAGGCCTCAGCCTGAATTGACAGTAAGGCTTCCTAGGCCTCAGCCTGAATGGACAGTAAGGCTTCCCAGGCCTCAGCCTGCATTGACAGTAAGGCTTCCCAGGCCTCAGCCTGCATTGACAGTAAGGCTTCCTAGGCCTCAGCCTGCATTGACAGTAAGGCTTCCTAGGCCTCAGCCTGCATTGACAGTAAGGTTTCCTAGGCCTCAGCCTGAATTGACAGTAAGGCTTCCTAGGCCTCAGCCTGAATTGACATTAAGGCTTCCTAGGCCTCAGCCTGAATTGACAGTAAGGCTTCCTAGGCCTCAGCCTGAATTGACAGTAAGGCTTCCTAGGCCTCAGCCTGAATTGACAGTAAGGCTTCCTAGGCCTCAGCCTGAATTGACAGTAAGGCTTCCTAGGCCTCAGCCTGCATTGACAGTACGGCTTCCTAGGCCTCAGCCTGCATTGACAGTAAGGCTTCCTAGGCCTCAGCCTGAATTGACAGTAAGGCTTCCTAGGCCTCAGCCTGCATTGACAGTAAGGCTTCCTAGGCCTCAGCCTGAATTGACAGTAAGGTTTCCTAGGCCTCAGCCTGAATTTTTATTTTTTATTTATTTATTATTTCACTTTTGTATTCCGCTCCTCCCAGCAGGCTCGGGGCGGATCACAGCAAAGAAAAATACATGGGCGGCATGTTGCTACATGTCAGCATGCGGCCCTACAATCAATAAAAGCATACAACATAAAACCACATTTAAAACCAGGTACATTGTCAGAGCACAGATTCAGAGGACATAAATCAAGGTTTTTGGTCCAGTATGCCTAATTAAAGGCCAGCCCGAAAGGGCCGTCTTTACACGCCCCCGGAACGGGCCCACCCGAGATGGCTCGGTACTGTCCGGGAGGGCGTTCCAGAGTACTGGTGCTGCCACGGAGAAAGATCTTTGTCGAGTCATTGACAGGTGGCAGGAGCGGACTGATGGAATTATCAACAGATTCTGCTCATCTGAGCGCAGTGATCTCGGGGGAACGACGGGGTAAGGCGGTCCTTCAGGTACGCAGGCTCTAGGCCGTGCAGGGCCTTAAAGGTCAAAACCAACACCTTGAAGGCAATCCGGTACTCAATAGGAAGCCAGTGCAGTTGCCGGAGAATGGGTGTAATGTGCTCTCTTGCCGGCACTCCTGCTAGCAAGCGAGCCGCGGCATTCTGCACTAGCTTGAGTTTCCCGGATTGTCGACAGGGAAGGCCAACGTAGAGGCCATTACAGTAGTCTAGTCTCGAGATGACCGTCACTTGATTACCGTGGCCAGGTCGTCCCTGGACAGGTAGGGTGCCAGTCGCCTAGCCTGTAGGAGGTGATAGAATGACGTCCTGCTCACCACAGAGACCTGGGCCTCCCTGGTCAGCGAGGAGTCCCACACAACCCCCAAGCTCTTAACTGACGGCGATGGGTTGCCGCCGCCGTCCAGGGTAGGCAACCGGCACCACCCAGTCCAGGCCGACCGGGCCACAGGATCTCCGTCTTCGATGGATTCACCTTCAGCCGGCTGGCACGCAGCCAACCAGTCACGGCTTCGAGGCATAGATGGAAACAATCGGGACGGAGTCCGCCTGCCGCCCATTCTCAGCAGAAGCTGGGTGTCATCAGCGCACTGATGGCACTCCAGACCAAAGTCACGGGCCAGCTGGGCCAGGGGGGGCGATATAAACATTGAATAATAAGGGGGAGATGATGGCCCTGGGGGACCCCACAATCAAGTGGGCGTCTCCCGAGACCCCCCCCTCCCACACGTTGTCCCCGGTCCCGGAGGAAGGAGGCCACCCATTTAAGAGCAGTCCCCAACCCCGGAAGCGGCTAAACGGTGGGTCAATAGTGCGTGGTCACTACCGTGTCAAACTGCTGTCAGATCTAACAAGACAAGCAGTGCTGATCCACCCTGGTCCAGCTGGCGGCTTAAGTTGGTCTGTAATGGCGACAAGCACGGTCTCCGTCCCATGCCCAATACGGAAGCCGGACTGGAAGGGATCAAGTCCAGCTGTGTCGTCTAGGAACCGCTGCAGCTGCTCCGCTGCTGCCCTCTCAATTACTTTGCCTAGAAAAGGCAAGTTGGAAACAGGCCTGTAATTGGAGGGAGCCGAAGGATCTAGGTTCGGCTTCTTCAGCAGCGGTTTTACCATAGCCTCTTTTAACCCCCCTGGGAAGACTCCTTGCTCAGGGAGCTATTTAAGATCGTGCCCAGGGGCCACGAGACCTCCCGGCAAGATCTAACAAGCCAGGAGGGGCACGGGTCGAGGAGCAAGTAGTTGGTCTAGCTGCAGCCAATAGCCTATCGACAGCTGCTGCGCCCAGCAATTGGAAACGGGTGAAGGTGGGCCCATCGAGTGGCGGCGGAGTCTCGAGTTCACTAACTGTATCAAGGGTGGCGGGAATGTCCCGGCGGAGGGTCGAAATCTTGTCAGTAAAAAAGTTCTGGAAGACCTCAGCCGTTGGAGCCAAACCCCTATCTTTTGGGACAGTTGGAATTGTTGTCAAAGACCGAATTACCTTAAATAATTGGGCTGGGCGTGAACTAGCTGACTCTATCAAGGAAGAATAGTGAGCCTTTTTCGCTTCCTTGATAGCTTGCTCATAAACCTCCTTAAATTGTTTATAAGCTGATTTCGACGCTTCGTCACGGAGACTCGCCACATGTCCTCTAGTTGTCTCCTTCCCCGTTTCATCGCCCGCAACTCCTCCGTATACCATGGCGAGCGATTTCTACGGGGAAGGAGAGAACGCCTGGGGGCGATCTCGTCTAGGGCCGTGGAGAGACTGGTATTCCAGTACTCCACCAGTCCGTCGACCGAGTCGCTGGGGTTCCCAATCCCTTAGAGCATTCAGGAACCTAGTGGGTTCCATAAGTCTCCTGGGCGAACCAAAATAGGTTCTGCACCCTTACCGGGAGGGGGGAGCCAGTCCCAACCGGACTTCCAGGACACTGTGATCCGACCATGGAACCTCCGTAATGGAGGTTAGAGCACCTGAATTCGGCAGCGAAGATCAGATCTAATGTGTGTCCTGCATGGTGGGTGGGGCCGGTCCTGCAAAGTGAGAGTCCTAGTGCCTCCATGGTGGACACTAGGTCCATGGATGCAGTTGACGTGGAGGTGGTGTGGGCGTGACATTGAAACCCCCCCAGAACAATAAGTCTAGGAAATCTCAATGCCCACTCCGCAACCACCTCCAGCAGCTTAGGCAGACTTCCTGCCGGTGCGTCGGGTGCACAGTACACCAGCAGGAAGGCCACACTCTCACCCAAATCCCACGCCAGGCCCGCACTCCATCCCAGGAATGTTCGCTGTCGAATCGTCCTGGAATTAATAGTGTCTCGGCTGAGAATGGCCACCCCTCCCCCGCCTCTCTGTCCTCGTCTGATGTTGACAGTAAGGCTTCCTAGGCCTCAGCCTGAATTGACAGTAAGGCTTCCAGGCCTCAGCCTGAATTGACAGTAAGGCTTCCTAGGCCTCAGCCTGAATTGACAGTAAGGCTTCCTAGGCCTCAGCCTGAATTGACAGTAAGGCTTCCTAGGCCTCAGCCTGAATTGACAGTAAAGCTTCCTAGGCCTCAGCCTGAATTGACAGTAAGGCTTCCTAGGCCTCAGCCTGAATTGACAGTAAGGCTTCCTAGGCCTCAGCCTGAATTGACAGTAAGGCTTCCTAGGCCTCAGCCTGAATTGACATTAAGGCTTCCTAGGCCTCAGCCTGAATTGACAGTAAGGCTTCCTAGGCCTCAGCCTGAATTGACAGTAAGGCTTCCTAGGCCTCAGCCTGCATTGACAGTACGGCTTCCTAGGCCTCAGCCTGAATTGACAGTAAGGCTTCCTAGGCCTCAGCCTGAATTGACAGTAAGGCTTCCTAGGCCTCAGCCTGAATGGACAGTAAGGCTTCCTAGGCCTCAGCCCATTTCAAATAACCTGGGCACTGCCGGGTCCCAAAGCTAGTGAGAACTAAAGAGAGAACACAAAACACAAAAGCAATAAGGCGGCAGCCTTGAAAACAGGAGCAAAAGACAGATTTGAGCGAGGAAAGCCGCCTTCTTAAAAACGGATCACGAAACACATAAAACAGTGATGTTCTGCCCGCTCCTTCCCTGGGCGAAGCACGCCTTTCCCCGAGGTATGCGCCTGCCGCTCCTTCTCCTGCCGTGACCCAAATAAACCCCATTTCCTCGTAAGCGAGACGAGCGGCAGAGGCCGTGCTTTTTCCGTGCGTCATTTAGCTCGGTCTCTCGGTCTCCCTTTCACAAGAGCAGGCAGGCAGACGGAGGGCGAATGAGATGAAGGCCTGGCCACTTGTGCCTGCAGCCATGCTGCACCGATGCCGTGAGAACCTGGGCTGGTCTGCACCATCGCATTGATGCAGTTTGACATTGTTTGGACCGCCTGTGCAATCCTGGAAGTTGTACTTTGGTGGAGGCACTGAAGTCGAGCCCCAGAGCTCCTGTTTCATTGACCTGCAGCAGGGAGTTCCACAGTTCCTGCACATGTGGTCTGGCATCTCTAGCACAAAAGACTGGGATTTGGCATCAAAAGACCTTCAGCCATTTCTACCTCTCTGTTTTCTTGCCTAACTTGACCTGAAGCCATGGACTCTTTGTGTACGGAGTTGCATGCGGACAGGCCAACAGGGGGATTTGAGAGACATAGTGAAGGGGTTAAAGAGGGAGATGCTCCAAGCTATTAGTATGTTAGCAATAATCTGCCCAGAGACAGCAGAACAGAGAAGGAGCCATACAAAGGGAATCAAACTGAGCATGTGCAGGAATGCAAGAGATAAGAAACACTGTATCTCCAAGAATGAAGTGTGGACAGTCCATGTTACATTATGATAGGCTGCAATTTTAGCTGCGACATAACTTTTAACCAATAATAAGATTTTGGGCAACCATAAGTTGAACCCTGATGCTTGTATAAATATGTACCTCACAAGGGAGCGGCCCCTCCCTTGAAGCACCATGTTGTGCGGACGGACTCGCAGCTGTGGAAACAAAGTAAACTGAGCTTTCTGAGAAATCCTGTTGTCTGTCTTCTCCTTCTACTGCGTCTGCATGAGCAGCCTGCCTTGTGGGAGTATGGTAATCTGCTACAATAGTTTTCCAAGGACTTCCGTGTGTTTGGACTCTCCTCTGGCTATTAGCAAAAATGACTTTTCTCTTATAGTTTTTCCCAAGGACACAGATGGACTTTCTTTCTACTCCCTGAATATGAAATGTAACTTTAAAGAAATAAGAAAATTGATAATGTAAGGAATGACTCAGACATAGGAAAATCTGGAAAATCCTGCAAAGTGCAATGGGAAATTGACATCCTCCCAGGTAGTTAGTTATTTCAAAAGGGATTTTTGGGGCCCTGATCCCTGTGAGCAGAAATCCATCAACTTCACCCCAGGATGTCCCAGCCACTTCATTGTAGCACAGGAAGGGTCATTTCGCAAGACCAGGTCTGGCTTCCTAGGAAGAAATCCCACTATTTGCCTCACATATTTACCTGACAAAAACACCTTTAGGAAACAAGCCTGCCAGGGACCCATAAGCCATTTGGCAACATTTTGTTACACATCACAAAAGGGTTTCTCCAGAGACCCGAAACCAGCTATGCAAACCATATCTCCTTTTCACAACCCTATAATGAATCATGGCAAGCTGGAATTCTCTTTGTTTACCCTCCATTTTACTGAAACCCACTCAAAAGGATTTTTGGTCTGTGCTTGGCCAGAACAGGAAATAAGGGATTAAGGCCTTTGTCTGCAACTCAGAAAAAACTGGTTTGGGAAGCCTGGGCAAAAGCCCACCCTCAGAACCACCCTTTTCTCTCATTATTCCTCCTTCTTCACCCTCATTGGCTGGGGCCACTCTCAAGAACCTCCTGTGCCCCTCCTGCAAGTGATGACATCTGCCAATCAGCAGTGGGCCAGCCAGGGGGCGGGAAGAGGGAAATTGGGCTCTATATAAGGAATGTTTACCAATGTAACTGTATTGCAGCATGGGAGAATGATTTGCGGCTGTAATCCCTTCCAGCTGGGCTGAATAAAACCTCAATGGCACCCTCTTCAGGCTTTGGTGAGATCTGTTAAATTGAGACATTTTAGGAAAAATATGGGATTGGTTGCTTCCTTTCTCACCAGGTTTGACATGGGCCCTCTTTGGTGGGTCTAGCCAGTCTGCCTTCATGGCAAGACCCCCAAATTCTGTTCGCTAGCAGCACTAGCACTGGAAACCATCAAGACCTGCAACTCATGGTCACAAATACAACAGAGGCAACTTCCATATTCACAATCACTATTAAAGATGGGTTGATGTTATTTGATGTCCCTTGTGCTGCCAGGGCTCAAGGCTACGGGATCCTGAGAGTGGACGTTTATTTCCATATCCACCATTGCTATTAAAGATGCAACCCCCTGTTGATCGAGGAGCTGTTGGGCGAATACCAGACATTGATGGACCGCTTTAATGAATTTGGTGACCTCCTACGTAGCACGGGCATTCTCACAACCCGGGACCCTCTTGTGGAGCCAGGCCCTGTGACTGTAGACAGCCCCTGCTGCGACTCCCCTGAGGCCCCTGACCTCGATTGGGACAAGTCCTGGGACTTCCCGGCGGGGGAGCTGGGACTAGCCCTGGAGGATCTAGAATCCAGAGAAGGCTGTAAACTGATGGCGGCCGAAGATCGCACAGAGAGTCCGACTGAGGAAGCTGCTGTGGGACACACTGTGGTTGAGAGGCTAGAGGGGATTGCCGAACCGCTGCCCGCCCACCTACCTCTATCGGACAGATCTGACTTGAACGTGGGTCGGCCGCCAAAAATGGCGGCCGACATTGAAGACGCCAAACTACCATGGACATCTTCCCGCGAGGAGATGAGAGCCTCACCGGAAGTCCCCGCCCCTGAAGGACCAAAGATCTGGAAATGGCTCACTGCGGAAGTTACGTAGCCGCAGGCGAACGCGGAGGCAGCATCGCAGAGCGAGGAGACGCCGGCACCTACCAGCTGACCCTTCTGTGGAGCACCGGAGGAGGCCAGCGCCCCGCCCCAGTGATGGAGCCCCAGTCACCAACAGGTCTCCGGCCGCTCAACCAGAGGAGAGAAGACCCGGAATTTTCGGGCCCAGGACTTGGAGGACTTCTCGGCCCAGGACTTTCTGGAACTCGAGCTTTTGACTGGAGGCCCCCCCCCCCCCCCGGGCTCGCCTTAAGCTCAAGAGGGAAGAAGCATCAACAGAAAAGGAGCTTTTCTGGCGGGCCTCTGCGTGGTGAGAGAATGGCTCCCCCTTCCATGGACAGGCAGCTTCGAGGTATCCTTCTGGGAACCCCCAGGCTGCCTCCTTTTGACTGTGCGACGATCCCGCTTGGTCTAACCTAGCGGGTTGTTTGTCTGCTGGGGGGCCTGAGCTGCCTCATCGTGCCCCTTGTCCCTTACCCCCTTCCCCCTTCTCCTTTCCCCCTTCCCTGTTGATACTGTTCTATGGTTTATTCTGTATTTGTGCCTTCTGTGAACCGCCCCGAGCCCTCGGGGAGTGGCGGGTTAGAAGTTCGAATAAATAAATAAATAAATAATCTACACTCTAGAACAGGGCTGTCCAACTTCTACCGACCCAAGGGCCGGAATTCTGGTCACTGATCACCTGGGGGGCCGAAGGGCCTGCCTCCGCCCCCGGCTCCGCCCCCTCCCCGGCTCTGCCCCCTCTCCGCCCCCGGCATGAATAATTAATATGCCCAAATGAGAACACTTATGGAGTTTGGGGAAAACAGACCTTGACATTAGGGAATTGTAGTTGCTGGGATTTGTAGTCCGGCTACAATCAAAGAGCATTCTAAACCCCAGCAATGATGAAATTGACCAATCTTGGCACACAGAACTCCCATGACCAACAGAAAACACTAAAAGGGTTTGGTGGACACACTGACCTTGAGTTTGGAAGTTGTAGTTCACCTTCCATCCAGAGAGCATTCTAACAATGATGGATCCAGATCAAATGGGAGCACCTCCAGCAGCCTCCTCCGCCGCCGCTGCGAAAGGGAAGGCCGCAGCGCCCGCCATGAGGCTGGGGATGGCCGACCTTCTCGGCGGCGGCGGAGGAGGCTGCTGGAGGTGCTCCCGCCTCCTTCTCTCCTCCGCAAAGGGAGGAGGAGGCCATCCCCAGCTGGAGGTGCTCCCGCCTCCTCCTCCGCGGAGGAGAAGGCTACTGCGGGAGCACCTCCAGCAGTCTCCTCCTCTGCCGCCGCGAAAGGGAAGGCCGCAGCCGGCCATTCCCAGCCTCATGGCTGCCGCTGCGGCCTTCCCTTTGTTTGGCCATTGAATATGCCGCTGCCAAATACCTCCTTGTGGTGAAGTGGTTGTGGGGGGTTTAATGGCTCCGAGGATGTTGCGAGCTGTGCTGGCGGGAGTGTACCTACCAGCAGATCCAACCAAGCCAGAGAGGTCTCAGCCGAGGAGTGGAACTAAGAGCACTGAACCCATTTGCACTATGGAGAAACAAACCAAAACCAAGTCCCTTGGGATTATAGGTGTGGTTGGAAACCTCAAGTGTGGTTTTTCTGTGGTGCGCTTGTGCCGTAGAATGAATGCAGTTTGATCCCACACGGCTCCATGCGATGGAAGCTTGGGAGTTCTAGTTTCCCAAGATTCTTGGTCCTCTCTGCCAAAGAGTGCACCAAACTATAATGCACACAGCACTGAGCCAGTGTTGTCAAGTGTCGTCAAACCGCATTCATTCTACAGTGTGTAGATCAGAGCTGCCCAAGAAGTCGGTCGCAATCGACCAGTCGATCGCGGGTCAAATGGAGGTCGATCACAGCCGGATGGGGCGCTTCTGCCCTGCGCACGGGGCACCTAGCATGCGGCGCTCCTTCCGCGGGGCATTGCGGGAACAAGGGAACGTGAGGCGGAAAACGTGGATTCATTCTCGAGTGTGATGAAGTAGTATCATAGTTTCTAAATGCAGCCCAGAACATTTGGTTTGGGGAGATGCCACGTTGGATGTGGGCTCTCTGGGGTGCCTCGCTCTCTACTGTCATCAAGTGAATGCAGTTGGGTACTACTTGACCTGCCATATCTCAGTGCTATTCAGTCCTGGGAGTTGCAGTTTGGGGAGGCCGTGGCAGTTCAATTGAGGTGAAACTGCACGCTGTATCCTCCAGCGTGGACGCATTCAGAGTTCCCTGGACTTTGCCTGGCCTGCTTCTGTGCCTCTGCTTGGCTCATTGAGATGCCTCCCAGCACCACTTTCCGCTTGACTTGCTGTTGAACTAATAAAACGCAGCCGTCGTGCCTTCGCTCAGAAATTAGCTGAGCTGACAACCGAGTGAAAGCCTCCATCTCCGGCTGACGTGCCCGTCCCTTGCATACGGCGCCCGGGCTTTCTCTTGATGGGCCTTTCCTGCCTTTGCGTTGCCGAAATCCCCTTCGCCGTGACAAGGGGGCCCGAGCCGCGTGACGGAAAAAGCCTCCGTGCCGAATGTGGCCCAATGCCAAGTGAAGGATGGCCGTGGCGTGCGCCTTGCATAAAAGCACAGCCGGTTATGTGTTTATGTTTGTCCAGTGGGTTCGCACTGCAAGGAAATAAATCCCCCCCCCCCGAATCAATCAGAAGAACTTCTCTATTTGAAGAACAGCTGGGAAGCGGAGTAGAAGGTGGGCTCCCCTTTTTCGGAAGGAGGTCTTTAAACCATGGTTGGTTGGGCCTCTCCCAGTATGACCTCCGGATCCGTAAAGCTGGTACTTGTGAATATATTGGTTTGTGTCTGACAAGATAGGATGCCGTGACAGCTGTTGTGACACTTTGGGGGAGAGGGCGAAGCCGCGAGGAGGCTTCCGTGGCTCCGCCCCCTTGCCTGCAGGCCTAGATGGCTCGCGGGGGAAGCGAGCGCCGGGCGCTCGCTTCCCCCGCGAGCCATCCAGGCTTGCGGGAGGGTTTTTGCCCAGCTCTCGTGACCCTCTGGTCAGAGGGACGTGAGAGCCAGGCGAAAACTCTCCTGCAGGCCTTGATGGCTCGCGGGGGAAGCGAGAACCGGGCCTCGCTTCCCCCGCGAGCCATCCAGGCTTGCGGGAGGATTTTCGCCCAGCTCTCGCGTCCCTCTGACCTGGCGAAAACTCTCCCACAGGCCTCCCTGGAAGGCCTGCCCCCTTATTCACAACCGCCGCCCTTGCGGAAAGCCCGGACGGAGCCAGATCTCAGGCTCTCACACACCCGTGGATGGGGTGGCCTGCGGGCAGCTGAAGCACCACAGCTCTGCTCTGGCTGCCTGCAGGCGCCGTTTGCGCAAGCGCGCGCTCACTCCCTCTGTCCTTTCCTGCGCACGCGCACACAAGCAGGCAGGCAAGCAAGCAGGCAGTTAGCCGCCGGGTTCCTCGGACGGAGGAAACGGTGCCGCGCATGCACGGCAAGCGCGTTGCTGCTGCTGCTGCCTCCAGAGAAGAAAAGGTGGGTGGGCCTGGGCTTGGTGCTGGCCGTAACTGGTCATCTTTGAAAGCGAGGTTTGTCTAATGGGGGCCCCTCAGCGCCTAAACCGGGGGGGGGCTGAAAGCCAGCCTCACACCCCCCCCCCCCGCGACGTCCTAGCTGTTTGCGCGCATGCGCCATCATCACTAGCCTGAAGAGCCAGGGGGCGCAAAAAAAAGGTTTGCTTACTACTATTTTTTACCTTCGTCCGGTCCTGCTCATCCCCATTGCCAACAGACCCAGGCCCGAAAAACTTGAGCCAAAGCGTGCCTCTTTGCGATCCCTCCTCTGCAGACCCCTCAGCTTTCTCCCCAGTGGCCCCTTTTCCGAGCTGAACTCGGCCGCAATGCAACATTCCCCTGCGTCCAAACCATCACATCTCTCCCTGCTTGCCTGATGTCGTTTCCTGGCACCGTGGAAGCCATCCTGCTTGGCGCCGCCAGGCTGCAAAGGTGGATTTGGGAGATTACGTTCGGTTGTTTATGACGGTAAACACAGATCCGCGGCCTTTATGAGATTGTAATTCCAGAGAATGATCTGGTAACTGCCGGCGAGAATGGCAGCCGGAGAAAATGGAGTTGGCAACCAAGACCCGTTTCTCATCCTAATCACCCGGGGAAGAGGACAAACAAGGTGCCGGCAGGATCGTCGCGTTCCCTTCTGCTTCCGAAGCCTTGAACAGCTCCATTGTAGGATCAGCAACAGAGTAGTAGGGCCTCCTTCAAGTCGCTCCATCATGGCCAGCTCTGCAGATTCAGGAGAACCATTAGAGCTTCATTGAGTGGAATGAGTGGAATGTAATGAGGCCTTCCGCTTGCTTTTCCGCCTTCTACTTTCCCAAACACTGAGGTCTTTTCTCGTGACTCCTGTCCCCATGACATGGCCAAGTCAACACTCTCAGGCCACCCATTTTGGCTTCTGCCTTGCTTTGGCCCTACCTTCTCCCCTGGAATCAGATCCCTGTGCCCAGTTCTGGGCACCGCAATCCAAGAAGACGATGGTGATACGGATGGTTAGAGCATATTGACAAAGGAATATGTTGCCTGGACTCTGGTGGAGTTTCCTTCTGTGAAAGCCTTTAAGCAGAGGCTGCATGGCCATCTGTCAGGAGGGCCTGGGTCGTGCTTTCCTGCCTGGCAGAAAGTAAGAAGGGGGCTGGACTGGATGGCCTTTGGGGGTCCCTTCCAACTCTAGGCTTCTGTGATCTCTGACACCCAGGGGCCGGATGTTGTTCCCTTCCCTTTTGGGGGGCTTCCCGGCGCATCCGTGTCTCTTAAGTGGCGCAGAGTGGCTTTTGATCCCGTCTTAACTGAATTCTGAGCCAGAAAGATGACACCATTACCCTCTTTTTTCTGCTTCATTTCCCTCAGCTGAAAGGGGCTTCAATGGCCAGAGGCAGTCCATTTGCAGGGGATGAAAGAGAAGAAAGGGGGGGAAAGGAAGGAAGGAAGGAAGGACAACTTCTTTGAAACTGGTTTCCCAATCACTGCTCTTGAAAGTTAACTGAGGTGAGAAATAAAGAAAGAGAGGGCTTGGTAATAGATGGCAAAAGCTCTGACAGCTCAATGGCCCTGCGCATGGCACAAGAGTAGTGGACGAGGCAGGGCTTCTCTGGGAATCTATGCAAAACACCCGAATGCCACCCAGACCAAAGGGTACGGCCTAGATGTTGTTGCGATGTTGCCTCCCCTCTCTCTTATGGCAACGCTGTCCCTGGATTCATCCCAGAGAGATCTGCCTATGCCTTTAAGGCTGAGAGAGTGCGGCATGCCCAAGGTCACCCAGGGCCCTGCTATGTTAGATAGAAATGCCCCAGCATTGAATCTATGTGAAAATACAGTTCTGGAGGGCATGTGGTAATGCCATGTATCATGTCCCGCAGTCAATGGTGGTCTTCCTTCCTTTCTCCCCCCTTCACCCTTTCCTTCTCCTTCTCTCCTTCATTTTCCCTCCCTCTCTCCCCTTCCTTCTTTCCTTCATTCTCCTTCTTTCTTCCTTCCTTCCTTCTCCTTCGCCCTTTCCTTCTCCTTCTCTCCTTCATTTTCCCTTCCTCTCTCCCCTTGCTTCTTTCCTCCATTCTCCCTCTTCCTTCCTTCCTTTCTCCCCTTCACCCTTTCCTTCTCTCTTTCCTTCTTTCCTCCATTCTCCCTCTTCCTTCCTTCCTTTCTCCCCTTCACCCTTTCCTTCTCTCCTTCATTTCCCCTCCCTCTCTCCCCTTCCTTCTTTCCTCCATTCTCCCCTTCCTTCCTTCCTTTCTCCCCTTCACCTTTCCTTCTCCTTCTCTCCTTCATTTTCCCTCCCTCTCCCCCTTCCTTCTTTCCTCCATTCTCCCCTTCCTTCCTTTCTCCCCTTCACCCTTTCCTTCTCTTCTTCCTTCTTTCCTCCCCTCCTTCCTTTCCTTTCTCTCCTTCCTTTCCTTTCCTCTTCTTTCCTCCATTCTCCCTCTTCCTTCCTTCCTTTCTCCCCTTCACCCTTTCCTTCTCTCTTTCCCTTTCCATTTCTCCCTTCTTCCTCCCCTTCCTTTCCTTCTCTCCTCCTTTCTTCTCCCCTTCCTTCTTTCCCCTTCACCCTTCCTCTTCTTTCCTCCATTCTCCCTCTTCCTTCTCCCTCACCTTTCCTTCTCTTTCCTTCCCTTTCCCCTCCCTCTCTCCCCTTCCTTCTTTCCTCTATTCTCCCTCTTCCTTCCTTTTTCCCTCCATTCTCCCTCCTTCTTCCTTCCTTCTTCTTCTTCCTTCTCTTCTGTTCTTTTCCCCCAAGTCTTCCTTTCCTTCTCCTTCCTTCCTTTTCACTTCCCTCTCTCCCCTTCTTTATTTTCTTCTTTTCCCTTCATTATTTTACTTTTTCATCACTCTCTTTCCTTTCTTTTCCCCACCCTTTCCTCTCCTCCCCATTTCCTTCTTTCTTTTCCCCTCTTTGTCTCTCTCCTCCTTTTCTTTCCTTCCTTTTCCATAGTTTGTTCTTCTTTTCTTTCTTCCTCTCTCCCTCCCTCCTTTATTTCCTCTTTCTGTCTGTCTGTCTTTCTTTTCTTTCTTTCTTTCTTTCTTTCCCCTTCCTTCCATCTTCTCTTCCTTCCCAGAGTCCTGAGCATGCCTTTTGCAGAGAAAGGTGGAGGATACACAAAATATAGATTCACAAAAATAAGGTGTATCAAAACGTGTATTGGTCAAATAAC
The DNA here is from genome assembly GCA_030556195.1 of Anolis apletophallus. Lineage (NCBI taxonomy): Eukaryota > Metazoa > Chordata > Lepidosauria > Squamata > Anolidae > Anolis > Anolis apletophallus. The sequence goes on from JARBWK010000021.1 coordinate 5,788,937, forward strand.
ACCAAATATCAAGCCCAAGTAGGCAGCAGTATGCAATAAGAATCAGTTGATTATACCAGTCTTTCTCAACCAGTGTGCCATGGCACACTAGTGTGTCGTGAAGGACCTCCTGCTGTGCCGCGAGAAAAGCTCTCTGCCACCCTTCCTCCCCCCTCCTGCCGAACTCCTGCTGCTTGGGGGAGGAGGAGGAAGGGCCGGGCAGTGGCGAAGGGAAAAAAGGGACCGGGGCGCCGCCTCCTTCGGCCGTTTCCCCAGCCAGCCTCCAATCCACCATGACTCCCGCCATGACTCTTGCCCCTTGCTCGCTGAAGCCGCATGGAGGAGCCCCACCCACTGAAGCCCGTCCACCGCTCATGCTCCTCCTCTGTAGGAGAGCTGAAGCTGGGGGGGAGGGGGCGGGGCATGGCACGGCCTGTAGGAGAGCTGAAGCTGGGGGTGGGGAGGGGCATGGCACGGCCTGTAGGAGAGCTGAAGCTAGGGGGAGGGGCGGCATGGCATGGCCTGTAGGAGAGCTGAAGCTGGGGGGGAGGGGCGGGGCATGGCATGGCCTGTAGGAGAGCTGAAGCTGGGGGAGGGCGGGGCATGGCACGGCCTGTAGGAGAGCTGAAGCTGGGGGGGGGGCGGGGCATGGCGTGGCCTGTAGGAGAGCTGAAGCTGGGGAGGGGGGCGGGGGCATGGCACGGCCTGTAGGAGAGCTGAAGCTGGGGAGGGGCGGGGCATGGCATGGCCTGTAGGAGAGCTGAAGCTGGGGGAGGGGGGGCATGGCACGGCCTGTAGGAGAGCTGAAGCTGGGGGAGGGGGGGCATGGCATGGCCTGTAGGGAGAGCTGAAGCTGGGGAGGGGGGGCATGGCATGGCCTGTAGGAGAGCTGAAGCTGGGGGGGGGGGGCGGGGCATGGCGCGGCCTGTAGGAGAGCTGAAGCTGGGGGGGTGGGGGGGGGCATGGCGCGGCCTGTTGGTGTGCTGAAGCTGGGGGGTGGGGGCGGGGCATGGCGCGGCCTGTAGGAGAGCTGAAGCCTGTAGGGGGCGGGGGCGGGGCATGGCATGGCCTGTAGGAGAGCTGAAGCTGAGGGAGGGGGGGGCATGGCATGGCCTGTAGGAGAGCTGAAGCTGAGGGAGGGGCGGGGGCATGGCCTGTAGGAGAGCTGAAGCTGAGGGGGCCTGTAGGAGCTGAAGCTGAAGCTGAGGGAGGGGGGGGCGGGCATGGCATGGCCTGTAGGAGAGCTGAAGCTGGGGGTGGGGCGGGGCATGGCATGGCCTGTAGGAGAGCTGAAGCTGAGGGAGGGGCCTGGCATGGCCTGAGGAGCTGAAGCTGGGGAGGGGGGGCATGGCATGGCCATGGCAGCTGCCTGTTGGACAGCTGACGCTGGGGGGAGGGGGCGAGGCATGGCGCGGCCTGTAGGAGAGCTGAAGCTGGGGGGAGGGGGCGGAGCATGGCATGGCCTGTAGGGAGCTGAGCTGAGGGAGGGGGGCGAGGCATGGCATGGCCTAGGAGAGCTGAAGCTGAGGGGGGCGGGGCATGGCATGGCCTGTAGGGAGAGCTGAGGGGGAGCTGGCATGGGGGAGAGCTGAAGCTGGGGGGAGGGGGCAGGGCATGGCATGGCCTGTAGGAGAGCTGAAGCTGGGGGGGGGGGGGGGGCATGGCGGCCTGTGGGAGAGCTGAAGCTGGGGGGGGCGGGGCATGGCGCGGCCTGTGGGAGAGCTGAAGCTGGGGGGGAGGGGAGGGGGCATGGCGCGGCCTGTGGGAGAGCTGAAGCTGGGAGAGGGGGCGGGGCATGGCATGGCCTGTAGGAGAGCTGAAGCTGAGGGGAGGGGGCAGGGCATGGCACGGCCTGTAGGAGAGCTGAAGCTGGGGGGGGGGCGGGGCATGGCACGGCCTGTGGGAGAGCTGAAGCTGGAGGGAGGGGCGGGGCATGGCACGGCCTGTAGGAGAGCTGAAGCTGGGGAGGGGCGGGGCATGGCGCGGCCTGTAGGAGAGATGAAGCTGGGGGGAGGGGCGGGGCATGGCGCGGCCTGTAGGAGAGCTGAAGCTGGGGGGAGGGGTGGGGCATGGCACGGCCTGTAGGAGAGCTGAAGCTGGGGGGAGGGGCGGGGCATGGCGCGGCCTGTAGGAGAGCTGAAGCTGGGGGGAGGGGGCGGGGCATGGCGCGGCCTGTAGGAGAGCTGAAGCTGGGGGTGGGGGCGGGGCATGGCGCGGCCTGTAGGAGAGCTGAAGCTGGGGGGTGGGGGCGGGGCATGGCGCGGCATGGCTCTGCCTCTTCCTCCGGCTTCGGCACTCCCAGCAGCTGCTCCAGCCTTAAGGGGACAGTGCCAAGCCAGCATTGTGCTGGCTCTGGCACCGCTGGCTTGGCACTGCCCCTCAAGGCTGGAGCAGCTGCTGGGAGAGGTGAAGCCGGGGTAGGGGTGGGGCATGGCACAGCCTGGCTCCGCCCCTCCCGGCCGGCACTCCCAGCAGCTGCTTCCAGCAGGCCACCATCCCCCAGCCGTTCTTTATTGTGGTAGAGTGTCATTTTGTGTCATTTTGGTTGGTGGTGTGCCCCTGAATTTTTTTAATGTTAAAAGTGTGCCGCAGCTCAAAAAAGGTTGGGAAACACTGGATTATACAATGAAAATGAAAAACCTCCAGTGAGGCCAAAATAACACAGCTAATTAGCAACCGCTACGACAATGAGTGTATTTGTAATCCAAATGGGAGAAGATATTTCGTCAAACACTCAAATCAAGTGTATTTGTAATCCCAGCGTGGTGCGAGGCCGACGAGGAGACAATTGAGACGGGATCCGTCACTCGTTTCAACCCCAGGTGGGTCTTTATCAAGGCCAATACCGCTGTGTGCCCAACACGTAAATACACATAGACATGGCAGGAATGACCACACATGGGAGGGAATCGGCTCCGTGGTCAAGTCCAGGGCAAAAGCTCCCATGCATGGTCATCCCTGCCATGTCTATGTGTATTTACGTGATGGGGACACAGCGGTATTGGCCTTGATAAAGACCCACCTGGGGTTGAAACGAGTGACGGATCCTCGCCGGCCTTCGCACCCGTTGGAGCCTAACGCTGGGATTACAAATCCACTCGATTTGAGTGTTTGACGAAATACCTTCTCGCATCTCCATTTGGATTACAGTCGGCACAATCCGATGCCATATACAGTAAATACACATATTAATAGAATAAAATAAAACATTGTAGAATATCTAAAAACATCAAAAACATCGAAACAACGAACAATATTTTTTTAAAAAAAACCCAATGTTGTCCTATTCATTCCTTATCCGTTCCGTTGTGTTTGTCGTTCCTGGGTCATTTTCCAATTCAATTTTATCAGATTAAGCTGAAGCCCCAAATGCTTGCTCGAAGAAACAAGTTTTCAGGGTTTTTTTCAAAAGGTTAGGAGGCAGGGGGCCGATCTGATATCCCTGGGCAGGGAGTTCCATAGCCGAGGGGCCACCACAGAGAAGGCCCTGTTCCTCGTCCCCGCCGGACGTGCTTGTGAGGCTGGCAGGATCGAGAGCAGGGCCTCCCCTGATGATCTCAAGTCCCTGGTGGGTTCGTAGGGAGAGATGCGTTCGGATAGATAAGCTGGGCCGGAACCGTTTAGGGCTTTATAGGCTAAAGCCAGTACTTTGAATTGTGCCCGAATCTGTGAGTTTACTCCCTGTGGAGAAGGTCAGGCTTTGCAGCTGTACTCTGCCGAGAGGCTGATGGGCTGGCTGAACCGTGTGTTGGCTGTGAATGGACTCTGCTCGGTTTGGCTTGCCTTGTGGCACTTGCCTGTCCAGTGCGCAGTGGTTCCAGGGAGGCCATGATTGGCAAGCGACAAGTCACTTCATGAACGTATCTGCCAGCCACATGCCCAGATTACCCATAAGGCCAACAAGGCCATGGCCTAGGGGCGCAAGCGGGGGGCGCAGATCACGGACCAAAAAAACCCTGGTCTGCGCCCCTCTTTCCCCCTTTATCATGCCCCTCCTCGCTCCTTCTCCCGGCAAAGTTTCTCTCTCTCTCGCGCGCGCTCTCTCTCTTGCGCTCTCTCTCGTGCACACTCTCTCGTGCGCACTCTCTCTCTCTCTCACTCTCTTTCTCGCTCTCTCTCGCGCACGCACGCTCTCTCTCTCACACACTTTCTCTCTCACTCTTTCTCGCGCTCACTCTCTCTCGCTCACTCTCTCTCTTGCTCACCCTCTCTCTCGTGCGCACTCTCTCTCTCTCACTCTCTTTCTCGCTCTCTCTCTCGCACGCGCACGCTCTCTCTCTCGCACACTCTCTCTCTCACTCTTTCTCTCTCTCGCTCACTCTCTCTCTCTCGCACTCTCTCTCTCGCATTCTCTCTCGCGCTCTCTCTCGCACTCTCTCTCACTCTCTCTCTCGCTCTCTCGCTCTCTGTCTCTCTCTCGCGCGCACTCTCTCTCGCTCACTCTCTCTTGCGCTCTCTCTCTCTTGCGCTCTCTCTCTCTCGCGCTCTCTCTCTCTCTCGTGCGCGCCTTTGGAGCGAGTTTGCACCCGCTGCGCTCTCCCCAAGCCTCCCGACTCCCGAGGAGACCTTCAGAGCACAGCGGAGCTTTCCAGCTGGTGAGAATGGGGACCTTGGAGGTGGCGGGATGGTGCCTACTCGCCTTTCTCTTCTGCTCCGGAGGCACCATGGCGAAAGCCAGCCAAGAGTGGGTCTGAGTGGTGTGTGTGTGTGCGTGTGTGTGTGTGAGGGCGTAATTCCAAAGTGTGGCCTAGGGCGCAAAAAAGTGTTAATCCGGGCCTGGCTGGACATTCAAACCCTGTTCTCTTGGATCCTCGCCCGGTTCTCAAAGCACTGTGCAACGCAAAGTGCATGACTTCAATACAAATTGCACTTCGTCTCAGGCAATGCCCCCCGCAGAGTGCTCATCTGCTTGGGAGACGCACAACTGCATCACATGCGCAATGTGGTCACAGAGTGAATTCTGCTTCTGCAACTTTCAACTGAGTCCAGCTGTTACGCCAAGGGCAGAAACAGGAGTCTCCTCCGTGTGTGATGGAAGACCTTCCTGTGTAAGTCTTATGCAGGCAGCCAGCCATACGTTGCTGCAATGGAGAATCCATCAGCAATACAAGAGTCATAGGATCATAGAACTGGAACAGACCAATGAGGGCCGTCCATTCCTGCCAGGCAGGAAGGCACAATCGAAGCACCTCCAACAGATGCCCACCCAACTTCTGCTTCGAAACCTCCAGAAGAGAGACCCCACTGGACTCCAAGGCGGCAGCAGATCCCACTCTTAAACAGTTTGACCGCCAGCAAGTCCTTCCTAATGCCCTGTTCTCCTCAATGGGAAACCCTTTTAAGTATTTGAACATGGCTTCCCTGCCCCCTTCTCCCAGCTGAACATCCCCAGTTCTCTCGGACGTTCCTCAGAGGGCTTGGCTTCCAGACCTTTGGCCATTTTGGTAGCCATTCTCTGGACCAGTGTTTTTCAACCTTTTTTGAACATTTTTTACATTTGCAAAATCCTGGGGCACACCACCAACCAAAATGACACAAAATGACACTCTAACACAGTCATACATAGAGTTAATATGTTTTTAAATGTATTTATACACTTAGTGTGAAACCTGGGCCTGTTTCGATGAGCACAACATAGATATCCTGGCAGGAATGGCAGGAAGACACAAACTTCCCACACAGAACTCCCATAACCACGAGAAAATAGTTTGGTGGGCATTGACCTTGGGTTTTGGAGTTGTAGTTCACCTATATCCAGAGAGCACTGCGGACTCTAACAATGTTGGATCAGGACCAAACTTGGCATGAATACTCAATATGCCCAAATGTGAACACAGGTAGAGTTTGGGGAAAATAGACCTTGACATTTGGGAGTTACAGTTTCTGGGATTTATAGTTAACACACAATCAAAGAGCATCCTGAACTCTTGCAACAATGGAATTGAACCAAACTTGGCATATTGAACTCTCATGACCAACAGAAAGTACTGAAAGGGTTTGCTTGGGAATTGAACTTGAGTTTGGAAGTTGTAGTTCACCTACACCCAGAGAGCACCGTGGACTCAAACAATGTTATGTTATGCTGTTGTTCATTTTCTATGTTCGGCAGGAGGGGAAGAAAGGGTATTGGAGGTTCCAATTTCCCACGGCACATCTGATGATCGCGCATGGCACACTAGTGTGCCACGGCACACTGGTTGGGAAACACTGCTCTGGACAACTGGTGGGAAGCTCACGCCAACTCGGGCTGGCTTCGAACTCATGACCTTGCAGTCAGTAACGATTAAATGCAGCTGGCTCCCCAAGACACTACATGTGTTTTTATTGTTTGTGAGTTGCCCCGAGCCGAATGGGAGTGGCGACGGATAAATTTGAATGAATGAATAAATAAATAAATAAATGTGGAGGACCATCATCCTTGGGCTACATGGGATCGCGTAAGTAAGTAAGTAAGTAAGTAAGTAAGTAAGTAAGTAAGTAAGTAAGTGAGCAAGCTGCCATCTCAACCAGCTTTTCCTTTGGAAATCTCTGGTGGAATCGCCAAAAACCCAATGAATGCAACGTAGTGAGAGCGAATGCCTCTGAACGCATCCAGACAATTATGCGTTCATTACGTGCCACAAGGAGATGCAAAGCAGGCTGCCAGGCGCCCTGCCGGGACCGGGAGGCCTCTGCTAAGCCAGCAGAAGAGGGAAGCGGCATCTCCGTCGCAGGTGCCTGTTCCTGCCGGGCCCGTTGGCTGGCAGCTGAAGAAGACACGGGTAATTTGAGTCGAAAACAGTTCATTATCTCCCCTTTCAAAAAAAACCCCAAATACAACTCCCAAACCAAGCTGCTCTTTGATCCGGCGCCTGCGGTCACAGAATGGAGCTGCTGCGAAGGGAGCCTGCTTCATATTCATCTTCCGCTTTGAGTGCCAGCTGAGAGTCAGGCCTTGACAGGCGCCTGTCAGGAAAAGGGAAGCCTCTCTCTCTCGTTCCCTTTCTCAACCTCTCTCTCTCTTTCAGGCCTGCTTGCCTTGGGACTCAGGCCCGGATTACTCATAAGGCCACCCTAGGCCATGGCCTAGGGTGGCACCTTTTGGGGGGCAGCAGGTCCGGACCCCCACAAAATTTTTTTAATTCTACTACAGCCTCAGGCTTCCTTATGGACCTGACGGATTTCGTCTTTGATTACAATTATTTTAAATATGACAATGATTTCTTTCTGCAAGTTTGGGGTACAGCTATGGGGAGTCCCCTTGGACCATCAGTCGCCAACCTATACATGGATTCATTGGAACAAAGGTTTATTTACGATCCTGCCAACAGGCCTCCATTCAATATTAAGCACTATTGTCGATATATAGATGACGTGCAGATGATCGTTTCTGGGGACACGAATGTGCGGGAGCTCCAAGCGTGGATGAATTCATGGTACACCACTATTGGCTTCACCGTGGAATCTAGTACTTCCAGTATCAACTTCTTGGATGTCACCGTGTTTGTGGAAAACCAGCAATTGCGTGTTAAATGTTATCACAAGCCCACAGACCGGAATGCACTCTTGCATTTTCAGAGCTATCACAGCCATTCATTAAAGAGGAATCTCCCCTTCTCTCAGCTGTTAAGATTAAAGCGCAATTCTACTACAGCCTCAGCTTACAACTTGGAAGCAGAATTACTCACGAGCAAGCTGAGAGAAAGGGGCTACCCGGAGGAAGTGATCCGCAGGGCCCGACAGAGGGCGGACTCCATCCCCAGGAGATCCCTGTTGTGCAAGCATGATAAACCACCTTTGGACCGTTTGGTGTGGCCCCTGATGCTTACCCCCAAAACCAGATTTTTCAAACAGATTGTGTACAGACATTGGCCATTGGTGCAGAACATCCCAGGCCTCTCGAAACCCCCATTAATTGCTAATAAGAGAAGCCGCAATATTAAAGATGTGATTGTACACTCTGGGGTGCGGGAATGGAAGCCCAAGAGCAGCCTTACACCAAAGACCCATGCATGCGGGCGATGCCAGCAATGTTCATGTGTCTATACTGAAAAAGAAATCTACATCTCGAGCATTGCACGAACAATTAAGTTCAAAGAGTTTTTCAGTTGCAAAAGTCAAAGATGTGTCTATGGGTTGGTTTGCCCTTGTGGGAGGGTCTACGTAGGTATGACCAGCCGAATGATGGGAGTTAGAGTCGGGGAGCATAAATCCAAAATTAGGAATTTTTCTGAAGATTCACCCCTTTACACCCACTTTAAAACTCAGAAGCATGGTCCCAATGACTTGCGGTTTTTCGGCCTGGAAAATGTACAAGTACCACCGCATGGGAATGTTGAGACATATTTACACAGAGCCGAAAAACGATGGATAATTTTCCTACGTAGCGAAATTCCTACCGGTTGAAACGAAGGGTTAACTGTCAGGGAGTTACTCTATTAGACCCAAGTTGGAAGCAATTAGGGTAATGACCCACCCCGCCTGTTGTGTACATGGTTATAATCCCGAGTAAGATCTGCCATACTCGCTTTTGCCATAAGCCCTTCGGCGACATGGGGATTGGTCCGCATTGAATCGGTACGTCCGAATCCTGTACTATATGTTTATATGTGGTATGCGTTACTATTGTTGTATAGAGATTGTATCACTGTTAGGGATCATTTTGATCCATTCCTTGTATAAATTTGCGAGTTGTCTTTGGGACCTTCTAGAGGCCCACCCTACTAAGGGGTTTCAAGCTAATATTTTGATGTTATGTTACAGAGTATTGATTGGCGTTTGGGTACGCTGCTGTGGGAACCAGGTGTGGGACGACACCGAGCCTTGAAAAAGACCTATTTACTGGGTCGAAACGAGTGATTGGAGCTCTCTACTAATGTGCCTCGTCGGCTGTGTACACCCACCTGTGTACTGGCATCACCCCTGCTGTCCGTCATTGCGTATGTCGCTGGAACTGGGATATTGACTGCCGGGGGTGTTAAAATCTGTGTTCCCAAACACGGCTTGTTGGAATGATATATGAATTATACTTTACCTGAACACCACGGAATTGCCAGTATTGTGAATTTGCATTTGGACTGTATGGACTGTATATATCTGGCACGTGGATGATAAAAGACGTTTGGTTTATGGACATTGAGATTGGACTCTGAATTCCAGAACACGGTAACCCCATTGGGGAAGTGACTATTATTTGCATTTACTATAGAGACCTGTTGGTCCTTGTTTTCGTTTTGTATACTGGCGCTCCCCTGTTTATGTTACATACTTGTGTAAAGGACCTGAGGCCCCATTTTGTTCCTTTTTTCCATGTCAGCCCCCAGTGAAGCATTTTGAAGGTCTTTGGAGAAGTGGCGCCTCTGCTGGCATGGCTTGGCCGGCTCTGTGTGCAGCTGGAGGAGAGGGTGGCCATGCATCTCTTCCTGCTCCAGCCCCTTCCAGCTGGCTGTTCTCTAGGGCCTAGCAAGCACTGTGTGGGGCTGGCAGCCCTTCTTGCCAAAGAGCCTCCGTCAGGCGGCATTAAAGGCCCCACCGGGCTCCAGGCGCCGCTCACAAAACACTGCCTTTTGCAGCCGATATTACGAGGCTTGCTGTTTTACGGAGCAAGGAAGCCCGTTTGCCAAGGAAACCCAATAAACGCAGAGGACATAAAGGCAGAGAAAGACCCAGCGGCCCCTTTCCAGAGAGGAAACCAAGGGGAAGACACACAGGCAGAGAGGAAGCAGAAACCCACACCTTGCCAGGTCTTTGCCTCGTCATGAACATTGGAGAAATGAAGAGAGAGAGAGAGAGAAAACGGATTACAGAGCGGGTCCAAAATTAACCAGGTAGGAATTTAAGGTGGAAAAAAATGAAATGGGTGAGACCTGGCTTGAAAACAGTTCACGTGAAAGGGATTTTGGAATCTGAGTGGCAGGCCCGGATTAATCTTTTGTGGCGCCCTAGGCCATACTTTCTAAATGCCGCCCCCCAGGGGGCGGGGCCTCTTTCGGGGGTGGGGCCACTTCCGGGGGCGGAGCTGGCGTGAGGGAAAAGGAGCCGGGGGAAGTCCCGCCCCTAGGGCGACTGATGTGGCGAGCGAGCGAGGCGGCGGGGGAAGCCACACCAGTCACCCTAGGGGCAGCAGGCTCCCCCCCCCCCGGTTCCTTCTCCCTCGTGTGGGCGGGCGCCACTCCTCCCTTCACTGAAGGGAGGAGAGGCGGAGCCGGCGCGAGGGAAAAGGAGCCAGGGGAAGTCCCGCCCCTAGGGTGACTGACGTGGGTTCTCCCGCCGCCTCCTCGCTCACCAGCGAGGCAGCGGCAGGGGAAGCCACGTAAGTCGCCCTAGGGGCAGCAGGCTTCCCGGTTCCTTCTCCCTCACGTGGGCGGGTGCCACTGCTCCCTTCACTGAAGGGAGGAGGGGCGGAGCGGCGCGAGGGAAAAGGAACCGGGAGTCCTGCCCTAGGGCGACTGACGTGGCTTCTCCTGCCACCTCCTCGCTCACCAGCGAGGCAGCGGCAAGGGAAGCCACGTCAGTCGCCCTAGGGGCAGCAGGCTTCCCCCCCGGTTCCTTCTCCCTCACGTGGGCGGGCGCCACTGCTCCCTTCACTGAAGGGAGGAGGGGCGGAGCGGGCGCGAGGGAAAAGGAACCGGGGGAAGTCCTGCCCCTAGGGCGACTGACGTGGCTTCTCCTGCCGCCTCCTCGCTCACCAGCGAGGCAGTGGCAGGGGAAGCCATGGCAGTCGCCCTAGGGGCAGCAGGCTTCCCCCCCGGTTCCTTCTCCCTCACGTGGGCGGGCGCCACTGCTCCCTTCACTGAAGGGAGGAGGGGCGGAGCGGGCGCGAGGGAAAGGAACCGGGGGGTCCTGCCCCTAGGGCGACTGACGTGGCTTCTCCTGCCGCCTCCTCGCTCACCAGAGAGGCAGCGGCAGGGGAAGCCACGTCAGTCACCCTAGGGGCAGCAGGCTTCCCCCCGGTTCCTTCTCCCTCACGTGGGCGGGCGCCACTGCTCCCTTCACTGAAGGGAGGAGGGGCGGAGCGGGCGCGAGGGAAAAGGAACCGGGGGAAGTCCTGCCCCTAGGGCGACTGATGTGGCTTCTCCTGCCGCCGCCTCGCTCACCAGAGAGGCAGCGGCAGGGGAAGCCGTCAGTCGCCCTAGGGCAGCAGGCTTCCCCGGTTCCTTCTCCCTCACGTGGGCGGCGCCACTGCTCCCTTCAGTGAAGGGAGGAGGGGCGGAGCGGGCGCGAGGGAAAAGGAACCGGGGGAAGTCCTGCCCCTAGGGCGACTGACGTGGCTTCTCCAGCCGCCTCCACGCTCACCAGAGAGGCAGCGGCAGGGGAAGCCATGTAAGTCGCCCTAGGGGCAGCAGGCTTCCCCCCGGTTCCTTCTCCCTCACGTGGGCGGGCGCCACTGCTCCCTTCACTGAAGGGAGGAGGGGCGGAGCGGGCGCGAGGGAAAAGGAACCGGGGTCTCAGTTCCTTCTCCTCACGTGGGTGGCGGCTCCCTTCACTAGAAGGGAGGAGGGGCGGAGCGGGCGCGAGGAAAAGGAACCGGGGAAGACGGGGTTTCCTGCCCGCCGCCGCGAGGGGTGGCAGGGGAAGCCACTGGCGTCCCCCAGCTTCCCTCCTCACGCCTCGAAGGGAGGAGGGGAGCGGCGCGAGGGAAAAGGAACCGGGGGGTCCGCCCTGGGCCTCCCTTCACGGAAGGAAAGAGCGGTGCCCGCCCGTGCGAGCAAGGAGGCGGCGAGGGGAAGCCACGTCAGATGCCCGAGGGGCAGCAGGACTTCCCCCGGCTCCTTCTGCCTTGCTCCTCAGTGCGCAGGCGCAGAAGCAAGCACCCGAAGATGGGATGAATTTTTTTTAAAAAAATTAAATTTGGGGGAGGGGTCCGGATCCGCTGCCAGTGTGGGTCTGAGTGGGGGGGGGGGAGGGGCGGCGATAGAGGTTGGCTTAAAGGGGGCGTAATTCCAAAGTGTGGCCTAGGGTGCAAAAAGGTGTTAATCCGGGCCTGATTGGTGCCTGTGGTCTGTTCTTACTGTTGCTACTTGGTCATTAGGCTTGGTTGATCAAGGAAAAATGGTTCAAAACTTGTTTTGGATGTAGGGGGCGATAGTGATTCGATTCTCAAATGATTCGGTTCTTCAGACTAACACGGGCAGGAAGAAATCCACTTCCAAACTGGGTTTAACATGGCTCCTGCCGAGGCCTGGATCAGGCCCGGATCAGGCCCTTTTGGCGCCCTAGGCCAAAGGCTCTGCCCCACCACTGGCCCCGCCCCCGCCTCCTCGCCGGCGCGAGGAGGAGAAAGGAAAGCCCCACCCCCGGAGCTGAAGTGGGGCCTCCCCAAGGCTCCTCCCTCCCTCCTTCCTAAAGCCACCATGCCGGCCTGAGAAGCGGCTGAAATCGCGGCTTTAGGAGGGAGGGAGGAGCCATGGGGAGGCCCCACATCGGCTCTGGGGGCGGGGCTTTCCTTCCTCCTCCTCGCGCCGGCGAGGTGGTGGGGGCAGAGCCGGGGTGGGGTGGAGTCGGGGGTGGGGGCAGAGCTGAGGGGAGCAGAGCAAAGGGGGTGGGTGGTGCTTACACCGCTGCGTGCATGCACCCTTTTTATTTGATTTGATTTGATTTGATTTTTTTTTGAATTTTTAAAAAACTTTTTTGGCGGGTCCGGACCTGCTGCCCCCCCAAAGGTGCCGCCCTAGGCCATGGCCTAGGGTGGGCTTATGGGTAATCCGGGCCTGGTCCTGCCCCAGGTCCTTATTTATTTATTTATCTATCTATCTATCTATTGCATTTTTATCCCGTCCTTTTCAATCCCCAAAGGGGGACTTCCGGGTGGCTTACATTGAGCCCCATTTAGAGGCTATTTCAACAGTTGCGATAAAATCACAACATATACACAACATAGTAAAACATCATAATTAAAATCAGATGCAATCATCAATTAAAAACAGAAACCAGCCTTGCCAGTCTTAACGCCAATGGACCCGGGGCAGGAGCCGTGCTAACCCAGTTTGGATGCGGCTGCCTTCCCGCCACGTCAGAACTGGGGAGGCAGGAACACATTATTGCAGACCTTGCTAGGAACACTGAAACACTCTGTGACCCATTTAACGACATCCATGCTGGACAGCGCTTCAAATACACACATTGTCACATAGCCAGCTTTAAAACACACACACTCTATTAAATCTCCCACTAAATTAAACACAGCACCAACAGTCTCTTGTTCTCTTCAGCTTCTGTGAGGTCCTTGCAGGGGAGACACAATCCGAGCCCTCCCGACAGATTGCCATCTAGCCTGTGTTTAAATTGTTAATAAATTACCCTGTTTTTATGATAGAAGCAATTAGGAATGATATAACCTAGGAACAAAAACGATGTCACATAGTGTTATCTTCCTCAACTATCGGATTTGCCCTCATGAGCTCCTTCCATAGATGTATTTTATTTATTTACTAGCTGTACCCGGCACGCGTTGCTGTGCCCTGTTTAGGAGATGCGAGAAAGTCTGAGTATGTAAGGGTTGGAATTGATGTGACTTATGGTCTTGGTGGGGTCATGGCTGTGTCGTTGTGGGTTGTTCTGGTGGGTGGGATGTTGAAGTCCTGGGGAGTTGTCGGTGTGTGGTGTTGCTGGCGTTCTGCAGAGCTTGTGGATATACAATGTTTTTTGTCTTTCCGTCTGCTGTGTTGATGTAGAGCAGTGTTTCTCAACCTGGGGGTCGGGACCCCTGGGGGGGGGGTCGCAAGGGGATGTCAGAGGGGTCACCAAAGACCATAAGAAAAGACAGTATTTTCTGTTGTTCATGGGGGTTCTGTGTGAGAAATTTGGCCCAATTTTATCATTGGTGGGGTTCAGAATGCTCTTTGATTGTAGGCGAACTATAAATCCCAGCAACTACAACTCCCAAATATCAAGTATCTTTTTCCAAACTGTACCAGTGTTCATATTTGGGCATATTACCAAGTTTGGTCTAAATCCATTATTGTTTGAGTTCACAGTGCTCTCAGGATTTAGGAGAACTACAACTCCCAAACTCAAGGTCAATGCCCGACAAACCCTTCCAGCATTTTCTATTGGTCATGGGAGTTCTGTGTGCCAAATTTGGTTCAATTCCATCATTGGTGAAGTTCAGAATGCTCTTTCATTATAGGTGAACTATAAATCCCATCAACTACAACTCCCAAAGAACATAATCAACCCCCCCCCCCCATATTCAAATGTGGGCACATTGGATATTTGTGCCAAATTTGGTCCAGTGAGTGAAAATACATCTGGCATATCAGATATTTACATTACTATTCATAACAGTTGCAAAATTTAGTTATGAAGTAGCAATGAAAATAATTTTATGGCTGGGGGTCACCACAACATGAGGAACTGTATTAAGGGGTCACCGCATTAGGAAAGTTGAGAACCACTGATGTAGAGGTTCTGTGGTTTCCCAACTCTGGAGCACGCTACGTAGAGTTGTCCGTGGGAGAAGCATTCTGTGTCAAGGTCTATGCCACAGATTTGTAGTGTTTGTCCTTGAGTCTTGTTTATGGTGATGGCAAAAGCTAGTGTAGTGCAGTGTGTTTCTGTTCTGGCGTTTGTTCTGCCCTTTTTTGTGTGATGTATGTAGCGTTGCGAGTGTGTCGTCCGATGCTGTTCTTTTTAGGAGGCATGGCTTGTCTTTTGGGTCAGCTTATGCCTGTGTGGAAGGAAGGAATGGCATACAAATGGGTTGAGCAGTAGACGCAAGGTTGTGTTATGTGCGTATTGTGTTGTGTGTAGGTATTACTTTTTTGGTGAGTTAGTGAGTGTGTGGTGGCATTGTGGGTGGTAGTATGTTGTGGAATGCTTGTGTGGGTGGGGTGTTTTGGGTGTTTGTGTGTGTTTGTAGAGTATCGATGCAGTGTTGTGTTGTGGTTGGAATATAGGTGGAGTTGGTTTTTGTTTGTGGTGGTGGTAGGTGTTGTGTGTGCGGGGTCCCGTAAGGTTGGGGGGATGGGTTGTGATAGGAAGTTGTGTTGTGTTGTGTGGGTAGGAATTGCTGGAGTATTGTGCCTGGGACGTGTGTGTATTTGGAGGTGTGTGTGGTGGTGAGTAGTGAGTGCAGTCCTGGGTTTTGTGTTGGGGAAGTTGTCAGGTATTTGTGGGGTGTATTTTGTGTGTGTTGTGGTGACATAGTTGTCTTAGTCTGGCTGTGTGCTGGTTGTGATGCAGACGGGGTGTTGCTTTTGCCAGTGGTGTTTGTTGTGTATTTTGTTTGGGGTGGGTTTTTGTGTTGCAGGATTTTTTTTGTGTGGGTTTTGCAAGTTTGTGTGGGAGTTGAAGTCCAAAAGACCTAGAGCAGGGCTGTCCAACTTCTACCGGCCCAGGGGCCTGAATTCCGGTCACTGATGACCTGGGGGGCCGAAGGGTCTGCCCCCGGCCCCGCCCCCGGCCCCGCCCTCGCCCCGACTCCAATTTACTTACAATTCATAAGAGGCATCCATACAATCAAATATAATCTTTTACTAAGGGGAAATGCAGGGAGGGAATACATAAGGGGCATCCATACACAATTACATAATAATAACATAAAGGTTAGCCTACCTTCCCAAACGCGCAGGATCCAGGAGACCACGAGCAGAGGCGACGACCGACCGAGGCAGCAGCCGAGAAGGTCCAAATCGCGTCTGCGTGGGCCGCAGGGATTAAGTAGCCGAGATTTCGGCAACAGGAGTATTGCGAGACTACGGAAGACACACGGGATTTCGCTCTCAACGCAGGCGTGATCTCGCGTTGAGAGCGAATCCCGTGTGGCTTCCCGTAGTCTCGCGATACTTGCCCGGAACCCAGAAGTGGGTAATTTTTTAAAATATTATAATTTAATTTATTTTTTATTTTTATTTTTTATTTAAAAAACTTAGGGGGCCGCAGGGAAGGGGCTGGGGGGCCTTATACGGCCCTCGGGCCGCCAGTTGGACAGCCCTGACCTAGAGGAAGGGTCTAATTTGGCCTATAGTTTTAGAAAGCGAGAGGGATGATGTTTGAATAGCTGCTGGAAAAGTTCTCTTTCTTTCTATATTTTTAAATATCTCATTCATCTTTTCCTTTGTTTACATATTTGTAATTTTATCGTACTTGGAAGCACGTTTTAGTAGTAGTAATAGTAATAATCATGGTGATGAGAATGACCTCCTGGTTTTTGCTGGGCACACTTAACACGCCTGAGCACATGCCACTGCGGTCTGAGCAGCAGCGGCGTCAGGAATTCATGACCAGAAAACTGACGCAGAGTGAGAAGGAGGGCGGAAGGAAACCATTCCCAGCGCTTGCCTTCCTGTCACGAGGGCAGAAAGGAAACAGATTTCTCTGTTGGCTTTGGCATGATTTTCCTAAGCCCCCGGAAATGATCGGCATCGAATGTCGGAGTGTATCTTCCACTTGCCCATCAATCCAAGAAACAACAGATTTTCCAAGACTGGCTTCAGGGCTGGCACAGAATCCGCAAATGCTGTGGACCAACCTGAGAGCAAGGCCTTCCCTCCTTCCTCTTGGGACTCCTGTGTGGCCAAGGTGGGCCCACGGCTCGATGCCTGGATCTACTTGGCCCACGGCTGGGGATTTGCTGTGCTTCCACTTCCACTGCAGCTCTGCAAGCAGCTCTGCAGCGCCTGACATCCTGCTTTACAGCAGCTGCAGAGGTCTTTGGGCTGAAGAAAACGGAAGTCCTCTACCAGCCCACACCACAGGAAGAACACCATCATCCCCACGTCACCATAGGCACATCTGTGCTCAGGTCCGTCCAGCAGTTCACCTCCCTGGGAAGCATCATCTCTTCAGACGCCAGGATTGATAAAGAGAGAGATCACAGATTAGCAAAGGCATAGAGTGCATTCGGAAGGCTTCACAAAAGAGTCTGGAGCAACAAGCACCTGAGGCAAAGCACCAAAATCAGTGTGCACAGAGCTATCGTACTGTCTATTCTCCTATATGGGTCTGAAGCATGGGTCATCTATCGCCAACACCTACGACTCCTCGAACGCTTTCATCAGCGCTGTCTTCGCACAATCCTAAATATACACTGAACCGACTATGTGACGAATGTTGCTGTCCTTGAGCAAGCAGGGGTCACCAGCGTTGAGGACATGCTTTTGAGAACACTGGGCAGGGCAGGTCTCTAGGATGGAGGACCACCGCCTCCCAAAGAGTGAACTCGCCACGGGTCAGCGCAAGAGAGGCGCCCCCAAAGAAGAGAGATAAGGACTCCCTGAAACAGCACCTCAGGCTCGGCCAGATTGATCACCAACAATGGTCCACATCGGGAGGCGTGGAGACACACTACCCACAATGCTGCGGCCTCTTTCAAGAAAACACGTTGAACGGGCCTTGAAGAGAAACAACAACGCAGAAAGAACCGTAACTTGGAAACAACATCACCCAAGGAGACTTTCTGCTGTGCTTTCTGCGACCGGACTTGCCTATCTCAGATTGGCCTTTTGAGTCATCAAAACGGGATGAGTCCTTCCGCTTGTCACATAGTCAATCCAGTGTATGAGTTCTTCCTGAATCTGAATCTTGACCCATGTTTCAGACCCATAGAAGAAAAGCCACTACTACTAGTAAGTCAATCTGTGCTGTGCTGGGAAGAAATCCCTAAATTGAAGTTCTGTTGGTTAAAGCAGTCTTTCTCAACCAGTGTGCCCTGGCACACTAGTGTGCCGTGACGGACCTCCTGCTGTGCCGCGAGAAAAGCTCTCTGCCCCCCTTCCTCCCCCCCTCCTGCCAAACTCCTGCTGCTTGGGGGAGGAGGAAGGGCCGGGCAGTGGCGAAGGGCCGGGCCGGCCTTTGGCCGTTCCCCAGCCAGCCTCCAATCCGCCATGACTCCCGCCCCGCTCGCTGAAGCTGCGTGGAGGAGCCCCGCCCACTGAAGCCCATCCCCCGCTCATGCTCCCCCTCTGTAGGAGAGCTGTAGCTGGGGGGAGGGGGCGGGAAATGGCGCGGTCTGGCTCTGCCCCCTCCCACGGCTTTGGCACTCCCAGCAGCTGCTCCAGCCTTGAGGGGACAGTGCCAAGCCAGCATTGTGCTGGCTCTGGCACCGCTGGCTTGGCAATGCCCCCTCAGGCTGGAGCAGCTGCTGGGAGAGCTGAAGCTGGGGGGTAGGGGTGGGGCATGGCACAGCCTGGCTCCGCCCCTCCCTGGCTTCGCACTCCCAGCAGCTGCTCCCAGCAGGCCACCAACCCCCAGCTGTTCTTTACTGTGTTAGAGTGTCATTTTGTGTCATTTTGGTTGGTGGTGTGCCCCCGGATTTTTTTAATGTTAAAAGTGTGCCGTGGCTCAAAAAAAGGTTGGGAAACACTGGGTTAAAGACATTCAATGAGATTGCAGTTGTGGCTTTAAAAAAAATCAGTGGGTGGACAACCCCTTCTTTTGTTGTGAATGGGCGTTCGAATGCGGCTGCGGCTGCTGCGGGACCCACCAAGAAAAGCGTGAAGCAGAAGGAGGGCAGGGTTTCCTCCCCATTACGGCTGCTTAGCGATGCAAATGCTGGCTTTCATCTCCTTAATGCCTTACCAACGAAACAGAGCTTCTGCGAGCCTCTTAGTTTTCCATTCCCAGGGCGATCCAACCCTGCCCTGCAACTGGCAATTAGGCACTTTTCTTTGGCAGCGCCAGGAACTCGCAACACGGCCGTTTGAAAGGTGAGTGTCGCCTCCGTGTTAATGAGGGCCTGCCACTGCGCTGCTCATTTAGGGACTCTGTTCAGTGATGCGTCCAGCCCAGCTGTCGGGGAGCCCCTTCAAAGGCCTCGGGCCTCCCTCGGACCGCATTCGAACCGCCATCATTGCTTATCATTGCCTGCGGCCATTGCAGGGGGGGGGGGGAGCAAGTGTCGCCGTTGCCTGCCATCCTAATTAAACCCTTGGCTTTTCGGAGATGAACAGGTGCGTCAGCACTTTGGTTACAGCAGCACATCTCTTCTCTTCCTTGCATCGAGAAATTCAAACGAATGCGTCGTCAGGATCACGGCTCACAGGTGTCTGTCTACAGGGCGGCTACCTGCTCACAATGCTTTGGAAATCGGAGATACCTCGGAACGAGCCTGGGAATTGAACGGCATTTCCATGGCCACGGCAGCTCCGCGTTGTCTTCAACTGCCGGCCCATGAACTGTACTTTCTAGATCTCTTTTCTCTGACAACAGGCCCTGACATCATGTGGAAACAAGGCCGTTCTGACTGTAAGGCTTAACAATGGTAACAGGTGGTTGCAGGTTTTTCGGGCTATATGGCCACGCTCTAGAACAGGGGTGGGCAACCTATGGCCCGCGGGCCGGATGCGGCCCAGCGGCCGATTCTGTCCGGCCCAGGGAGAAGGGCATCAGGGGCGGGGCCAAGAGGAAGGGGTGCTGCTGCTGCCTTCCCATCACGGGCTCTGTGGGGCCTGTGTCGGCAGAAAGGCCGGAGGAGCGGCAGCTTTGTAGTGCCTGCCATCCCTGGAGGCGATCCGTACCTGCAGCGGGAGCAGTCGGCGACCTGCGGCGGCTGATCGCCCTGGGGACCCGGAAGACTTGATCGTCTTCCGGGACGCCAGGGCTATCAGCCGCCTCAAGTCGCTGACTGCTCCCCTGCAGACCCGGATCGCCTCCAGGGATGGCAGGCACTCCATAGCAGGGCGATCAGCTGGGGAATGGATGGGGGTGAGAGCGGGCGGAGGCCTGCAGCCTCCGATCGCCTGCTGTGCTGCTCTGCTCTCCTCTGCTCTGCTCTGCTGCGGTTGCAGCTGGGTGCGCTTTGCCACCCTCTGGGCTGGGTCCATTGGGCCATTCCATCTTGGTTCTCACCTTGTCTTCTTGAATTGAATTGAATTGAATTTAAGTGGTTTTTATTTTATTTTATTATTTTATAATAATTTTAATAAAAATATAAATAATATTATAATATAATAAAAAATATAATATAATGTTATATTATAATTTCAATATATTATAATGTCTATATATATACTATAATATAATAATTATGATATTAATACTAATAATATATTCATATTTCTTGATATATTAATATGTTAATATTAATGATGTGTAATATATATAGTAAATATAGTAAATAAATAAATAAATAAGATTAGAATGTAGTTCCGCCTTTTAGGTGCGGCCTTCCATAAAAAAATTTGGCTCTCGTGTGGCCCCTTGGACAAAAATAATTGCCCACCCCTGCTCTAGAAGCATTCTCTCCAGATGTTTCGCCTGCATCTATGGCAGTGAGGTCCTCACACCCTCTGAGGATGCCTGCCATAGATGCAGGCGAAACATCAGGAAAGAATGCTTCTAGAACATGGCCATATGTCGTGATCCCTACCTGGAAGGCTAGGAAAAGCCTGTAAAAGTAGGCCCAAGACAGTGGCAGCCACCTTAGGAAGATGCTATGGGGGTATCCACTTTAGGATTCTCTTTTCCACAAGGGGGCGTGCCTAAAGAGCAGCCTGAAGGGAAATGAGGGAGTTAGGATTGTCTGGTAGGAAAGGGGGCGGAGCCTAACTTGGGAAAAGAAAAAGAAATGCCCTGAAGAGGAGGTGTTTTGAAATCTGACAGCAGAGGGAAGGGCCCCAAAGGGGAGAAAGGGCCTTCTTTCACAGGGGGAAAGGGCCGGGGCCTGGCAGGAGGGCCCTCGGAGGAAGGAAAGGCAGGCGGGATTCCGTGAGGGACTCCCTCGCCAGCCTTCCTCCCAAATGTCAAGGTCTATTTCCCTCAAACTCCATCTGTGTTCACATTTGGGCATATTGGGTATTCATGCCAAGTTTGGTCCTGATCCAACATTGTTTGAGTCCACAGCGCTCTCTGGATATAGGTGAACTACAACTCCAAAACCCAAGGGCAATGCCCACCAAACTCTTATAGCATTGTCTCTTGGTTATGGGAGTTCTGTGTGGGAAGTTTTTGTCTTTCTGCCATTCCTGCCAGGATATCTCTGTTGTGTTCATCGAAACAGGCCCAGGTTTCACACTGAGTGTATAAATACATTTACAAACATATTAACTATATGTATGACTGTGTTAGAGTGCCATTTTGGTTGGTGGTATGCCCCAGGATTTTGTATATGTAAAAAATGTGCCGCTGCTCAAAAAAGGTTGGGAAACACTGCTCTACAGATTGAAAACAGCTGATGTGACGCCTGGATGGGGTGTTGTCCTTGCCTTGCCCTTGACTGCAATTTCAGAGGGAAGGCTACAGAAGGGGGACGGCACTGTTGTGTAACCAGAAGTGCTGCTCGTATCATTGATACATGCGTGGCATTTTCTTTTTTTAAACCCACAAAGAAATCATAACTCCACAGAGCTTTGAGTGCTCAATCCTACACTTAAGAGGACCAAAGGTACGGGGCCTTATCACGCTGCTCCAGCCAGCCCTCGGAGGACATCTGACTCACGACGCTCTCTATTGCACCCAATTGTGCTCTCAAAGTGACATTTTTATTGTTTTTACCACATTAATGGTGTATTACTTACTCCTGTCCCTGTCCCCTTGCCTTGTGCAATTTTGTGTGATTATAACCTTAGTAGCAGAACAATGGCAAAACGTATTATGGTGTTATGAGGACGTAACAGCAAACAAACCAACAAAACCAGAAGAAAAGGTTTATTTAGCGCATTTCCATTGCTCCCATTAATGCAGTGTTTCTCAACCTTCCTCAGGCCGCGACCCCTTAATACAGATCCTCATGTTGTGTTGACCCCCAACCATAACATCATTTTCGTTGCTACTTCACCACTGTAATTTTGCTCCTGTTATGATTAATCGTCATGAGTCAAAAATAGTGCGGGGTTGCTTTAAAGAATGAAAGCAACGAAGAGAACTAAGAAGCAATGATAATGATATAACTTTGTATTTTTGTGTATATCACCAAACATACAAATGCAACATGCAATGCAATATTTGGAGCACAAGTAAATAACCTAATAGAGACCCTACATGGGTAAAGAGACGCCAACATTATCATAGTGCATAAAAGCATTCATATCTCTGAATAGAGAGTCCCATGAGAGAGTTATTTCGCAAATAATATGATAAAGTCCACCTTCTTCAAGGAGAAAATATAAGGAATAATGTCCAGTAGCAGCGAAGTACTCTCACAGCGGCCGACGATCTCGTGGATGCGTGCGCTGAATCGCAGCCAGTTTACAGGCTTTCTAGATCAGGGGGCTTGGCGGCGGCGCTCAATGTATTAGCAACAAATCCAGACAATATATGCAATACAATACATCAGAATGGGTAAATTTTCCCACATTTACCCATTCTGATGTATTGTATTGTATATATTGTCTAGATTTGTTGCTAATACATTGAGCGCCGAAAGACGCCCCCCTGTCTAGAAAAAGCCTGTAAACGGCGAACGATTCAGCGCACGCATCCACGAGATCGCCGGCCGCTGTGAGAGTACTTCGCTTGCTACTGGACATTATTCCTTATATTTTTCTCCTTGAAGAAGGTGGACTTTATCATATTATTTGCGAAATAATCTCTCATGGGACTCTCTATTCAGAGATATGAATGCTCTTTATGCACTATGATTATGTTGGCGTCTCTTTTACCCATGTAGGGTCTCTATTATGGAATTGAATTGAGCTCAGAAATATAGCGTTGCATGTGGCATTTGTATGTCTGGTGATAGACACAAAAAATACAAAATTATATCATTATCATTGCTTCTTAGTTCTCCTCGTTGCTTTATTATTAATCGTCATATCAATATCTGATATGCAGGATGTATTTTCATGCACTGCCCCAAATTTGGCACAAATACCTGATACACCGACATCTGAACACTAGTAGTGTTGTAAATCAGATGCCAATTAGAGCCAAGCCCAGATGTAAAGGGGGGGGGGACAGCGTTCTGGTGGCCATCTCGGATGACATCCGCCGCCAATTAGACAAGGGAGGTTCAGCAGTTCTGGTGCTGCTCGATCTCACCGCTGCCTTTGATACGGTGGACCACGATCTGCTGATTCAACAGCTAGTCGCCACGGGAATTCAAGGATCAGCCATAACTTGGTTCAACTGGTTCTTGCGAGGACGCAGCCAACGAGTAGAATGGCTAGGCCAAACACCTGGAAAATCCCTTCTTGAGTGTGTACCCCAAGGCGCCATATTATCACCTACGCTGTTCAACATCTATGTCCGGCCTCTCGCTGGACTAGTCCGGAGCTTTGGGCTGGAATGTTACCAGTATGCCGACGACACTCAGCTCCTCCTAAAGCTGGAACCTGGAGCAACCTCGGTGCCTGACAACTTTGCCCAGTGCCTGGGAGCAGTCACGAGATGGCTACGGGCCCACAAACTGAAGGTAAATCCAGCAAAGACTGAAATTTTGTGGCCGGGCCGCCCATCAGAACTTGTCAACCCACTGCCACCCTTCGAAGGGGAACCACTGACTCCATCTTCCACTGTGAAGAGCCTCGGTGTCATCCTGGGCTCTAACATGACGATGGAGGCCCAGATCGCCTCCACGAGCAAAAGGGCCTTCTTCCACCTACGTCAAGCGAAGCAACTGGCACCCTATCTGCCAACGAAGGCGTTAGCCACGGTAATC
The DNA here is from genome assembly GCA_030556195.1 of Anolis apletophallus. Taxonomy (NCBI): domain Eukaryota; kingdom Metazoa; phylum Chordata; class Lepidosauria; order Squamata; family Anolidae; genus Anolis; species Anolis apletophallus. The sequence continues at coordinate 5,812,431 of JARBWK010000021.1, forward strand.
CATGCTACGGTTACATCAAGGCTGGATTATTGCAACGCTTTATATGTGGGTCTGCCTCGGTCAGTAACTCGCAAGATCTAGATCGTGTAAAATGCTGCCGCTAGGCTTCTCACAAAAACACCAATGAGATGTCACATAGCGCCATCCTTACAGCATTTGCACTGGCTGCCGGTCGAGTACAGAATCCTTTATAAGACCCTGACCCTGACATTTAAGGCCTTGCGGGGCCAGGGTCCTACATACCTAAGAGACCGTCTGATACCACCCATCCATCTGAGAGCACCACAGCCAGCCTACGAGAACCTTTTCTGTGTCCCAGGTCTGAGGGAGGCTCAACTGGAGTCCATGAGACAGAGATCTTTCTCCATTGTGGCCCCTGTCCTGTGGAACTCTCTGCCGCCAGACCAAAGAGCCACCCTCGACTTGCCTCCATTTCTGGCAGCACTTAAGACATGGCTATTTAGAAGAGCATATGCATGAGTGACAATCAGTGACTGGAATTTGTCTATTCCAATATTTTAACATTTTAATATTTAATATTTTAATACTTTAGTTTGTAAATGCCAAGCTGTGTAAGTCGCCCGGAGCACATTTGTGGAGGGCGACTCATAAATAATAAAATTAGTTAGTTAGTTAGTTAGTAACAAAAGGTTTATTATACAAGGAATGGGAAAGCGACTAACAACAACCTAGACAAACCAGCAAAAACCCACAAAAGTCTAGGGAAAGCCCAAAAAAACCACTGCAGGAGAAGCCAAAACAAACTCAGGACGTCCTCTGTGACGTCCTTCGTGGGGCGATCCAAAAACGTCGTCTGTAACCGGTCTGAAGTCAAGGGCAGGAGAATGACGGAGGAAAGCGAGGAGACAGTCCAAGGTCCAACAGGAGAGAAGATCCAGTGGAGTCAAACCCCGCCACTAGGAACACACAGCTGTAGGAGTAGTCACGAACACGATACCAGGAAGCAGGATGCCAAGGTAACAGGGCGTCAAGGTATCAAGGTAACAGGATACCAGACACAACTCCTTGCCTGCCGCAAGGAGTCATTTCCCAAGCCCACAATTTATAACCCTAAAGATCAGACTTGTCTGAGTCACACCCTTCCAGCTCAGGCGAAGCAGCTGCATTCCTCTCTGCAGCTGACAGCCTTTGAGAGTCTCTCCAGGTCTCCCAGCGCTTCTCAAAACTTAGTGTTTCCCAGTCATTCTTAGAAGTTTCAGAAGGCCAGTCTTTGTCACTGTCAAACTGTCAAACGTGTCACTATTGGAGTCAGCATTACATACATCCTGAACTTATTTTACCAGAGTCCAATCTAGCTCTGTGTCTGTAGCAACCCAGCCTCCAGTTCTGCCGGGGGGGGGGGGGGTCTGGGGCCGCCCCGGGGGTCCCAATTGCTTTGGACACGATGGATGGGGATACAGGTGAAGCGGATGATGGGGCCGATGGGTTTGCATCTCCTACAGACAGTTTGCAATGGGAGGACGATTGGCCTGAGGCTTACGAGGATGGGGAAGGTCAGTCTGACCCCGATTCAGATAACTCGTATGAGAAGCCAGGTGGCCGAGGTTCCCAAGAGCGTATCTGGGAACCAGCGGGGGATGAGTTGATGGAAACTGAAAGGGAGGAAGTTTCTCAAGAAGATAGCGAGCCAGCTGCGGCTCGGCCGGGAAGGAGTTTTGACCGCAGACGAAGCATTGAGGCCAATAGAAAGGAATGGAGGCGAAGCCTAGAGCGGCGCTGGTCTCACAAAGGAGGGGATTAAATATACGTTCCGTGGGAACGGTTCCTCAGTTGGTTGGCCACTTCTGATCTGAAGGGAGTGAAGCGACCTGGTTCCTGAAAGCCATAGTTTGGCTACCTTGCCAAGAGTTACCTTGGACCTTGTATTTTCATGGACATTGCCTTGTTTAATTCCACGGATTACTCTGCCTGATTGAACCTTGCTTTGTTTTTATGGACCTTTGCATTTGATTGATTCTTCATTTTTGACCTTTGGATACTAATTGCTTTTCTCATTACTTTTTGGACATTACATCTTTTCCACCTGTTTTTACTTATTCAATAAATAGTTAATTGACTCTCGTCTCTGTGTGCGTAATTAAGGGGCCGGGCCTAGTCCCAGTATTGTGACAGTATCACTCTCTTCTGACTCAAGTTCCACATCTCCATGAAAACCCTCAAAGGACTCTGAATCACTGGGAGATGTAAGTATCTGCCGGACTCTTTTCCTCTGCTCTAACTCATCAATGCTGGAATTGCTGGCATTCCTCTGAATTCGGACTCCAGCGTCTGAAGTATCACCAGCCCCTCCCAACCGCATGCTACTCCCAGCTGGTGATAACTCAGCGTCTTCTACAGCTCTGCTATCAGACGTCGCCGAGGGACGAATTACAAGTAGAGTTGGGGAGTTGTAGTTGCTGTAATTTGGGAGTTGTAGTTGCTGGGATTCATAGTTCACCTACAATCAAAGAGCATTCTTCCCCCCCACCAACGATGGAATTGAACCAAACTTGGCACACAGAACTCCCATGAGCAACACAAAATACTGGGTTTGGTGGACATTGACCTTGAGTTTTGGAGTGGTAGTTCACCTACATCCAGAGAGCACTGTGGACTCAAACTATATTGATCTGGACCAAATTTGGGACAAATACTCAATATGCCCAAATGTGAACACCGGTGGAGTTTGGGGGGAAAAAACAGACTTGACATTTGGGAGTTGTAGTTGCTTGGATTTATAGTTCGCCTACAATCAAAGGGCATCCTGAACTCCATCAACAATAGAATTGGGCCAAACTTCCCACACAGAACCCTCATGACCAACAGAAAATATTGTGCTTTCTGATGGTCTTTGGTGACCCCTCTGGCACCCCCTCATGATCCCCCGAGGGAATTATGGGAGTTGAAGTCCAATACACTTGGAGGACCGAAGTTGGCCCATGCCTGAGGTAGCCTCAATTTACTTCCCATTGGAACCCACTTTACAAGCTACCCATCTGATGCTCCCAAAGGTGGATTTCGGGCTCCTTTGTAGTTGTGCCAATCATGCCTCTTGAAAGCCTGCCTAGTTTGGCCTTGCCCCAAATCTCAGGGTTGGCCCAGCGTGCCAAACTTTGATTGATTCCAATGAAGAGATGTAGAGATTGGAGGCGGGATCGGAGATTGACTCATTGCTTCGTTGTCCAAGGAAGCTTGCCAGGGGAGGTTTCCCAGGCCAGGCATAAATCACAGCCACAGCGTGGACATTTCACAGGCATTTAGTGCGATTGATTGGCGTAATAAATGATGATCCCCGATCTTATTCGTTCAAAAGTAATGTACAGTTTGTGATTGGTGCACGGCATGATGGGAAACTATCTGACTGACTCCTACGGCTCCCAGAATGTCTCAGGACTACAGGAAGTCATCCAAAGGCGCCTCCCCGCCATGCCGCTGGCAAGGACCCTCCTACGCTGGCCATCCGGAGCCTCTCCATGCCGGAGCCTGGGGCACTCCAAAGCCGCCGCTCCAAAGGGATGTCAGGCATGCCAAAGCCGCCACGATGGGATGGCGGCAGCGGCACCCCTTCTTCTTGGCCCCGCCCCCGACGCCCTTCTCCCTGGGCCGGACAGAACCGGCCAGGGGGCCGCATCCGGCCCGCGGTCCGTAGGTTGCCCACCCCTGGTCTACTCTCATATGTTCCTCAGAGATCTCTTTGATCCAAGGATCACAACCTCTTGCAGATCCCTTCCCTATGAACTATCCATCTGTCATCATCTAGGCCAGGGCTGTCCAACTGCCGGCCCTGCAGGTGTTTTGGACTTCAACTCCCAGAAATCCTAGCCAGTTTACCAGCTGTTAGGATTTCTGGGATTTGAAGTCCAAAACACCTGGAGGGCCGGCAGTTGGACAGCCCTGATCTAGCCCAGTGTTTCCCAACCTTTTTTGAGCTGCGGCACACTTTTTACATTTGCAAAATCCTGGGGCACACCACCAACCAAAATGACACAAAATGACACTCTAACACAGTCATACATAGAGTTATTATGTTTGTAAATGTATTTATACACTCAGTGTGAAACCTGGGCCTGTTTCGATGAACACAACATAGATATTCTGGTAGGAAGGAAGAAAGACACAAACTTCCCACACAGAACTCCCATAACCAAGAGAAAATGCTATAAGAGTTTGGTGGGCATTGACCTTGGGTTTTGGAGTTGTAGTTCACCTATATCCAGAGAGCACTGTGGACTCAAACAATGTTGGATCAGGACCAAACTTGGCATGAATACTCAATATGCCCAAATGTGAACACAGATGGAGTTCAGGGGAAATAGACCTTGACATTTGGGAGTTGTAGTTGCTGGGATTTATAGTTCCCCTACAATCAAAGAGCTTTCTGAACCCCACCAATGATAGAACTGGGCCAAACCTCCCCCACACAGAACCCCCAGGAGGCAAGAGGAGGTCTCTACTTCGGGAAAGGGAGGCGGGCCTTCCCAATGCATGGAAAGGGAGAGACCAAGTAGACAACGGGTGGGGAGGGGGGTGGTTGTAATTTTGTGCCTTTATCGAGGTAGGTTTCTTAGGGTTTTTATACTTCAACACACTACACTCTCCCACCCCCCCTCCTGGAGGTTTCAATTTCCCATGGCACACCTGAAGATCGCTCACGGCACACTAGTGTGCCCCGGCACACTGGTTGGGAAACACTGATCTAGGCAGAGGGCCTTCTCTGTTGTAGCACCGAGCCTATGGAACACCTTGCCATCCGAAGTCCGAGCAATCACGGAGCTGCTGGCCTTTCAGAAAGCCTGCAAAACAGTGCTTTTCCGACAGGCATTTGACCTCTAGCCACCCCTTGGTTATGGACTAACACTGTTAAGCTGTTTTAATTGTTCAATGTTGATATTGGCAAGCATAGCCAGAAGTTTTGGATTGGGGTGCTACCAATATGCAGATGACACCCAGCTTCTGCTGAAGCTTGAGCCAGGCGTAACATCGGTGCCTGAGAACTTCAGACAAGGACTAGAGGCAGTGACCAGATGGCTCTGCTCATACAAACTCAAGATCAACCCATCAAAGACAGAGATTCTATGGCCGGGATGCCCAGAGCCACCCATTCCGCTGCCTCTCTTTGAGGGAGAGCCGCTGATCCCGGCCGCGTCGGTGAAGAGCCTCGGTGTGATACTAGACTCGAGACTCTCGCTGGAGGCCCAGGTTGCTGCGACAAGTAAGGGAGCTTTCTTCCACCTACGCCAGGCACGTCAACTGGCACCTTACCTTCCATCAGATGCGCTGGCTACGGTGGTCCATGCCACAGTGACATCACGGCTGGACTACTGTAATGCCTTGTACGTGGGGTTGCCGCAGTCAACCACTCGTAAAATCCAGCTAGTGCAGAATGCAGCCGCCAGACTCCTCACCGGGACACCGCTGAGATGCCATATCGCACCATCTCTACAGCGCCTGCACTGGCTGCCAGTCGAGCTCAGAGCCATCCACAAGATCTTGTCGCTTACCTTTAAGGCCCTCCATGGCGCCGGCCCAGCCTATTTAAAAGACCGCTTGTCCGAACCAGCTCATTTAAGGTCACCGCGTTCAGGAAACAGGGACCTTCTCCGCATCCCAGGTGTGAGTGAGGCCCGCCTCGACACCACGAGACGGAGAGCCTTTTCCATCGCGGCCCCTGTTCTTTGGAACTTGATGCCGGCGGATCAGAGAGCCATCCGGGACATGCCCCAGTTCCTGACCGCACTGAAGACCTGGCTCTTCCGAAAGGCTTACGGCTAAGGACACCCTCCAGACTTGGCCTGAGTTACTGGAACTATTTTAATTAATCTTCCTATTCTTTTAGCTTTTAACTATTGAACTCTTTTATGTGTTTTATGTGTAAGTCGCCCGGAGCACTGACGTGGAGGGCGACTCATAAATAATAAAATCAATCAATCAATCAATATTGTATGGTTTTACCATTTTATGATATAGGTCGATGTACTGTAAACCGCTCTGAGCCAAATTGGAAGGACGGTGTACAAATCGAAACAACAAATAAAATAAAATAAATATTCCTCCAAGGGAATTTTGCCTGTGTGAAGCACCCACAGGGACCCATCTTCCTGAAGCTTGGTCTCACTGCTCATGTTCTCTGCCTGCTTTGTGAACCCGCCAGCCTAACCCAGGAGGGAGGGGAAACTCTGGCGATGGTGCCGACCGTTCTTCCTCAGCGTCCTTTAAAGAGCGAAGCCGTCCTGACAGCCCTGCAAGGGCACCGTTCTAAGGCAGAGAGTGTCGGCTGCTCCTTGGTTGCCGTGGCAACAGATTCTGGGATGGAGTGACCCCCTCCCAGGCTGCCGTTCTCCTCTTGAGCAAGGCTGTATGCGCGAGCATGTTCACATGCAAACAGAGGAAAAGCCATTGGGTTGTCACCCACAAAATGACCCGGAAGCTCAGGCTGGTGCAGAATTCTGCCACCCGACTCCTGTCTGGAACACCAGCTGGCAGTCACATAACACCCGCCTTGCAGGACCTGCACTGGTGGCTACCAATTGAGCACCGGATCACTTTCAAAGTGTTGGTACCTGAGGGACCATCTCTCCCCCTATTGCCCAATGAGATCACTGCGGTCAGAGGGTGCCAACCTTTTAGACGCTCCCTCGGCGAGGCTTGTGCGTCTGACAGCAACCCGTAGGAGGGCGTATTCCGTCATTGCACCCACTCTGTGGAACGCCCTCCCAGCGGAAATACGCGCTATTCAGGACTTGCTCCCCTTTAGACGGGCCTGCAAGACCCATCTCTTTTGCCAGGCTTTCGACCTGTAGACCTTGCCCTCCACAGCCAGGCATGTAGCCAGGGGGGGGGCTAAGGGGGCTTCAGCCCCCCCCCCGAAATTCTCAGGGTGGTCCGCGAAAAGGCCTGACTGGTACATTATTTAAACTGTTATGTTAATTCATATCATGATCTGATCACCATGCTCATTATATCCCACATTCATGGGGTTCTTGGGATAACAATACAAAAGGTTTGCTAGGGTAGACCCTCTTCCACCCAGTCTCAGCCCCCCCCCAAACCAAACTCAGGCCCCGAATCAAAATCCTGGCTACGGCCCTGTCCACAGCCCTCCTATTTTAATTGTTCTCTGTGGCGATGTGTTGCACCTCAGATTTTTAACCATTGTACTATTTTATTTGCCGATCGGTTGTTGTTTCTACCATTGTTGTTGTTTTTATTGCGCCTGTATGGCTTTTGTGAGCCGCCCCGAGCCCCTCCGGGAGTGGCGGCATAGAAGCGTGAGTAATTAATAAATAAATAAATAAATAAAATCAGGCTCTGAAATTATAACGGTCAATAAAAAGCAACACTCAAACACAGGGGAACTCCAGACAAGAAACAACCAGGGACAGCTAATCACCTCTCAACAAAGGATTCCCCCAGGCAGTAACAAGCCACACCTAAAAACTGTCCGGCCATCAAATGCTAACCAAGGCCTTCCCTCCGCTTCTGGTAATGCGGCTGCTTATCAAACGGGGTTTTGTAAGCCAGGCTCCTTTGCCCCGTCCGGTCAAGAAGGGAAGGAGGCAGGGAAGGAGGAGGCAGGGCCCCAGGGGGGGTCACATGGTGCCGCTGGCCTGCGTTGTGTTGGTTCTCTCTTTATGTAACTCTGCTTTGCATGGCACGCTATGCTGTGCCTGTTGGAGAGGCGTGGAGCGTGACCTTGCAGGCTGAGAGCTGAGGCGCAGGGCTTGCTGCTGCTGCTGCTGCTGCTAGGGAAGCCGTGGCCGCGTCCTGCCCGTCCTCCTCCTCCTCCTCCTCCTGGCCGGCTTCCTCGTGGCTTGTCCCGCTGATGGAGCGCCTCCTGAACCGCCAGCTTTTGGAGCCAGGGAGGCCCCTCTTCCATTGCCGCCAATGCCAGGGCTCAGGCCCGGATTACCAATAAGGCCATCCTAGGCCACGGCCTAGGGGCACAAGCCGAGGGGGCGCAGAACGGACCAAAAAACAAATGGCGATGACTCACCGGCAAGGCTTGGCCGCAACCAATGGCTGCTCGCCCTCATTTGCAAAAGAATACAATGTTACATAAGGGGCCAGGAGACGCCAGCGGGCCGCTGGCATCTCCCCGCGCCTTACGTAACGCAGGAGTGCTCTGCTGTTGTGCAACAGGCAGCTCTTCTCTCCTCAGTTTGGGGAAACTTTCTCTCCTGGCTCCCGCGCTTAAGCCACCTTGCACTCGGTCAGGGCAACCTTCTGTCTCTCAAGGGTCAAGGCCAGGGTCTGGCTCTCCTGCCTTCGGGAGCAGCCGAACAATAGTCGCACAAACCCCAACCTGAATCTTCCCTCGGTCTGCGGGAGTGCACGCCAACAAGCGGACATATCTCTCTCTCTCTCTCTCACGCGCGCGCTCTCTCTCTCTTGTGCTCTCTTGCTCTCTCTCTCTCTCTCTCTCTCTCTCGCTCTCTCTTGCGCGCCCTCTCTCTTGCTCTCTCTCTCTTGCTCTTGCTCTCTCTCTTGTCCTCTCTTTCTCGCTCACTCGCTCTCTCTCTCTTGCTCTCTTTCTCTCTCTCGTGCTCTCTCTTGTCCTCTCTCTTGCTCTCTCTTGCTCTCTCTCTCTCTCGCTCACTCTCTCTCCCACTCTTGTCCTCTCTCTTGCTCTCTCTCTCTCGCTCACTCTCTCTCTCTCTCTTGTCCCCTCTCTCTCTTGTCCTCTCTCTCTCTTGCTCTCTCTCTCTCGCTCTTGCTCTCTCTCTTGCTCTCCCTCTCTCTTGTCCTCTCTCTCTGTCTCTCTTACTCTCTTGCTCTCGCTCTCTCTCACACTCTCTCTTGCTCTCTCTTGCTCTCTCTCTCTCACTCTTGTCCTCTCTCTCTCTCTCTTGCTCTCTCTCTCTTGCTCTCTCTTTCTCGCGCGCTCTCTCTTGTCCCCTCTCTCTCTTGTCCTCTCTCTCTCTTGCTCTCTCTCTCTCTTGCTCTCCCTCTCTCTTGTCCTCTCTCTCTTGATCTCTCTTGCTCTCTCTCTCTCGCTCTCTCTCTCACTCTTGTCCTCTCTCTCTTGCTCTCTCTCTCTTGCTCTCTTTCTTGCTCTCTCTCTTCCCCCCTCTCTCTTGTCTCTCTCTTGCTCTCTCTTTCTTGCGCTCTCTCTTGCTCTCTCTTGTCCTCTCTCTCTTGCTCTCTCTTGTCCTCTCTCTCTGTCTCTCTTACTCTCTTGCTCTCTCTCTCTTGCTCTCCCTCTTTCTTGTCCTCTCTCTCTCTATCGCTCTCTCTTGTCCTCTCTCTCTCTCTTACTCTCTTGCTCTCGCTCTCTCACACACACTCTCTCTCTTGCTCTCTCTCTCTCTCGTGCGCGCCTTTGGAATGAGTTTGCACCCGCTGCGCTCTCCCCAAGCCTCCCGAGGAGACCTTCAGAGCACAGCGGAGCTTTCCATCTGTTGGGAATGGGGACCTTGGAGGTGGCGGGATGGTGCCTACTCGCCTTTCTCTTCTGCTCCGGAGGCACCATGGCGAAAGCCAGCCAAGTGTGGGTCTGAGTGGTGTGTGTGTGTGTGGGGGGGACGGGGACGGGGACGGTAGAGATTGGCTTAAGGGGGGCGTAATTCCAAAGTGTGGCCTAGGGCGCAAAAAGATGTTAATCCGGGCCTGATGGCAGCTGAATGCACAACTGGGCAACCCAGCAATAACTGCCGCTGCATCTCAAACATCCCATGCTATTGAATGCACACTTGGATGGCACGCAGGCATTCTACCTTGGAAGAGCCCCCGGCTGGACTCTGTACCCAATTGTTTCCAACTTTGCCTTGAAGCTGTGACTGGTTGGCTATGAGCCAGTCGGTTGAGAGTGAAACCATCGAAGACAGAGATCCTTTGGCTGGGTCACCCGGGGGGTGGGGGTGGGCTTCAGCTGCCTACTCTGGATGGTGAGGCATTACGCCTGCCGTCCCTAATAAAGAGTCTGGGGGTCCAATTGGACCTGCTGCTGACAATGGAGGCTCAGGTCTTGGCTGTCAGCAGATTTGCCTTCGGGGCTGTTCAGAAGCAAAGGGAAGACCTGGGCTTTCAAACCCGGTTATTATTGATGCCATTCCAAAATTTCAGAATTAATTCGGAAACATTCGATAAAAAAAAAATCCCGGAAGTCTACCAGAATCGAAGCGCCCGTGCCTCCTACACCTGAAACGAGCTTTGAACCATTTTATGGTTCTGGGGAGCGAACAGGTTGCAATATTTCAGGCTGGCTGTTCTTCTCTCCGAACAACGCTGGAGCCCAGAGATAGATAAGAGCCAACAGGAAATGTACCAGCAAAGAGAAACATCCCGCTGTGCGGCGGTTTATTGAAGTGTGGCGCCGGGAAGATGGAGAGGCAGCTCTGGAGGCAAGGAGGAGGAGGAAGAAGGACGACGATGACGACGGCATCTCAAGGAAACACAGAGCAAGAGGAAGAGCCCAACAGGGTGGACGGGCATGAAGACTCCCCCCCTTCCCTATCACAAGCTTCCCCCCTTTATGTGACATTTCCGGGATGGATGGAAGCCGCACCACAGTGTTGACGCATGTTCAGCTTGGGGCCTGCTAAGATGCGCAAATCCCTTTCATGCACCTTGCTAATATTCCGGTGGAATCTCTTTTATTTATTTTATTATTTCGGGATTTTACCCCGCTCTTCTCAACCCCCGAGGGAGGGAGGGGGGACTCAGAGCGGCTTACAGTACGGCACAATTCGATGCCCACATAGTAACAGTATAAAACCCCCAAACCCTTCAACAATTAAAATACATTAAAATACATTAAAATACAACTACATTAGCACCATACACATTCACTCTGGATTAAAACAATGTTCAGTCCATAACAACATTGGCCATAATCACCCACTTCCATTAAAAACCAATCTAAAATGCTGCCTTGTGCTGGTGTACGAATGCCTGGTCCCACAGCCAGGATTTCACTTTTTTCCTGAAGGCCAGGAGGGATGTGGTGGATCGTACATCAATAGGAAGCGCATTCCACAGGCGGGGAGCCACCACCGAGAAGGCCCTATCCCTCGTCCCCAGGGCCTCCCCGGGTGATCTTAGATTACGAGGTGGGACATAGCGGCTGATGCGTTCGGACAAGTAAGCTGTGCCAGAACCGTATAGAGCTTTAAAGGTCAAAACCAGCACTTTGAATTGAGCCCGGAATTGGACCGGCAGCCAGTGGAGCTGACACAACAGGGGGGTGGTATGCTCCCTGTATGTAGCTCCCGTTAGCAATCTGGCTGCCGCCCGCTGGACTAATTGCAATTTCCGAACTGTCTTCAAAGGCAGCCCCACGTAGAGTGCGTTGCAGTAATCTATTCGAATGTGACCAGAGCGTGGGCGACCGTAGCCAGATCAGACTTCCCATAAAATGGGCGCAGCTGGCGCATGAGTCTTAACTGTGCAAAAGCTCCCCGGCCACCGCTGAGACCTGGGGTTCCTGGCGCAGCGATGAATCCAGGATCAGTCCCAAGCTGCGAACCTGCGTCTTCAGGGGGAGTGTAACCCCATCCAACACAGGCTGTAACCCTATGCCCTGTTCGGCCTTTCGACTGACCAGGAGGACCTCTGTCTTGTCTGGATTAAGTTTCAATTTGCTAGCCCTCATCCAGTCCGACACAGCGGTAAGCACCGGTTCAAGGTCTGGACAGCCTCCTTGGTGACAGGTGGGAAGGAGTGACAGATCTGGACGTCATCTGCGTACAGATAACACCTTACTCCGAAACTCCGAATGATCTCTCCCAGCGGTCTCATGTAGATGTTGAATAACATCGGGGACAGAACTGAACCCTGAGGGACTCCACAGGACAACGGCTGTGGAGCCGAACAGGTGTCACCCAATGACACCTTCTGGGTACGACCTTCCAGGAAGGATTGAGCCACTGCAGAGCAGTACCCCAAGCCCCATGTCTGCAAGGCGACCCAGAAGGATACCGTGGTCAACGGTATCGAAAGCCGCTGAGAGGTCCAGCAGAACCAACAGGGACACACTCCCCCTGTCAAGTTCCCGGCGTAGATCATCTACCAAGGCGACCAAGGCTGTTTCAGTACCATGTCCCGTCCTAAAGCCAGACTGTGCCGGATCAAGATAATCAGTGTCTACCAAGAACCCTGGAGTTGTGAAGCCACCACACGTTCCATGACTTTGCCCAAATAGGGGAGATTGGAGACTGGCCGATAGTTCACTAATTGAGTGGGGGGTCCAGGGATGGTTTCTTCAACAGCGGTTTTATCACAGCTTGTTTTAAGCTGGCTGGAATTTTGCCCTCCTGGAGGAGGCATTGACCACCACCTTCACCCACTCTGCCAAACCCCCTCTGGCTTCCTTGATCAGCCAGGATGGGCAGGGGTCTAGGATGCATGTGGTGGGCCTCGCTCCAAGGATCTTGTCCACATCCTCGAGCTGAACCAATTGAAACGAATCCATTAAAACCGACAAGCAGATGCTCGTGTCACATCCCCAGAGACTGCCGTTAAAAGTGGTATCGAAATCGGAACGGATCAGCGCCACTTTATCCGCGAAGGCCTTAGCAAAATTCTTCACAGCGTACCACCGAGCCGTCAGGGATCTCGCACTGTGGCGGATTTAAAAGACCCCTAACGACTCGGAACAGTTCCGCTGGATGGTTCTTCGCTGCGGCCACCTTGGCCACAATGGATGTATTCTGTGCGGCCTCGTTGCTGCGTCGTAGGTCCAAATAAGAGACCAGACGCGCATGGGCTGATCTTTTCCGCTTCCGACGCCACACGCACTCTAGCCTCCTCTTTTTTCGCTTCATTGCTGCCAGCTCCTCAGTAAACCAAGGAGCTGGTTTAGCTCGGTTACTCAAGAGGGGGCGTTCTGGAGCGATCGTGTCAATAGCCCTTGTCATCTCCCCGTCCCAGAGAGAAACAAGAGCCTCGACAGGGTCACTTACCGAGGAGGCGGGCAAGTCCCCACGAGCTGCCAGGAACCCATCCGGATCCATAAGTCTCCTGGGGCGGACCATTCTAATGGGTCCACCCCCCCTGTGCAGGTGGAAAGGCACAGTGAGTCTAAACCTGATCAGGTGGTGGTCGGTCCATGGCAAAGGAATGATGGTCAGTTCCTCCACTCCGCCACCTTCATCCCATCCCTGGCAGAAAACCAGATCTAGCGTGTGTCCTGCACTATGGGTGGGACCCGATATTAGCTGGGACAGGCCCATGGTTGCCATGGCGGCCATGAAGTCCTGAGCCGCTCCTGATAGAGGGGTCTCGGCATGGACGTTGAAGTCTCCCAGCACGATGAGCCGTTGGGACTCCACGGCCAAGCCTGAGACCACTCCGGATAGCTCAGGTAAGGAGACTGTAGTGCAGCGGGGTGGTCGGTACACTAGCAGAATCCCTATCCTGTCCCGGTCACCAACCCTTAGGCCGACACATTCGAACGTGGTTGATTGCGGGATGGTACAAAGTAAACAAGCAGGCTGGTAACATTCACAAACACAAAACAACAGTGCGTAGGTACCTGATGGTAATTAGACTGTATGTCTAATTAGATTCTATGGCCGGGACGCCCAGAGCCACCCATTCCGCTGCCTCTCTTTGAGGGAGAGCCGCTGATCCCGGCCCCGTCGGTTAAGAGTCTCGGTGTGATACTAGACTCGAGACTCTCACTGGAGGCCCAGGTTGCTGCGACAAGTAAGGGAGCTTTTTTCCACCTACGCCAGGCACGTCAACTGGCACCTTACCTTCCATCAGATGCGCTGGCTACTGTGGTCCATGCCACAGTGACATCACGGCTGGACTACTGTAATGCCTTGTACGTGGGGTTGCCGCAGTCAACCACTGTAAAATCCAGCTGGTGCAGAATGCAGCCGCCAGACTCCTCACCGGGACACCACTGAGATGCCATATCGCGCCATCTCTGCAGCGCCTGCACTGGCTGCCAGTCGAGCTCAGAGCCATCCACAAGATCCTGTCGCTTACCTTTAAGGCCCTCCATGGTGCCGGCCCAGCTTATTTAAAAGACCGCTTGTCCGAACCAGCTCATTTAAGGTCGCCGCGCTCAGGAAACAGGGACCTTCTCCGCATCCCAGGTGTGAGTGAGGCCCGCCTCGACACCACGAGACGGAGAGCTTTTTTCCATCGCGGCCCCTGTCCTTGGAACTTGATGCCGGCGGATCAGAGAGCTATCCGGGACATGCCCCAGTTCCTGACCGCACTGAAGACCTGGCTTCCGAAAGGCTTATGGCTAAGGTCACCTCCCAGACTTAGCCTGAGCTACTGGAACTATTTTAATTAATCTTTTTATTCTTTTAGCTTTTAACTATTGAATTCTTTTATGTGTTTTTGTGTGTAAGTCGCCCGGAGCACTGACGTGGAGGGCGACTCATAAATAATAAAATCAATCAATCAATCAATCAATGTGCTAGAGGCATGTAAGGAATAACACAACCCCGTAGTATGAAAAATAACACTCTATTGGCATATACAAAACACTCTATCACAAAACACTCTAACTGTGAGCCGCAGAGCTAATCACTGAGCTTGTGTGTCAAGAGAGAGCCACACCGCCTCCCCTTACACACGAGTCCTGGGGGAATTTTCCCTCACGGGGCATTGATGCCCTTTATTAGACTGCTAGTTGCATGTTTGTGAATCCAACCCTTCCTACTCGAGAGCCCACCATCCCCTTCCGTGTCTTGATTCCCGGGATTCCCACCTGTGGTTTCTACTAGACGCGGTCCGCCATTCACTTGGCCAGAAGCTCTCGCCAGAAGACGCCTGGGATCGCCTGGGATTTCCCATTGGGGATTCCCCATTCCACATTGCTTCATTTGCCCAGGCCCTCCCCTCCTCTCCCCACCCTTTACGTGCTGTCGTCACTTGCATCTCACATGCTGACGACGTCCGCAGCGGGCGCCGACCACGTCATCACCAAGCGCCGCCAACTTGCCGCGTCGATTCACGCCGAACCCAAGCAGCCAAGTTCTGCCTTTGAAATCCATCGCGGACGATCTACAGCACCACAATAGCCATTGCGCAAGTACATTGGGGTGGTCTACAGTGCGCCTACCTTTCTGTAACTGTGATATCCATGCCTATATGGTGATAGAGTGTTTTGTATATGCCAATAGAGTGTTATTTTTCATACTACGGGGTTGCGTTATTCCTTACATGCCTCTAGCACATACAGTCTAATTACCATCAGGTACCTACGCACTGTTGTTTTGTGATTGCGGGATGGGGCACCTGGTCAAGGGGATGGAATCCTTATAGACCACTGCGACTCCCCCTCCCCGCCCTCCCGGTCTCGCTTGGTGCTGTACGGAATAACCCGGTGGGCAGAGCTGGGAGAGATTAACCCCCCCAGCCTCGTCCAGCCAGGTCTCCGTTATACAAGTTCTTTCCCTGCAGTTCGGACCCATGGCGCCATTGTGTCTTGATCTCCAAGGCCGCAGAAGACAAGCTTGGCCCCACAGGGCTTCCTTCCCAAGATATGTGGAAATAGATGTGTTTCATAGACATACGGCTCCCGTGTCCCCTTCTCTCCACCTTCTTTTCTCCAAACTAAACACCCTCGGCTCCCCCGGGCGCTCCTCAGAGAGAGTCGTGGTCTCCAAGCATGTGCCCGTGGTTGCCTTCCTTCTTTGCACACATTCCAGCTTGCCCATCTCCTTCCTGAATTGCTTTGTCCAAAACTCAACATGGGGTCATTCAAGGTGATATATGACCAAAGCAGAAGAGGCCAGGACTAGGACTTCCCTTCGTCTAGTAGGCCAGTGTTTCCCAACCTTTTTTGAGCAGCGGCACATTTTTTACATTTACCAAATCCTGGGGCACACCACCAACCAAAATGACACAAAATGACACTCTAACACAGTCATACATATAGTTAACATGTTTTAAATGTATTTATAGACTCAGTGTGAAACCTGGGCCTGTTTGATGAACTCAACATAGATATCCTGGCAGGAATGGCAGAAAGACACAAACTTCCCACACAGAACTCCCATAACCAAGAGACAATGCTATAAGGGTTTGGTGGGCATTGACCTTGAGTTTTGGAGTTGTAGTTCACCTATATCCAGAGAGCACTGTGGACTCAAACAATGTTGGATCAGGACTAAACTTGGCATGAATACTCAATATGCCCAAATGTGAACACAGATGGAGTTTGGGGAAAATAGACCTTGACATTTGGGAGTTAAAGTTTCTGGGATTTATAGTTAACACACAATCAAAGAGCATCCTGAACTCTTGCAACAATGGAATTGAACCAAACTTGGCACATTGAACTCTCATTACCAACAGAAAGTACTGAAAGGATTTGCTTGGGAATTGACCTTGAGTTTGGAAGTTGTAGTTCACCTACACCCAGAGAGCACTGTGGACTGAAATAATGATGGATCTGGACCACACTTGAAATGAATACTCAATATGCCCAAATATGAACGCAGATGGAGTTCAGGGGAAATAGACCTTGCCATTTGGGAGTTGTAGTTGCTGGGATTTATAGTGCCCCTACAATCAAAGAGCATTCTGAACCCCACCAATGATAGAACTGGGCCAAACTTCCCACACAGAACCCCCAGGCGGCTCCCTTCCTGAATGGCTCTCTCCCTCTTCCACACCAGAAGGGAAGGCACTCACTCGGTCAGCGGTTGCCTGCCTTCCTTCGAAAGAAAGAAGCCGGTGGGCCTGCCTCAGACTGCGCTCCTCACTTCCGCTTCCGTTCCCCACCCTTCCTCGATTGGAGGCTGGCTGGGGAAATGGTCGAAGGAGGTGGCGCCTCGGCCCCTTCTTCTTCTTCTTCACCGCTGCCCGGCCCTTCCTCCCCCCTCCCCCTCCCCCCCAAGCAGCAGCAGGAGTTCGGTAGGAGGGGGAAGAAAGTGGGGAAGAGGGGTTTTTCTGTGGCACACCAGGTGATCGCTCACGGCACACTAGTGTGCCGTGGAACAGCGGTTAGGAAACACTGCTCTAATGCCTTCAGGTCATTGTGATTTCTGACTGTTGTTTGTCCACAACGGGCAACGGGAGATCTCCCACGCTGGCGCCTTGCTTGCCCTCCAGAGCGGGATTTTGTTGATGCCCTACATGCACGTCAGTTCCCTTATGGAAGTGACCTCCTTGCACGGCGTCACAGGATTTTTGTTCCTGGGTTAGAAATGTCATTTCTTAACCGGTCCTATCATCTAAGTATGGGAAAAGCCTCTTAAACTGCCAAAACCGTTGTCTTTGCGGGAGGGACACCATCCTGCCCTGCAGCGCATTGTGCTTGAGCTTTCCAATGAATCTCTCCTTGAGTCTCAGCCAGTTCAGCCGAGTTTGTGGCAGCCTCGTAAACAAAGTTTCTAAAGGAGAACAACAACTCCTTTCAAAATAAGTATCGCACAATTGAACAGGAAATAACACTTCCAAACCAGGAACAGAGTGTTTTCCAATTTTTGTTACATAGTGTTATTGTTGTCTGATGTTTGAATGGCTACATTCAATTCAAAGATACAATAACGGAACGGCACATTTGGCTGTTGCGTGCACATTCAGCTATGCGTTCTGGCACGCTTCGATGGTGCAATGTTGGCATTCCTCACAAGGCTTACACAGCAAAACTTTTATGTAATCACAGAATCATAGTGTTGGAAGGGACCCCTAAAGGCCACCCAGTCAGGCCGGGATCAACACCTTTTGGCGCCCTAGGCCACAGTTTGGAATTACGCCCCCCCCAAACTCACGCCGCCACATTAGAGAGGCCTATCCCCATTCCCCCCCCCCCACTCCCCCTCAGCCCTTCCTCCTCCCCCGACATCCATTCACTCACCGCTGAGGCTCCTCCCTACGCAGGGAACGCGCGCCCGGCAATCCCAAAGAACTACGGGTCCCAGCATGCCCCGCAGCTGAGAGGCTGGTGCCGCCGCCGCATCCCGGCAGCCCCCGCGGCCTCGAAGGTGACTCTGCAGCCTCACGCTGGGTAAGTGGAGGGCAGCGGCTGCAGAGAGTCGGGGCCTTCCTCCGCCTCAGGAGCCAATCGCGACCAGCATGGGCTGAAGGAAGAGGCCTCGCGATGGTCCTCCTCTTTCTCCTCATGAGGCAGCAGCAGCATGAGGAAGAAGAGGAGCATCGCGACCAGCATGGGAGGCCTCTTCCTTCATGCTGGTTGCGATTGGCTCCTGAGGCGGAGGAAGGCCCCAAGTCTCTGCAGCCACTGCGAGGCTGCAGAGCCACCTTGGAGGCCGTGGGGGCTGCCGGGATCCAGCCTCTCGGCGCCCTGCAGACAATACAGCCACAGAGCTCCTCCTCTTCCTCCTCATGCTGCTGCTGCTGCCTCACGTGGAGCCCTGGTCACGTGGTGCGCCCTCTACCGGGTCACGTGGGGGCTGGCTCCCAGCTGTATTGTCTGCAGGGCACTGAGGAGGGAGCCCCCCCTCCTCCCTCCCTCCTGCCTTCCTTCCTTTTGGGTACCAGGCGGCAGGAGCCAATTCGTGTGGCACGATTTTTTTAATACCATTTTTGGGGGGCTGTGATCTTGGCTCGTTGGCCCCATGGGTAATCCGGGCCTGCACCCAGTCCAGCCCCATTCTGCCAGGGAGGAAGGCACCACCCAAGCATGTAGCCAGGGGGGGAGGGGGCTAAGGGGGCTTCAGCCCCTCCCCCCCGAAATTCTCAGGGTGGTCCGCGAAAAGGCCTTACTGGTACATTATTTAAACTGTTATGTTTATTCATATCATGATCTGATCACCATGCTCATTATATCCCACATTAATGGGGTTATTGGGATAACAATGCAAAAGGTTTGCTAGGGTAGACCCTCTTCCACCCAGTCTCAGCCCCCAAACCAAACTCCGCCCCCCCCCCCCCGAAACAACCGCCTGGCTACGGCCCTGGCACCACCCTAGCCCTCCTGACAGAGGGCCATCCAGCCTTTGCTTAACAGCTTCCAGAGAAGGAAGGGGACTCCATGGTGGGACTCTCATTCTGTGCAAACCAGGCACAAGATCTCAGCCCCGTCCTGAATACACCGGCTTCATGCTCCAACAGCATCGGTCAATATTTGCAAACAACTGTTCTTGACACACAAAGCTCCTGACGTCCTTTTGGCACACGAGCGAGTAAGTAGCAAGCAGGTAAGTAAACAAGCAAACACTAGGCCGACAAATATGGAGAGGATTCCGCGCCTTCTCTCTAGCGACACAAACATCCCAGGGCTGCGCTGGCTATTAAAGCCCAAGCTTGGGAAGCACTGGTTTTTGGACCACAAACCCCCCTAGCCCCCTCTTGATTGATTTACCCTCCTTCTCCTATTTATTTACATCCTGCTTTCCTTTCTTAAAAAGAGACTCAAAGTGTCCGACATCACTAGAAACAATACAATTTACAATGGAAAACCTACAACCCCGCTGTGTGGTAGAGGCTCCTTCCTTGGAAACTTCTAAACAGTGGCTGGATGGCCATCTGCCAGGGATACTTTGATGGTGCTTTCCCTACACAGCTGAAGGGGGTTGGACTAGATGGCCATGAGGTCTCTTCCAACTCTACTATTCTAGGGTTCCTCTTCTGAATGCGCACAGACGATGTTGTCATCAGCATATTGGAGTTCTATAACAGATGTTGTAATCCTGGTTTTGGCTTTCAGCCTGCTGAGGTTGAATAGCTTGCCATCTGTCCAATAGATGATTTCCACTTCGGTGGGAAGCTTCCCGTCAGCAAGGTGAAGTATCGTAGCGATGAAGATGGGTGGCCTCCTTCCTCTATGATCGGGGACAGCGAGTGGAGAGGGGAGGGATTGTCTCGGAAAGGGTCCCCCTTGAGTGTGGGGTCCCCCAAAGGGCCATCCTTTCCTCTCTATTATTTAACATCTATATGCGTCCACTAGCCCAGCTGGTGCGTAGTTTCAGTCTGGAGTGTCACCAGTACGCTGATGACACCCAGCTGGTGCTGAGGATGGAAGGCCGGCCGGACTCTGTACCCGATTATTTCCATGAGTGCCTTGAAGCCGTGACTGGGTGGCTACGGGCCAGCAGGTTGAAGGTGAACCCGTCGAAGATGAAGATCCTTTGGCTGGGGGGAGGGAGCTCCGACTGCCTGTTATGGACGGCAAGGCAATCTGCCCATCATCCCTTGTAAAAGGCCTGGGGGTCCAATTGGACCCTCTGCTCACAATGGAGGCCCAGGTCTCCACGGTGAATAGAGCGGCATTCTTCCACCTGCGCCAGGCCAGGCAGTTGGCGCCCTATCTCCCCAGGAACGACCTAGCCACGGTGATCCAGGCCATGGTCATCTTGAGGCTAGACTACTGTAACGCCCTCTACATCGGCCTTCCTTTGTCGGTGACCCGGAAACTCAAGCTGCTCAACTGCTGGCTGGAGTGTCGTAGACATGTCACATCACACCAGTCCTACAGCGTCTGCACTGGCTTCCCATCGAGTACCGGATTGCCTTCAAAGTGTTGGTGTTAACCTTTAAGGCCTTACATGGTCTGGGCCAGCGTACTTGAACGACCGCCTTTCCCCGTACATTCCTCAGAGATCACTGCGGTCTGAGGACCAAAATCTTCTGGAAATTCCTTCTATTCGAACTTGCCGGCTATCATCCACGAGACAATGCAGCTTCTCGGTGGCAGCGCCCACCCTATGGAACGCCTTGCCAGGGGAGGTTCGAGCCATAGCAGATCTGCTCTCCTTCCGGAGGGCTTGTCAGACCAACCTCTTCCGGCAGGCATTCAGACTGTAATGGCCCGGCCTAGTCATCTCCTTCCTGTATTAGTTAAACCGCTCTGGGCTCCAGAGAGAGCGGTATATTAAGTTGAACCAATAAATAAATAAATAAATAAATAAATAAATAAATAAATAAATAAATAAATCTTTATTCAGTTTTACAGAGATTAAAAGTAAGAAAATATATAGTAATAGTAAATAATAAATAAATAAATAAATACATTGTTTTACTGTGTTTTAAAATCGCTATTTTGATTGGTTATGTATGTACTGTGAACCAGGGTGCTGCAAGATCTGACCGCGCGACCCCACTCCTGCGCGAGCTGCACTGGCTTCCGATTGAATTCCGGGTCCTCTTCAAGGTGTTAGTTCTCACCTTTAAGGCCATCTATGGTTTGGGGCCAGTGTACCTGAGGGAGCGACTTACCCCTTATGTGCCGCGAGATCACTGCGCCCTGAGGAGCTTAACCTCCTTGAGGTGCCTTCCCTTGGAACCTGCAGACTGGCCACTACACGGCGGAGGGCATTCTCTGTAGCTGCCCCAAGTCTCTGGAACAGCCTCCCGGAGGAGATCCGCGCCATCCGCGCTCTTCTGCCCTTCCGCAAGGCCTTGAAGACTTGGCTCTTTAGGAAGGCGTTTGGCCCTTAGTTCAACCACACTGTGTGCCATGCCGCCTATTCCCCCCCAGATTCTTATCTTGTCCCCCAGCCTTCGCTGAGGGCTAGTGTTTTTAATATGTTTTAACTGCTTTGATGTTTAATGTGTTTTAACTGTTTAATCTGTTTTATTACTCACGGTGTTTATGCTTCTTCTGTAAACCGCTCTGAGCTCCGGAGTGAGCGGTATACTAAATCGAAGTTAATAAATAAATAAAATAAATAAACCACCATCAGCCTTTGGGAATGGTGGTATATAAATTTGAAGTAATAAATAAATAAATAAATAAATAAATAAGGTTGGGGCAATAACATATCATCCCTGTTTGACACCGGATTCCACCTTAAATGGGCCACTTTGGGAGCCATTGCTGCTTGAGACTGTTGCCATCATGTCATCATGGAGGAGCCGCAGGAAGTTCACAAAATTGTCAGGGCACCCGATTTTTGGGGGGATGGCCCAGAGAGCGCTGCGATTCACTGTGTCGAATACCTATGCAAGGTCAATGAATGCCATGTACAGAGGTTGCTTTTGATCCCTGCCTTTTTCTTGCAGCTGTCGTGCAGTGAAGATTATTATACGTCGTGATTCAGACCAGAGTTTCCCAACCGCTGTTCCGTGGCACACTAGTGTGCCGTGAGCGATCGCCTGGTATGCCGCAGAACAACCTCTCTTCCCCCCTTTCTTCCCCCTCCTGCCGCTGCTGGAGGAGGAGGAAGGGCAAGGAAGAAGAATGTGCCGGGGCGCCGCCTCCTTCAGCCATTTTCCCAGCCAGCCTCCAATCGAGGGAGGGCGGGGAATGGAAGAGGAAGTGCGCTTGTCTGGGCGCATGCGCACTAGGTCCCGGGGGTGGCAGACACATGCACCTTCCTCCTGTGGTGGTGAACGAAAAAGACGGGTATGAAGGATATATTTCAATGGCCAGCATTCATCCAAAGGTCAACTTGGAAGTGGAATGAGTGCTAAATAAGTAACAATAGGTGCACTCTGGCCCAAGTCCCAAGGAAAATCATAAGTTAATGGCACATCCCTGGTGTAAATGGCCCGGGGCAGCCAGCCTTCCGGAGGTGCCCCGTCCCAGCCCCTGGTGAAGCCCCTCAGGGAGGAAGGGCCCCAAAGGGGAGAAGGGGCTTTCCTTCGCAGGGGGAAAGGGTCGGGGCCTGGCAGGAGGGCCCTCGGAGGAAGGAAAGGCAGGCGGGATTTCCCTCGCCAGCCTTCCTCAGCCTTCCTCCCAAATGTCAAGGTCTATTTTCCCCAAATTCCGTCTGTGTTCACATGTGGGCATATTGAGTATTCCTGCCAAGTTTGGTCCTGATCCAACATTGTTTGATTCCACAGTGCTCTCTGGATGTAGGTGAACTACAACTCCAAAACCCAAGGTCAATGCCCAGCAAACTCTTATAGCATTTTCTCTTGGTTATGGGAGTTCTGTGTGGGAAGTTTGTGCCTTTCTGCCATTCCTGCCGGGATATCTACGTTGTGTTCATCGAAACAGGCCCAGGCTTCACACTGAGTGTATAAATACATTAAAAAACATATTAACTATATGTATGACTGTGTTAGAGTGTCATTTTGTGTCCTTTTGGTTGGTGGTGTGCCCCAGGATTTTGGAAATGGAAAAAATGTGCCGCGGCTCCAAAAAGGTTGGGAAACACTGATCCAGACCACCTTAAAAAGCCTCAGGCTCAACTACATTTTCTCTCTTGATTTGGACCCAAAGCAGCTCACAACATTAAGAACAACAATGCAATGCGAAATCTATAACACATAACAATTAAAAAATAACATTAATCCTGCAAGTCTGTTGAAACCACTTCAAACGCTTAGAAAAGGGGATAAAAGGGGGCACGGAATTGCATTCGAAATGCATGTATTTTTCCTATAGGATCTTGGATTGCGGTCCCATCGTCCCTAGCCAGCCACCAAGGTGAGGAATGCTGGGATTTGCAGCCCGGATCCGCCAATCTTAAAGGAAAGTGACCCAAACATGTCAGATGATGGAAAACAGTGGGAAGGCTTTGATTTTCCCAGGCGCCAAACAGATGAAACGGCGCTTTGGAGCATGTTGGCCCGATGCTTCGGTGGCTTGTCAATCATCCCTGATGAAAGCCCGATTTTAATTACAGCCCATTGCGGCACGGCGCCTCAGCTAGCCAGCTGGAAATATTTAGGTATTATTAGCCTCAATGGTGAGAGCTGTGATTGAAATAATAAAGGGGGCCCCTCCCCTGCCATTCGCCGTCTGATGAGCAGCTCGCGAGCGTACCTGCCGCCGCAGCGGAATCAAACTCCCAGCGGAAAATTGGTGGAAGTAATACCTTCTCGGAGGCAGGCTCTTTGATGGGCTTTGAAGGGCGGCGTGCACTTTGCTGATATGACAATATCAATCAATCTAATTTGATTGCGTTTGCATAATTGGCGTGCAATTTGCATGAACAATAAGGATCCTTTCCTGCAGAAAGTCAAGGCGGAAAGGGACGCCAGGTACGTTCAGCCTTCCTTCTCGGAGGTTTGCTTGTTGTCGCAGAAATAGAGCTCAGGATGCGTTCAAACACGGGAACTCGGTCATCTGACGTGCTCTCTCCGCCCCAGAAAAGCCCAGAAAGGGTTCGGAAGGTCAGGAGGCCTGGAAGGCACACCACAATAGAAAGAGCCAGGCCCGTGTTACCATTAAGGCCACCCTAGGCCATGGCCTAGGGGCGCAAGCCGAAAGGGGCGCAGTTCAGGGGCCAAAGAAAATGTTGCAACAAAACCACAATGCGCGGCATGGAGGGGACTCTCTCTCTCTCTCTCTCTCTCTCTCGGGGGGAGGCGGGGAGAGTGCTGCTAGGGCGGAGGGAGGAGGGAATGGTACCCCCGCCCTCCCTCCTGCCGCGCATTCCGGCAGTGGCCCCGGGGGTTCCCTCCACCTCTTCCTCCTCGCCGCGCCCTCCTCCTTGAGTCAAGGAGGAGGAGGAAGGAAGGGAAGCCCCGCCTCTGGGGCTGCTTCCGGGCATGCGCGGCAGGAGGGAGGGAACGAGCGCTGCGACCTCTGCCTCTTCCGCCATGTTCCTGGGTGCCGCAGCGGCCCCGGGGGCTTCCCTTCCTTTCTCCTCCTCCGAGGAAGAAAGGGAAGCCCCCCGGGGCTGCTGCCGTGCATGCGCTGTACCCAGGAACATGGCGGAGGAGGCCGCGGCGCTTGCATCCTCCTTCCTGCCATGCATGCGCGGCAGCGGCCCCGTGGCCTTCCCTTCCTTCCTCCTCCTCCGAGAAAGGAAGGGAAGCCCCCCGGGGCTGCTGTCGCGCATGCGCTGTACCCAGGAACATCGCGGAGGAGGAGGCGGCGCGCCCCTCCTTCCCACCATGCATGCGCTGCAGCGGCCCCGTTGTCTTCCCTTCCTTCCTCCTCCTCCGAGGAAGGAAGGGAAACCCCCGGGGCTGCTGCCGCGCATGCGCTGTACCCAGGAACATGGCGGAGGAGGCCGCGGCGCTCGCGCCCTCCTTCCTGCCATGCATGCGCGGCAGCGGACCCGTTGTCTTCCCTTCCTTCCTCCTCCTCCGAGGAAGGAAGGAAACCCCGGGCTGCTGCCGCATGCGCTGTACCCAGGAACATGGCGGAGGAGGCCGCGGCGCTCGCGCCCTCCTTCCTGCCATGCATGCGTGGCAGCGGCCCCGTGGTCTTCCCTTCCTTCCTCCTCCTCCGAGGAAGGACGGGAATGGCTGCTGCCGCGCATGCGCTGTACCCAGGAACATGGCGGAGGAGGCCGCGGCGCTTGCGCCCTCCTTCCTGCCATGCATGCGCGGCAGCGGCCCCGTGGTCTTCCCTTCCTTCCTCCTCCTCCGAGGAAGGAAGGGAAGCCCCCCCGGGGCTGCTGCCGCGCATGCGCGGTACCCAGGAACATGGCGGAGGAGGCCGCGGCGCTCGCGCCCTCCTTCCTGCCATGCATGCGTGGCAGCGGCCCCGTGGACTTCCCTTCCTTCCTCCTCCGAGGAAGGAAGGAAGGGAAGCCCCCCGGGGCTGCTGCCGCACATGCGCGGTACCCAGGAACATGGCGGAGGAGGCCGCGGCACTCACGCCCTCCTTCCTGCCATGCATGCGCGGCAGCGGCCCCACCCCCAGGGGCGGGGCCTCCAAAGTGTGGCCTAGGGCGCCAAAAGGGCTTAATCCGGGCCTGGAAAGAGTCACATAATAATAATAATAATAATAATTTACTTGAATGCTGATACTTGGTAAACAATAGGAAGTATCGCATAGCATACGGCAATGGTTGGGTTACGTGGAAGTAACTCTCCTTGGCATTAACACTATGTCGTAGAGCTTTAGCACAGCAGGTTAATTACCGGCTGCAGCTGCAGTAACTCGTGCCAACTGAAAGGTTGATCGTTCGAAGCTGGGCCAGGGTGAGCTCCTGACCTTCTACCCAGCTCCCCCGCCCACCTAGTAGATTGAAAACAACAATGTGAGTAGATGAATAGGAACCACATTAAGCGGGGAGGTATTTTAGGCACAACTAAAAAGGAGGAAAGTTTACAAAGAAAGAAAGCTCTTTGGGAAGGAGATGGAGCAACAGCGCCCCCTGTGGCTGGAACCAAGCACAGTCTCCAAAAGATGCCGAATGGTGAGGAAAAGCCTAAATCATGTACCTCTATCTGTTGTATGTCTTGTCATTGTACGAGGGTTGAATGAAAAGTAATGCCTCCACCTTCGTTACTTGGGTTTGGATGGGAATATTTTAATAAATCAAACGCAGAAATAATCCTTAGAGTGTGCTCTTGAACTACCACTATTCATTTTTCTGCCAATGATGAACACATTTTCTGAAGCTGTCATGGAAGAAGCAGACACTCTGTTTCCACAACCAGCGTCTCACGCTTTTCTCAGCATCTTTCTCAGTCCTACCCTGGATCTATCTATCTACACCTCTACCAACTATCTTCCCTGATAGGTGTAGAGCAGGGCTGCCCAGGAAGTCGATCGCGATCGACCAGTCAATCCCGGGACCGAAGGAGGTCAATCCCAGCCGGATGGGGGGCGGAGCCAGGCTGTGCCAAGCCCCCTCCCTGGCTTTGGCACTCCCAGCAGCTGCTCCAGGTTCATAGAGGGCATGGCCAAGCCAGCCTTGTGCTAGCTATGCCACCACTGGCTTGGCATTGCCATCCTCAAGCCCGGAGAAGCTGCTGGCAGCTCCAAAGCCAGAGGGGAGGGGGAGGGGCTTGGAGCAGCCTGGCTCTGCCACCCTGTGGCTTCCGCTCTAAGAGCAGCTTCTTCAGGCTTGAGGATGGCAATGCCAAGCCAGCCTTGTGCTAGCTATGTCACCACTGGCTTGGCATTGCCATCCTCAAGCATGGAGAAGCTGCTGCGAGCCCCAAAGCCAGAGGACAGGGGGCGGGGCTTGGCGCAGCCTGGCTCCGCCCCCTGTGGCTTCCACTCTACCATCAGCTTCTCCAGGCTTGAGGATGGCAGTGCCAAGCCAGCCTTGTGCTAGCTATGTCGCCACTGGCTTGGCATTGCCATCCTCAAGCCTGGAGAAGCTGCTGGGATCTCCAAAGCCAGAGGAGAGGGGGCGGGGCTTGGCGCGGCCTGGCTCCCCCCCCTCTGGCTTCCACTCTACCATCAGCTTCTCCAGGCTTGAGGATGGCAGTGCCAAGTCAGCGTTGTGCTAGCTATGCCACCACTGGCTTGGCATTGCCATCCTCAAGCCTGGAGAAGCTGCTGGGAGCTCCAAAGCCAGAGGGGAGGGGGCGGGGCTTGTAGCAGCCTAGCTCCGCCCTCTGTGGCTTCCGCTCTACCAGCAGGTTCTCCAGTCTTGAGGATGGCAATGCCAAGCCAGCCTTGTGCTAGCTAGGTCACCACTGGCTTGGCATTGCCATCCTCAAGCCTGGAGAAGCTGCTGGGAGCTCCAAAGCCAGAGAGGAGGGGCGGGGCTTGGCACGGCCTGGCTCCGCCCCCACTCTGGCTTCCACTCTACCATCAGCTTCTCCAGGCTTGAGGATGGCAGTGCCAAGCCAGCCTTGTGCTAGCGATGTCACCACTGGCTTGGCATTGCCATCCTCAAGCCTGGAGAAGCTGCTGGGAGCTCCAAAGCCAGAGAGGAGGGGGCAGGGCTTGGCACAGCATGGCTCCGCCCCCCTCTGGCCAAGCCCCGCCCCCACCCCTCTCCAGCCTTGAGGAGGTAGGTAGATCTTTCTGACTTGGTTTTAATACAAGTAGCTCGCATGCTGAAAAAGTGTGGGCACCCCTGATGCAGAGTCTCTTCACTAGCTGACACTGCTAACTTCCTGACCAATTTCAGGCCACTTCTCCCTAACACTAACTAACCCCAACTCCTCTCTAACACTCCTCCTGCTTCTCCTCTGACACCCAAACACCAACTGCTGTCAGATTTTAAAACGCCTCCTCTTCAGGGCATTTTTTTCTTTTTCTAAGTTAGGCTCCACCCCTTCTCTACCAGCCAATCCCAACTCCCCTCATTTCTCTCCAGGCTGCTCCTTAGGCACGCCCCCTTTTGGAAATGAGTTCCCCAGATGGATGACCCCTATGATCCCTATCTACAATGGCTGCCTATGTCTTGGGCCTACTCTTTCAGGCTTTTCCTAGCCTCCCAGGTAGGGAATTCATCACAGATGGCCATCCAGCCTCTGCTTGAAAGCCTCCCAATAAGGTGACTCCGCCGGACTCCATTCCACCTTGAATTTTTCTATCTTGAAAGTTTAAAGCTTCATAGAGTTGGATGGGAGCTCCAGGGCCATCCAGTCCAACCCACTTCTCTCAGGCAGGAAGACACACTCAAAGCATCCCGACAGATGGCCGTCCAGACTCTACTTAAAAACCACTAGAGACGGAAGAAGACTTCACTGGGTAGCAATGCATTTGACCATTGAACAGCTCTGACTGTCAAAAGGATCTTCCTAATTTTAAGGTGGAATCTCTCAACCTCCAACACTTATAGCAGCAGGCATAGGCAAACTTTGGCCCTCCTCCCTCCAGATGTTTTGGACTTCCAACTCCCACAATTCCTAACAATTGGTTTCCTTTTAACATTGCCTTTGGAACTCTAGTGGCGATTTCTGAATTGCAGCTTCATGTGTCACATCTTAAGGCACGGGCAGTTGCGCAGTGTTTCAATACACCAAGACATCGTTGTTTCATAACCGTAAGGAGCACTGGATGCAAACTGCAGGAAAAGAGATTCCACCTGGATATTAGGAAGAACCTCCCTGATGGTCAGATCTGTTTGAAAGTGGAGTTTCCTTCTCTTGAGGGTTTTACACAGAGGCTGGATGGGCATCTCCCAGGAGGGCTTGAATGGTGTCTTCCTGCTAAGCAGGAAGCTGTTCCCAACATTACGTTTCCTTCTCCTTCCACTAATATAGATTTGATTGGATCCTGATGGAACCGATTGATGTCGAGAAAGAATTTGGGGGTCTTGCTGTGAAGGCAATGGAGGCGATCTGTTGACCCGTGGATATGGGGGCCCGATGGGTGTCCATATCCGCAGTTCAGAGGAACTCCCCGATGGTCAGATCTGTTTGAAAGTGGAGTTTCCTTCTCTTGAGGGTTTTACACAGAGGCTGGATGGGCATCTGCCAGGAGGGCTTGAATGGTGCCTTCCTGCTAAGCAGGAAGCTGTTCCCAACATTATGTTTCCTTCTCCTTCCGCTAATATAGATTTGATTGGATCCTGATGGAACCGATTGATGTCGAGCAAGAATTTGGGCGTCTTGCTGTGAAGGCAATAGAGGCGATCTGTTGACCCGTGGATATGGGGGCCCGATGGGTGTCTGTATCCGCGGTTCAGAGGAATGCAGTTTTGGCCTCCCCAGGATGCTGTAAGAGCATCCCGGGTGAGCCAGCAGTGATCTGTGGCCCGAGAAAGAAAAGGTTCATACTTTGAGAGAGTTGGAGGCATTAAAGGACACAATGTATCACTATGAAGAGGAAAAAGTTACAATTGATTGATGCTTTATTGGGGGATTTGTTACAATGTTAGGGTCAGGGGAAGAAAGCAAGGCAAAGGAAGATTGCTTGTTTGAAGCTGCTGCTGTAGCCATACTCCCAGCAATGTTGGCTCAATGGGGCATCTAGGAACTGCGGAACTCCCTGCTGCAGGCCAGATTAACTTGAATGCAGGGGGCCCTTGGTTGTTCATCCTCACGATAACCTTAATAATGAGAATTTTTGATATCCTGATAGAGGGGTGGCGCCAAACGGACGGCCTCCGGTATCGGAGGGCACGCTCTGGCCCCGATTGGCCCCGATGGTGGGTTCGAGCTCAACGGTGGGCCTCTAGTGTCGGAGGGCACGCTCCTCACTCTGTTTTCAGGGACTCTGATCCCGATGGCCTCGCGCATGCCTCACACCCAAAGGTAGAGCAGAGGCGCCGTTGGAGGGACTCCAGTCCCAGCCGCCTTGCGCATGGCTCACACCTGAAAGTGGATCAGAGGCGCTGTTTGGGGAACTCCAGGCCCGACGGCTTCGCGCATGCCTCACACCCGAAGGTGGAGCAGAGGCGCTTTTCAAAGTGGCGGCCCGGGGAGCTGCTGCTACCCCTTCTAAGGCTTCTTCAGGCTTTGACGTTGTTTTTTGAGCCGCGGCACATTTTTTACATGTACAAAATCCTGGGGCACACCACCAACCAAAATGACACAAAATGACACTCTAACACAGTGATACGTATAGTTAATATGTTTTTAAATGTATTTATACACTCAGTGTGAAACCTGGGCCTGTTTTGATGAACACAACATAGACATCCTAGCAGGAATGGCGGAAAGACCCACAAGGCTCTTCTCAAAAACTTCTCCATCACTGTCACTCGCTTGTCTTGCTGTGACCCCAAATTGCCACTGTCACTTTTTATTTTATTTATTTATTTATCATTCAGCTTCTATGCCGCCACTCCCGGCGGGCTCGGGGCGGCTCACAACACCAAAACCACAGCATAAAACAACAACACAGGTTAAAACAGAGCATAAAAACATCATTAAAACATCACAGTGAACAGCAGCGATTAAAAAACGACCTGGAGTGAGAGCAGCTTTTCAACAGGGGGGTGCATACTAATGAGACCTACACATGGAAAGCTAGCTGGAAAAGGTAGGTCTTGCACGCCCGCCTGAAGGGGAGCAGGTCATGGATGGCATGCGTATCCGCGGGAAGGGTGTTCCAGAGTGTCGGTGCAATCACCGAGAATGCCCTTCGGCGGGTGGCTGTCAATTTGGCCGCTTTTGCAGAGGGGACAGCCAGAAGGTTGGTATCCTTGGAGCGAAGTGATCTCATAGGGCAATATGGGGAGAGATGGTCCCTCAGATACGCTGGCCCCAGGCCGTTCAAGGCCTTAAACGTAAGAACCAACACCTTAAAGGTGATCCGGTGCTCAATTGGCGGCCAGTGCAGAGCCTGCAAAGTAGTTGTTATGTGGCAACCTGCTGGCGTGCCAGACAGGAGCCTGGCGGCAGTGTTCTGCACCAGCCTGAGCTTCCGGGTCACCGACAGAGGAAGGCCAACGTAGAGCGCGTTGCAGTAATCCAGCCTTGAGATGACCATGGCTTGGATCACCATGGCCAGGTCATTCGGGGATAGATAGGGGGCCAGCCGCCTTGCCTGTCTGACGTGGAAAAAAGCAGACTTGCTGACCGCAGAGACCTGGGTCTCCATGGTCAGCTGGGAGTCCAAATGGACCCCCAGGCTCTTTACAGAAGGCGATGGGCATACCGCCGCACCATCCAGGGTCGGAAGCTGGACATCCCCACTACCGGCTAGGGTTAGGGTTAGGGTTAGGGTTAGGGCTAGGGTTAGGGTTAGGGTTAGGGTTAGGGTTAGGGTTAGGGCTAGGGTTAGGGTTAGGGTTAGGGTTAGGTTAGGGTTAGGGTTAGGGTTAGGGCTAGGGCTAGGGTTAGGGCTAGGGCTAGGGTTAGGGTTAGGGTTAGGGCTAGGGCTAGGGCTAGGGCTAGGGTTAGGGGTTAGGGTTAGGGTTAAGGTTAGGGTTAGGGTTAGGGTTAGGGTTAGGGCTAGGGCTAGGGTTAGGGCTAGGGTTAGGGCTAGGGCTAGGGTTAGGGCTAGGGTTAGGGTTAGGGTTAGTGGGCGTTGTATTTGTGCAGCTCCCTTGGTTTACTGACATGGTGAAGGTTTTGAATTGCGTTGTTTTAAAGTTGTGAGCCTCTTTGTGTCTCGATCAAGAGACTGTGAGGATGATGATGATGATGAATAGGATGACGATGATGAAGCAGCATTTCAGGGGAGCCCAAGCTGCCCTCGAGCCTTCCTCTTGCCTCCGAACCAACGGCGCCCTCTCCTTCTTCTCCTTCTGGGATGGATGTGTACGCAGTCGTACCCTCTGAGAAGTGACCTAGATTTTGATTAATGAGCGGCATAATCTATTCCTTTGCTGGCGGGGAGCTACAGAATTTGGAGATATTTCTGCCTTGCTTGTTTAATCCCGAAAATAGGGGAGTCTGTGTGTGGCTGCTGCACAGATCGCCCGGGGGAGGAGTCTAGATCTTTCATCAGGCGGAGGAAATAAAGGGGTTGTTTGTTGGAGGATGCCAGGCATTTGTGTACATGAATGTATGCAAATGCCTCCTCAGAAGAAGGATTATCCTTGCCAGGAAAATGAGGCGGAGAGGGGGGCAAGGACAAGGCTGTTCCCGTTTCTCAGCTGAGAGGGGGCGGGGGCAGGGAACCCCCCAAATCCAGCATTTCTCACCTTTCTACATTAGGAAGAATGCAACGTCCTGCTCTAGGAATGCATTTCTGCCCCCGGACGGATGCGCTTTGGCACCACTTGGACCCTCATGGCTCAATGCTATATGGCAGGGCTGTCCAACTTCTATGGGCCCAAGGGCCGGAATTCCAGTCACTGATCACCTGGGGGGCTGAAGGGTCTGCCTCCGCCCCCGGCTCTGCCCCCACCCCTCCCCCAGCTCTGCCCCCTCCCCAGCTCCACCCCTCCCCAGCTCCACCCCCTCCCTGGCTCCACCCCTCCCCAGCTCCGCCCCTCCCCAGCTCCACCCCTCCCCAGCTCCGACCCCCAGCTCCACCCCCTCCCCAGCTCCACCCCTCCCCAGCTCCCCCCTCCCCAGCTCCACCCCTCCAGAGAGCACTGTGCCCCCTCCCAGCTCCACCCCTCCCCAGCTGGATCCTGGCTCCAAACTTGACCTTGAGTTGTAGTTCACCTCCATCCAGAGAGCACTGTGGACTCAAATAATGATGGATCTGGACCAAACTTGGCATGAATACTCAATATACCCAAATGGGAAGACTGGTGGATTTGGGGGAATGTTCCCTAATACCTTTGAGTTATTTGAGTCCACACTCAAGTTGGGACACACCAAAAAAAACCCCAAACATCTCAATGCCGTCGCAGGGCTGGATGGGGCCTCCTTTCCCAGAGGCGGGTGGAGGAGGCCCAAAGAGCTCCCTCCCTCCCTGAAGGGAAGACAAGCCGTGGGGCAGGCGCAAAGGAAGCCACGTTGCGCCCTGCACGCGGGGAAGGCAGCACAACAAGGGGAGGGGCGCAGAGGAGGGGGAAGGAAGCGCCGCCAAGGAAACTGCCGCTGAGGGACCCCTCCCCCTCACCCAACGTCCCACTGTTTTTAGATTGATTGATTCGAGCCAGGCCCTTCCTAACCCACACTGCGGGAGCCCCCGCCACAGGGCCGAAGCGCCAACGCCGTCGCTGTCCCCCGAAGAGCCCCGCTGGAGCCGAGGCCAAGCTCAGGCCGGCGCGGCGGCTCTCCCATCCCGGGGCAGGCCCTCCACAGGAAAGAGGAGCCAGGAGGGGCTTTCCCTGCCTCACTCCCCTCCTCCCTCTCTCTGAGGGAATGGGGGCTGGCCTGGAAGCAGCCGCCAGGGAGGAGGAGGCGAGCGCTCAGGCCGGCCGCAAATCCCGCGGGACCCGAGATTTCGGCAGCTATCGCGAGACTACGCAGCCACAGACGGGATTTCGACCTCCCTCGAAATCCCGTCTGTGGCTGGCGTAGTCTTGCGATGCTTGCCTAAACCCGGAAGTAGGTATTTATTTTTATTTTTATTTTTATTTTTATTTTTATTTTATTTTTTATTTGTATTTTATTAAAACAAGTTAGGGGGCCGCAGGGTGCATCTCCACTATAGAATGAATGCACTTTGACCAGGCCCGGATTAACCCCTTTTGGCGCCCTAGGCCACACTTTGAAATTACGCCCCCAAACCAACCTCTACAGCACCCCCCACCTCCTCCTCCTCGCGGCGCCGTGCACCCTCCTTCCTTGAGTCAAGGAGGGGGCGAAGGAGGAAGAAGGGTGCGAGGAGGCGGACGGAATCCCCACCCTCGGTGCCGGTAGTGGCCCCAAGGCGGGGCTTCCATCCGCTTCCTCTTCTTCTTGAGTCAAGGAAGGAGGGCACGCGAGGATGAGGAGGAGGAAGGAAGGGAAGCTCCGCCCCAGTGCTGGCAGCGGCCCCGTGGGCGGCGCTTCCCTTCGCCTCCACCTCTTCATGGCGCTCCCTCCTTCCTTGACAAGGGGACGGGTGCGATGGTGAGGGGGGGGCACCATTACCTCCTCCCCCACCCCCTCGCAGCACTCTCCCCCCCGCCCTCCTCAGAGAGAGAGTTGCTTGCGCCCCTAGGCCATGGCCTAGGGTGGCCTTATGGGTAATCTGGGCCTGATTTATTAGGGTTTTTCCATAAACAGTAAAAGTGGGGGAACAATTTCAGGTAAAGGACAGTAGGAGAGATAGAGAAAGGAGAGGCTGAGAGTGGTGATGGGGGAGGGGGTTGAGGGGGCCGTCGGGGTGGGAGGGGGTGCGGGGTGGTAACTGGGGATGGGGGTAGAAAGGGGTAAGGGTTAGGGGCGGTGAAGGAGGTTGTTTGGTCCGGGATCTGGGAAGGATAGTACTGGGTAAGGATGCTGGGAAAAGATAGGGATAGGGGTAACTTGTTTCCTTCTAAGTTCCTTGTTCACGGGTGCTTCTTGTTTTTCTCGTGCAGTCTCTCTCCTTGTTAAGCTGGACATTTCTTTTTTACAAGTCTTCTTTTTAGGCTCTTTTTCCTTCTTTTTCCAGAGACGGGTCTTCCACATGTGCTGAGGCCCCAAGAAGAACCACAACCTGGAAGCAGTCAGCAGCCGGAGGTCCCGCCCCTGGAGGACTCCTTTCCTGGCACTGACCCGACCAGGGACCAACGAGTTCCCCGGAAGAGGAGCAGGCGCCACCGGAAGCGGAAGGGCGGCGTCCGAACTACCTCCCAGACCGTGGATAGGAGGCCTAGACCAGCTCCCGGCCGAAGGGCCTCCGGAACCGGCCTCCTTAGTGACCTGACCAGGAAAGGACGATCAACGCCGAGAACGACGCTGGCCCCGAAGGTGTTCCCCACTAGGACATTCTGGAGCTCCTGCTATAAGCAGTCGAAGCTCCAAGGGGCCCACCGGACTTCCTGAAGAGTCTTAAGGGACAATTCGTGGCCGGACCATGGGCGCCGCGGTCTCTGGTCCCCACGGATGCTTTTGCACCGGCGCTGCTTCTGGGACACCCCCGCCTGCCTCCATTTGATGGCAGGGCGGGACCCTAGGAGGCACCGTCGCTGACACTTCCCTTTCCCCCCCCCCCCCCCACCCTCGTGTTCTTCCCTTGTCTACTTGTATATGTTGTCTCTATGTGCCACTGGGCACTCAAACTTCTGTAAACCGCTTCGAGCCTTCGGGGAGTGGCGGTATACAAGTTTGAAGTATAAATAAATAAATAAATAAAATAACCCTCTTGGTATAAAAGCAATCTGTTGTTTTTAGTTTTTGTTCTTTTTTTAAATAAAAAACTCTGTTCCCTTAGCCTTCAAAATCTTTCCCGTGTTTGGTGTCCATTGTCCGTTCCTTGTCTTTTAGTGCAGCTGGGTCTGTACCTTTTCGTTTTCCTCGGCTTCCTTTCCAACCGTTCTCTTTAGGAGGTTCGAGGCCTTTGATGTCCATCCCCAGGATGCCACGTCTCGTAGGCCTAAAATACGCCTCTAGAGAGTAGGGGCAATTTTTCTTTAGGTTTCTCTTTCTTCCTTGCTGGGTTGTTCTCCTCCAGCTTCTCTTCCTATTGGGCTGCGTCCCAATCTTTTTGTTTTCATTCTTATCTGTATCCGGGATGGGGCTTTTGGGTGTTGCAGCGGCCCCTTGGTTTCCCCCCCCCTTCTCTTTTTGGGGGGGCAGAGGTTTTAGGGCCCTTCGAAGCCGCTCTTGCAACTTCCAGTGAAACTTCCTCACTATTTTTGGAGTGAGGTCCTCTTTCTTCTGGTATTGCGGTTTTGTATTCTCCTTCCCTCTCTTCTCTCTGCCTTCATGAATTGTTGCGTTTTCCCCCTTGACCTGGGGTGCGTCTTTTCCATCATCATAGAGGGTCAGCAGCTCTGGCATTGTGGGGGACGCCTCTTCGGTTGGTTCTGTTCTTGCACGTTGGGAGTGCTCCCTGATCGTTCCCATTTGCTTTTCTTGCCGAGACATTATGGCATCCATCTTCCGTAGGCATCCGTCTTGAGCTTCCCCTATTTTTCGTAGTTCTGCAAGGATGTCCCTCAAAGTTACTCCTTCCTCCTCTGGTCCCTCTTCTTGCATTATCCTCCGCTCTTTTGCTCTTGAGGTCGGTTCATGCAGTGCCGACATCGTTCTATTGTCAGTTGTGCTATTCCCTGTTTTACTATTGGAAAAATGTCCTTTTCCCTCTCCCAAGATGGCGCTCCCGCCAAAAAGCTCTTCTTCCTCCCTGCTCCTAGGACTGTGAGAGCTCACCTGCCATTTTGGCGCCCTGTAGCTCTTTTCCTCCCGTTCCCTCTGCCTTTGCCAGGGATGGTTGGCTCCCCCTGTGCGGCCTGCTTGTTGGGCCTTTGTGTCTCTTTTGTTGGGGGCCCGATCCCCTGAGTATGGGGGCTTCCGTGGGGCTGTTGGGATCCCCGCTGCTCGTCCACGCTCCTCCCCTCTGTCTCCAATGGCGCCTCCCCGATGCCGCACGGGCCGCTGTTCCCCGTACTCACTGCCTCCTTCTGTTTCGTCTCTACTTCACCTCCTGCTCTCTGCTTAAGGTGGGGGAGGAGGGGAGGGGAGGCCGGGCTGGGCTGGCAGTAAGTGCGGGTCGCCACCCGCTTCCCGCTTCCCGGCTCGCTCGCCGCAATGGCGGCGGTCCGGGCCCGCTCGACCTCTCCCTCTTGAGGAGGGGGAGATCCTTGGGGCCGCCAGACCCCGTCCGCCGGCTTCGCGCTCTCTTCGGACGCTTCTGTCCGCGAGGAGGGGGGCGCAAATCGCCCTCCAGCCAGGAAAGCAGGTGACACTCCAGGGAGCCCTAGAGTGCCCGTCCTGGCGCCATCTTCGCCCGACCGACTATCTGATCTGGGCCTGATTTTGACACCGCTTTAACTGCCCTGGCTCAATGCTATGGAATCACAGTAGTTTTGCAAGTTTGTTGCCTGTCTTTGGGCGCATCTCCACTATAGAATGAATGCAGTTTGAAACCATTTTAATTGCTATGGATCAAAGGTATATATAAATGCAGTAAGTAAGTAAGTAAGTAAATAAGTAAATAACCTCTCCGAGCCCTCAGGGAGTGGTGGTATATAAGTTGGAATAATAAATATATAAAATAAAGGGTCGATTGGGATTTGCAGTTTGGTGAAGGATAAGCACTCTGGCAGTGGAAGACCTTGTAAAACTACAACTTCTGGGATCCCATAGCATTGAGCCCTGGCAGCAAAAATGATCTATTCCAGGGCTGTCCAACAGACGGCCCACGGACCGTACATGGCCCGCCAGCCCCTTGGATCCGGCCCCCCACCCTCCTGCAATAAAAATAAAAATAAAAATCCCGAAAAAAATTCCCCCCAAAAAGTGTGCATGCGCGCGCCGCTTCTGCCACCCTGGCTGACGCTGTAGGAGGGAGGGAGGGGCCAAGGGGAGCCCTCCTTAGCTTCGCCCTCCCTCCTACAACGTCAGCCAGGGTGGCAGAACCGGGAGAAATCGGCCCTGCGATCGGCCCCGCCCCCGTGAGTGACCACGCCCCCGCTGCGGCCCGCCCCGCCACCTGATCAGTCACCAGAATTCAGGCCCTTGGGCTGGTAGAAGTTGGACAGCCCTGATCAATAGATCAGTTTCCCAACCAGTGTGCCGTCAGCGATCATCAGGTGTGCCGTGGGAATTGGGAACCTCCAATACCCCTTCTTCCCCCTCCTGCCGAACACTTTTTCTTCTCCACTCGGGCTCCCTTCTTCCCAGCCTCGCTCTGCTCGCTTTGCCTCGCTTTGTTCTGTGATTTGCAGTTTGGTGAGGGATCTGCGCAGTAGCGCCCGCATGGGTCACGTCTCCCTCCCTCCCCCCTCCCTCCCTGAACACGCTCACGCTGCCCCCTCAGATCAAAATGGTGGCAGAAGTGGCAGTGGAGAAGGAAAAGTACGTGTTGGGTAGGAGGGGGAAGAAAGGGCGCGAAGGGGAGGAAGAGGTCTCTGT
This sequence comes from Anolis apletophallus, assembly GCA_030556195.1. Lineage (NCBI taxonomy): Eukaryota > Metazoa > Chordata > Lepidosauria > Squamata > Anolidae > Anolis > Anolis apletophallus. Next base: position 5,850,177 of record JARBWK010000021.1, read on the forward strand.
CGAAAGCTGGCATGGGCAAACTTGGACCTTCCGGGTGTTTTGGACTCCAACTCCCACCATTCCTAGCAGCCTCAGGCCCTTTTCCTCCCCCCCCCCTCAGCCACTTAAGCAGGAAAGGGCCTCAGGCTGTTAGGAATGGTGGGAGTTGGAGTCCAAAGCACCCAGAGGGCCGAAGTTTTCCCATGCCTGTTTTAGGGACCTTAAAGTGGTGAGCCTCCTTCCAACATTGTGATTCTGGATAGAGAACAAACAACGTAACATAACATTGTTTGAGTCCACAGTGCTCTCTGGGTGTAGGTGAACTACAACTTCCAAACTCAACGTCAATTCCCAAGCCAACCCTTTCAGTACTTTCTGTTGGTAATGAGAGTTCAATAGGCCAAGTTTGCTTCAATTCCATCGTTGCAAGAGTTCAGGATGCCCTTTGATTGTGTGTTAACTAGAAATCCCAGAAACTGTAACTCCCGAATGTCAAGGTCTATTTTCCCCAAACTCCATCTGTGTTCACATTTGGGCACATTGAGTATTCATGCCAAGTTTGGTCCTGATCCAACATTGTTTGAGTCCACAGTGCTCTCTGGATATAGGTGAACTACAACTCCAAAACTCAAGGTCAATGCCCACCAAACTCTTATAGTATTTTCTCTTGGTTCTGTGTGGGAAGTTTGTGTCTTTCGGCCATTCCTGCCAGGATATCTATGTCGTGTTCATCGAAACAGGCCCAGGTTTCACACTGAGCGTATAAATACATTTAAAAACATATTAACTATATGTATGACTGTGTTAGAGTGTCATTTTGTGTCATTTTGGTTGGTGGTGTGCCACAGGATTTTGTACATGTAAAAAATGTGCCGCGGCTCAAAAGAAGTTGAAAAACACTGGTGTAGATGCACCACCACATTTTGGGAAACCTCTGCCGTCTGCTTGCCATATAATATAGTCTGGACCTACATAATATGAGTTCCAAATGGTATTAGATACACAGCAGTGTAGCCCCAGCCTTGGCTGTTGCAAGGGAGTGTCATTGGCTCCATCTACACTGCATATAACACAGCTTGAAACTGTGTTGTATGGTCAGTGCAGACTCATATCATAAATGCCGTTCAATGCGGTCAACACTGATCAGATAATGCAGCTTCTAACTGTGCTTATAGTCTTGCTCCATGCGATGAAGGCCTCTCGCCCTGAGCCTTTTCCTTCCCAAAGCATGGCAGCTTGGGGAGACCTTTGTGGCCCCCCACTTGGGGTCCATCCTGGTCTCTCTCCCCTTGAAGGGAGGCTGCCCAATGCACATCCAAAGTCACGAGGCCGTTTTCTGCATGAGTCCCTGCTTTCTCTCGCTAGGTGCCACTGTTGGCTGCCTCTTCCGCCCACGAATCCCAAAGGCTCATTTCAGAGCACACTGTGCACACACAGCTTGGATGTGTGTTGTATCTTCTCATCCAGAGAGGAAGGGGGCTTTGAAACTGAAACCGCTGGGATCTGCTCCCAAACTCATTCCTGAAAGCATCGAATCTTAGAATTGGAGAGTTGGAAGAGACCTGGTGGGCCATCCAGTCCAGCCCCATTCTGCCAAGAATCAGGACAATTGCGCTCAAAGCACTCTCGACAGATGGCCATCCAGCCTCTGCTTAAAAGCCTCCAAAGAGGAAGCCTCCACCACACTCCCGGGCAGAGAGTTCCCCTGCTGAAAAGCTCTCACAGTCAGGAAGTTCTTCCTCGTGTTCAGGTGGAATCTCCTTTCGTTCCTGTAGTTTGCGCTCTGGTCTCCAAGGCAGCAGTAAACAAGATGGCTCCCTCCCTCACCTCTTGATACCGGGCCCCCATCATGTCTCCTCTCAGTCTTCTCTTCTGCAGGGTAAACATGCCCAGCTCTTTCAGCCGCTCCTCATAGGGCTTGTTCTCCAGACCCTTGATCTTTTTAGTTGCACTCCCCTGGACACATTCCAGCTTGTCAGCATCTCCCTTCAATTGTGGTGCCCAGAATGGGACACAGTGTGATTTCATGTCCACCTCTTCCTCCACCACAACCTCCTCTCCACACTTCGCCGCCGCATCACATTCCTGGCTCATGTTTAACTTGTTGTCCATGAGCCAACAGTGTGATGTTACAGGTAAGAAAGCCAATGGGATTTTGGCCTGCATCAAGAGGAGTCTAGTGTCTAGATCCAGGAAATAATAATAATAATCTTTATTTGTACCGCGCCATCATCTCCCCAAAAGGCCAAGCCCATCAACACGGCCTCGAAGCCGTGACTGAACCCGTCGAAGATGGAGATCTTGTGGCCCGGTCGCCCTGGGCTGGATGAGAGCCGGTTGCCTACCCTGGATGGCGAGCAACTTAGCCCCACACTACGTGCTGGCAATATACACACATATAAACATGCACAAGGTCTGCACCCTATGGAAAGATGGAAAACAGGGGCTATGTCCCGTGGGGCCGGGAAACCCGCAGCCAGGGGTGGGAAGGCGATGCCCTCACCTCCCACCCGGAAACCCAGGTGAGCCCAGCCACCCAGGGTGGAGGCAAGGTCCCCCCGGGGCCCAACAATATTGGACAAGTCCCTGGTGTGTTTTGAGCAACTTAGCCCGTCATCCCTTGTAAAGAGCTTGGGTGTTCAACTGGACCCTTTGCTGTCCATGGAGACTCAGGTTTCCATGGTCAGTAAATCCTTGTTTTTCCACCTACGACAGGCTAGGCGAATGGCACCCTACCTGTCCAGGGACGACCTGGCCACGGTGATCCAAGTGACGGTCATCTCGAGACTGGACTACTGTAACGCCCTCTACGTCGGCTTCCCCCTGTCGACAATCCGGAAACTCAAGCTAGTGCAGAATGCTGCTGCTCGCTTGCTGGTGGGAGCACCAGTGAGGGAGCACATCACTCCCATCCTTCGGCACCTGCACTGGCTCCCCACCGAGTACCGGATTGCCTTCAAGGTGTTGGTTTTAACCTTTAAGGCCTTGCACGGTCTAGGGCCTGCGTACCTGAGGGACCACCTTACCCCGTATGTTCCCCCGAGATCACTACGCTCAGAAGAGCAGAACTTGTTACTTGTTCCATCGATCCGCTCTTGCCACCTTTCCACAACCAGGCAGCGAGCCTTCTCGGCTGTGGCCCCTGTATTGTGGAATTCCCTTCCTGACAACACTCGAGCGATTCCTGAGCTGGCCCCTTTTCGGAGGGCTTGCAAGACCGCCCTCTTTAGATTGGCTTTTAATTAATCTGGTCTGGTTTGGTCTGTTTTATACTCCATGTCCTTGGAATTCATGGGTTCCTACGGACTTTTTACTGAGACAATGTTCTATGTTATGTTTTTATTATACGTTGCATGTTTTTACTATATGCTGTATATTGTATTATATGTTGTGATCCGCCCTGAGCCTGCAGGGAGGAGCGGAATATAAGATTGAATAAATAAAATAAATAAAATAAATAAATAAAATAAATAAATAAACACAACAACACAATCAAAACAATCAAAAGGAAGGTGTCATGGACCTTGTTGCATTGACATAGGCTCCAGGCCTGGAATAACTGTTTGTGGCGCCTTACGCCATACTCTGGAAGCGCCGCCCCCGCCGCAGGGGGCGGGGCTGCTTCTGGGGGGCGGGGCTACTTGCAGGGGCCCCTCCTTCCTCCTCACTGAAGGAAAGAGGGGCAGGGCCAACGCGAGCGAGGAGGGGGCACTGGGACTTCCCTCCGCCTCCTCCTTGCTCACGTCGGCCCCGCCACTCCTTCCTTCAGTGAAGGAAGGAGGGACGGGACCAACGCGAGTGAGGAGGGGGCGGCGGGAAGCCGCATCAGAGGCCCTAGGAGCGCAGGCGCAGGAGCGCCCAAAGATCGAACTTTAAAAAAAAAAATTAAAAAGAATTTTTTTGGGGGGGGAGGGGCGTACCTGCTGCCCTCTCCTATGGCTGCCGCCCTAGGCCATGGCCTAGGGTGGCCTTATGGGTAATCCGGGCCTGATAGACTCTGCATATTATTTAAGGACTGAATGTATACTATATTGAGAGGGGATGTATCCTGACTCCATCACACAGATGTATACGATTGGACAATGCTGCCCTCTGACTCATTTCACCGCAGAAGGCTTGCTGGCTCCTCACAATCCATTCCAATTCCTACTTACTTACATCCATTTTTATTTATTTCCCCCTCCTAATGCACAGTGACGTAGCCTGGAAGCCTCAAACTACTGTCCTCGCAGGATTTCAGCTGGCAGGAGGCAGGCCGAGTTTACGACGGCACAGAAAAACAGTGCCTTAGAACTGCATTAAATCAGAACACACAATTGGAGTCCCAGGTGCAATTACTCAGCTCCTGTGATGCTTTGCAGATGGATTTCAATGGGTTGCTAATAGGACGGGCAAATGCCATGTGATAGGACCTGGTCGGAATTTATTGCCGAAGGCTTTAAATTGGGTTGTTAGAGGTTTTCTGGGCTGTATGGCCATGCTCCAGAAACATTCTCTCCTGACGTCTCACCCACATCTATGGCAGGCATCCCCATGTTACCGAACATTTTAGAATAGCCTGGCCCAGGAGGGCAAAGGCCCCAAAAGCACCCCTAAAACAAGGATTTCGGCAGAACCTCTGGCGAAGTTTTAAAAGCAAACAAAAAATCCCTTTCCCAAATGATCTCACCAAAGGAGTCCGGAAGAAGATGCCACTGAAGTGTTTATTATTGTCAGCTGAGAAGGATGACCACTGCAGATTCCTTGTTGCAAAGCAGTCATAAAGTTACATTGAAACATATGCCATTTTTATACACTTTACAGAACTCTCAAATGTAAAGTTCCCCACCCCTGCACGCTGTAGGCTTCATGATGATTGGATGGAACCTTGGAAGCCAGCTGTAGCGGGAACCAATCGTGAAACAGTGCCACTTTTGTCCTGGTAAATGGGAAGCGAGGGGCAGGAATATGTTCAAAACAAAGAGCAGCTGGAGTTTTCTTGATTAGATCATGTCCATATGTTAATGGAATTAGTCTTTTGTTCTTGGTGAGAAACAGGAATTATCTTTAACAACCTTTTTTGTTGACAAAGGGCCATGTGCAGATACTATCCATGAGAAGTTTCAGCCTTCTGAAATGGTAAATAAATGAAATAACTGTAGCCATGTGCTGGTTTCCGAGGCCAACAGTGACGGCCGGTTATGAAATATGAAATATAGTTATGCCATAGGTTCTATAAGCCAAAAATGAGACTAAACTCTGAGGGTTTGAGGCTTATGAAACGAAAAGGGGTCTTTCAAAATGGGGAGAGGGGAAAGAAAGAAAACCTCTCCAAACCAGAAAGAATCCTCTGTCATGCAAATTGTTTCAATGATTGGATTAAAGGGTGCAGCCAGGAATGTGGTCACCCTGACCTTGAAAAACAAACAGCTGGGTCACGTAGCCTTTCTTCACATTATTTTACACATGGAGATAGGAGAAAACATGCAGGAAAATTACATGGGAGGGTTTCATAAGGAACTCCCTGCTGCAGGTAAAACCAATTAAGATACAGATGGGCTCTCTCTCTGGGGCTCGCCTTCACCCAGAGGTTGTGAGGTCTGTTGGGAGCTAGGAAAATTGGGTTTATACAGTATATCTGTGGAAGGTCCAGGGTGGGAGAAAGAACTGTTTCAGTTGGCCACCTTGATTAGCACTTGATGGCCTAGCAGTTTTTAGGTGTGGCTTGTTTTTACTGCCTGGGGGAATCCTTTGTTGACAAATGATTAGCTGTCCCTGATTGTTTCTTGTCTGGAGTTCCCATGTGTTTGAGTAAGCATGGATGCCGATGGCTCACACAGATGGGCCTCCGTATTGGATCAAAGGCAGGGAGCTCCTCCGTTGGAAAGGAGGCGGCCTTGGCTGGCAAATGGAGGGGAAGGACCACCAAAGTAAAGGAAAGAAGGCAAAACCAAGCCATGTACGTATGTATGTGTAAAGAGGGAAGGGAAAGGAAAGTGCATGCCTTCTTCTTTTCCTCCTCCTCTTTTCTTCCTCTTCCTCCTCTACTATCTCCTCGCCCTTGACTTCCTCCTCCTCTTCCTCTCCCTTTCTTCTTCCTTCTCATCCTCATCTTCCTCCTCCCCCTAGCCTTCCTCCTTTCCCATCTCTTCTTACTCTTCTTCCTTGTCTTCCTTCTCTTTCTCTTCCTCCTCCTGATCCTCATCATTTCCCCTGCTTCTTCCCCTGCTTCTTCCTCCTTCTCCTCTTTTTCCTCTTCCTTGTCTTCTTCCTTTTCCTCCTCCTCCTTTCCCCCTTTTCTCCCTCCTTCTCCTCTTCTCTCTTCTTCCTCCTCCTCCTCTATTATGTCTTCCTTGTCCTCCTCTTCCTCCTCCTCCTAATCTTCCTCCTTTCCCATCTCTTCTTCTTCCTCCTCTTCTTCCTCCTTTTTCTCTTCCTTCTTCTGATCCTCATCATTTCCCCTGCTTCTTCCTCATTCTCCTCTTTTTCCTCTTCCTTGTCTTCCTCCTCCTCCTTCCCCTCTTCTCCCTCCTTCTCCTCTTCTCTCTTCTTCCTCTTCCTCCTCTACCTTGCCTTCCCTCTTTTCTTCCTTCTTCTCCCCTTCTTCGTCCTCTTCTTCCTTGTCCTTCCACCCTTTCCCTCTCTTCTTCCTCCCCTTCTTCCTCTTCCCCTTTTTCCTTCTTCCTCCTCCTTTTCCTTGTATTCTTCCTCCTCCTCTTCTGGCCGCTGTTGTTGTTGTTGTTGCGCTTGTGGGCGCACAGGCTGGCAAATGAGGAAATTCTACGACTGAAGAGAAGTGTGATCTCAAAGGTTGTCCCACCCAATATGCATCCATTATTAGTGTCGTGGAGTAACATCTTCTCACAATTAATACTACTAATAATACCGCGACTATTAATAACGATTTGCATTTCTTACCTGCTTCTCCTTAATGCGGGAGGCATGAGAAGAACACCAGAGCATTATGAATTTCAGATTTTATGGGCACGAATGACTTTAATGTGCTCCAATCTTATGTCTCCTGATATATGTGTTTTAATGATCTTATGGAATCAGAGAGAGGGTTATACGACCGAAGTCACTCATGCCCATAAAAGAAGATTCACAGTTTGTCATTGGCGGACAGGCGCCCCTCGCACAACACTCGGGGAACTTTTTCGTCTCCGAGCAGCCTTTGAATCAAGCCCCCAATCGGATGGAGATAGAAGATGGATGGATGGATGAATAGATGGACGGATGGACGGATGGACAGATAGACAGATAAATAGATAGATGAATGGATGGACAGATGGATGGATGAATGAATAGATGGATGGATGAATAGATGGGCGGATGTACGGATGAATAGATGGATGGATAGATGGATGGATGGATGAATAGATGGACGGATGGACGGATGGAGATAGAGGAATTGATAGATAGAGGGAGAGACAGACAGACAGACGGATGAATGATAGACAGGTTAGACGGATAGATAGATAGATGGATGGATGGATAGAGGGAGGGACAGACAGACAGATAGACGGACAGATAGACAGGTTGACAGGTAGATGGATAGACAGATAGATAGAAAGATAATTACATAGATGATAGATGGATAGATGGAGGGAGGGAGGGACGGATAGATAGATAGATGATGGATGGACAGACAGACAGACAGACAGACAGATAGATAGAGGAATGGATAGATAGAGGGAGAGACAGACAGATAGACGGACAGATAGACAGGTTGACAGGTAGACGGATAGATAGATGGATGGATGAATGGATAGAGGGAGGGACAGACAGACAGATAGACGGACAGATAGACAGGTTGACAGGTAGATGGATAGACAGACAGATAGATAGAAAGGCAATTAGATAGATGATGGATGGATAGATGGAGGGAGGGAGGGACGGATAGATAGATGATGGATGGATAGATGGACAGACGGACAGATAGACAGACAGATAGAGTGCCCCTCTGGCAAAGGTTGAGTGGCTAAATCTCATTTGTCAACCCCGAAAGGCACAAACCCACTGAATCAATGGGGGTCTTGCTCTACCATTGATTGACTGGGCTTTTAATCACATCTTTCCACTAAAATAGGCTCAGCGCTCGAGGCAGCGGGCAACGTCGGGAAACAGAAACGAAACAATAAAACCATGAAAATCGATAATCAATCAACAACAAAGCACTTTAAGGGGCCAGCGAATAGAGATGGGCCTCCATCCCTTCAGGGCTCACACCTCTAATGGGATTTATATGAGAAGTGCTCATAAATAGCGTTAAGCCCCCTCGTATCGGTTTGTGTTGCCTGTAGGAATGCAATGAGGCAGTCCTTCTGCTACTTTCCATAGGATCATAGGTTCATGGCCTTGGGGGGGGGGGGGATCTAAAGGGACATCTAGACCAACCCCCTTATGCACTGTAGGAATATTTCAGTTCCCATCAAACCTCTGTTTCAAGTCCTCCAAAGACGGAGAGTGAAATAATAATAATAATAACTAGCTGAACCCGGCCACGCGCTGCTGTGGCTTTTTCTCTTTCCTGTGTCCCAGTCTATATATATATATATATATATATACACACACACACACACACACACACACACACACACACACACACACACATATATATATATGGATTTGTGTCTATGTGTACATATGTGTATGTGTGTCTACTTATGTGTCTACTTGTGTATGTGTGTTTACTTATGTATATATGTATATGTATATGCGTGTGTATGTGTGTACTTATGTATATGTGTGTTTTTGTATATGTATATGTGTGTATATGTGTAGATGTGTGTAAGTACAGATGTGTGTATGTATTTGTGTGCATGTGTATATTTCAGTGCATGTATATATGTATTTATTTATTTATTTCAGGATTTTACCCCGCTCTTCTCAACCCCCGAGGGGGGACTCAGAGCGGCTTACAGCAGGCACAATTTGATGCCACATCAACAGCGTAAAACCCCAAACCCCACAACCCATTAAAACATTAAGGCATTAAAATACAATCCCTCAACACATCTACAATCATTCCAATTAAAACAGTATTCAACCCTAGAAACATTGACCCTCTTCCTCCCTCCCATTAAAATTCCGTCTCACATGCTGTCTAGTGCTGGTGAGGGAATGCCTGATCCCAGAGCCAGGATTTCACCTTCTTCCTGAATGTCAGGAGGGATGAGGTGGACCGTATCTCCGTAGGGAGCGCATTCCACAGGCGGGGGCCACCACCGAGAAGGCCCCTGTCCCTCGTCCCCACCAACCGCATCTGAGAGGTCGGCGGGAGCGAGAGCAGGGCCTCCCGGATGATCTTAGGTTACGGGATGGGACGTAGCGGCCGATGCGTTCGGACAAGTAAGCTGGGCCAGAACCGTATAGAGCTTTAAAGGTCAAAACCAGCACTTTGAATTGAGCCCGGAATTGGACAGGCAGCCAGTGGAGCTGACACAGCAGGGGGTAGTGTGCTCCCTGTATGTAGCTCCGTTAGTAGTCTGGCTGCCGCCCGCTGGACTAATTGCAATTTCGAACTGTCTTCAAAGGCAGCCCCACGTAGAGTGCGTTGCAGTAATCTATTCGGGATGTGACCAGAGCGTGGACGACCGTAGCCAGATCAGACTTCCCAAGGTACGGGCGCAGCTGGCGCACGAGTCTCAACTGTGCAAAAGCTCCCCTGGCCACCGCGTATGTGTGCGTATGTGTGCATGTCTATATGTACATACTTGTGTGCATGTGGCGAAGACCAACAGTAACATCCCTTCCTGCCTTTTATACTTCCTTTTTTCCCTTTCCCCCTCATCCCTCAGCTTTTCTCTTCTCTCTGTCTTCCTGCCTCTTCTCCCTCCCTCCCTACCACCAACATTCCGACACTCTAAACTGCCAAAGGGGGATGGCTCCCAGCCTCTACATTCTAACTGAGGGAGTATTTGCATAATGCCTCTATTTGGCCAGCACCACCAACATTCCGACACTCTAAACTGCCAAAGGGGGATGGCTCCCAGCCTCTACATTCTAACTGAGGGAGTATTTGCATAATGCCTCTATTTGGCCAGCACCACCAACATTCCGACACTCTAAACTGCCAAGGGGATGGCTCCCAGCCTCTACATTCTAACTGAGGAGTATTTGCATAATGCCTCTATTTGGCCAGCACCACCAACATTCCGACACTCTAAACTGCCAGGGGTGGCTCCCAGCCTCTACATTCTAACTGAGGAGTATTTACATAATGCCTCTATTTGGCCAGCACCACCAACATTCCGACACTCTAAACTGCCAGAGGGGATGGCCCCCAGCCTCTACATTCTAACTGAGGGAGTATTTGCATAATGCCTCCTTTTTGGCCAGCTCCACCAACATTCCGACACTCTAAACTGCCAGGGGGGGTGTGGCTCCCAGCCTCTACATTCTAACTGAGGGAGTATTTACATAATGCCTCTATTTGGCCAGCACCACCAACATTCTGACACTCTAAACTGCCAGAGGGGGGTGGCTCCCAGCCTCTACATTCTAACTGAGGGAGTATTTGCATAATGCCTCTAATTGGCCAGCACCACCAACATTCCGACACTCTAAACTGCCAGAGGGGGTGACTCCCAGCCTCTACATTCTAACTGAGGGAGTATTTGCATAATGCCTCTATTTGGCCAGCACCACCAACATTCCGACACTCTAAACTGCCAGAGGGGGGTGGCTCCCAGCCTCTACATTCTAACTGAGGGAGTATTTACATAATGCCTCTATTTGGCCAGCACCACCAACATTCCGACACTCTAAACTGCCAAAGGGGGATGGCTCCCAGCCTCTACATTCTAACTGAGGAGTATTTGCATAATGCCTCTATTTGGCCAGCACCACCAACATTCCGACACTCTAAACTGCCAAGGGGATGGCTCCAGCCTCTACATTCTAACTGAGGGAGTATTTGCATAATGCCTCTATTTGGCCAGCACCACCAACATTCCGACACTCTAAACTGCCAAAGGGGGATGGCTCCCAGCCTCTACATTCTAACTGAGGGAGTATTTGCATAATGCCTCTATTTGGCCAGCACCACCAACATTCCGACACTCTAAACTGCCCGGGGGTGGCTCCCAGCCTCTACATTCTAACTGAGGAGTATTTACATAATGCCTCTATTTGGCCAGCACCACCAACATTCCGACACTCTAAACTGCCAGAGGGGGATGGCTCCCAGCCTCTACATTCTAACTGAGGGAGTATTTGCATAATGCCTCTATTTGGCCAGCACCACCAACATTCCGACACTCTAAACTGCCAGGGGGGGTGTGGCTCCCAGCCTCTACATTCTAACTGAGGAGTATTTACATAATGCCTCTATTTGGCCAGCACCACCAACATTCTGACACTCTAAACTGCCAGAGGGGTGGCTCCCAGCCTCTACATTCTAACTGAGGGAGTATTTGCATAATGCCTCTAATTGGCTAGCACCACCAACATTCCGACACTCTAAACTGCCAGAGGGGTGACTCCCAGCCTCTACATTCTAACTGAGGAGTATTTGCATAATGCCTCTATTTGGCCAGCACCACCAACATTCCGACACTCTAAACTGCCATAGGGGGTTTGGCTCCCAGCCTCTACATTCTAACTGAGGGAGTATTTGCATAATGCCTCTATTTGGCCAGCACCACCAACATTCTGACACTCTAAACTGCCAGAGGGGGGGGTGGCTCCCAGCCTCTACATTCTAACTGAGGGAGTATTTGCATAATGCCTCTATTTGGCCAGCACCACCAACATTCCTACACTCTAAACTGCCAGAGGGGGGTGGCTCCCAGCCTCTACATTCTAACTGAGGGAGTATTTGCATAATGCCTCTAATTGGCTAGCACCACCAACATTCTGACACTCGAAACTGCCAGAGGGGGGTGGCGTGAGGGATCATGGGAGTTGTAGTCCAATGGTTTTTTTTGTATTTTTGGTCGTGTTGTTTAATTTTTAATTTTTTGGGGGGTGGTAAACATACCTCGTGGGGTTTTGTGTGCATGTGGGCTGATTTGGTGTGTCTGCCTTGTGTGGTTTTGCTCTCTATAGGCTACTTAGGATGACAGCTCTCTTTTTATATATAGAAGAAGATAGATAAGGCATAGTGGAGAAATGTAATGCGCACAAAACCAGCCGGCTTTCGAGCCACTGACAACGAAGCGCCGACTGCTATTTGACAAAGTTTATGTTCTTTGAAAGAGCGTTCCAATAAATCTCTGGGAATGGATGGGGCTGGGCGGGCTGATGTTTGCCCAGCTGTGTCTGCTGCTCCAGACATGAAAACAAAACCCTATTGAGAAAGAGATTGCATTAATTACTCTGCAAACAGAGAGGATGCCGGAGGGATGCCGGGCCCAGGCCCTTCCGTTCGAGGCAAAAGCACAAAGGAAAGAAGAGCTCCAATGGGGAAACACAGCCAGGAGGTGCATGGGAATGTATATATATAAAACTAGCTGTACCCGGCACGCGTTGCTGTGCCCTTTTTAGGAGATGCGAGAAAGTCCAATCATCCACGGTGTGCCCTCCTCTAAACTGCAGTTGGATGGAGTGTGGGTCAAGGGGGGGCATGGTGTGCCAAGTTGGGTCTTTATTGGTCTTGGTTCTGGGCCACAGTGGTCTGTGGGGAATGATGGGTTTTGAAGTACTACAAATCCCATTTTCCATGGTGGTACTTCAAGTCCCATCATGCATGGTCGGGGCTCTGTGTGCCAAGGTAGGTTACTGTAAATTCAGGCCATACACAATGTCCCATGAGCTGAGGGCAGGCCATACACAATTAGGAACAGCAAGTTAATGAAGCCTTACTGTCAATTCAGGCCATACACAATGTCCAATGAGCTGAGGCCTAGTCGGAGAATCAAGTTAATGAAGCCTTACTGTCAATTCAGAGCGTAAAACAGCTTCCCAGTAAGTGAGGGCTAGTTAGGAAAATCAAGTTAATGAAGTCTTACTGTCAATTCAGAGCGTAAACAGCTTCCCAGTAAGTGAGGGCTAGTTAGGGAAATCAAGTTAATGAAGCCTTACTGTCAATTTTGGGCGTGGTCTGTGTTTTTTGGGGTGTAAATTTTTGGTTGGAAGTGATTTGGGTGTTTGTGTTGGGGATTGGCTCAGGCCTTTTCCTTATTCTGTTTTGGCAGTTTACTATGGATCGGAATTTTCATGTTGGCTGGCCAGTGCAGCAGTTATGCAAATCCACCCTTATTGGCAGCCAATCATGTTGTTCGGAATGTAGAGGCTGGGTGAGTCTTTGGCTGCCCCGGAGGATGCTGGTAAATGTAGTTTTATTTTTACCGTTGTTTTGGGGGCCTTTTAGGTTTTGGGGAAAAATTTCTTTGCTACAAACGTACCTTGCTTGAGGCCTAGTTCTGTTGGCAAGTATTGTGTTTCTGCGTTGTATGGTTTCTTTGTTTGAGGGATACATCACATGACGTGAACCCATTTATATAATAGAGTATCATCATCATTTTCAAGGTGCACACTCATTTCAGTATTACCACCACTATTGCACTCTAGCACTGAAACACCCGTTCACCCAGCATCACACCTTTTCCCTTCTTAGCTTTATTAAAGAAAGCTAGAAAGGGCAATTCCGAAAAGGTTGGTAGAACAGAAAATACAACATAGCAGTAATCCAAAAATGGCAAGGTACATAAAGTCAAGAGAACCAAAATCCACAGCAGTCCTTCCAATATAATAAACCCATAAACATGAAAACGGGAACTTTTCCAAGGTAAACCTGATATCGAGGTGACCCAAGGGTGGTCTAAGGGAATTCTCTAAATGGTAGCGAACATTATTTTGGTGCCCCCAAAACATTATCCCCCCGTCTGCGCATGCCTAGAAGCTCCTGCCTGAAGGTGCCCCTCAGGAGAAAACCGCCACTCACCGCTGGCTCCGTGGAAGCTAAAGGGAGAGAAAGGCTCCCTCACAGCGCAGCGGCGAACTGGCGGCTGTGTAGTGGCTTGCGCGAGGCCACGCCCTTCCTTCTCACGCGGCCCGCGCCGCCCCCAGCCTTGCGCGAGGCCTGTTTAGGCTTCGGCTTCAGCGCCTGCAGGAGCTTCTGGGCATGCGCGGAGGTTTTGCGCATGCGCAGTGGCTCGGAGCTGAAGTTGAGCTCCTGAGCCTCTGCGCATGGGCGAAAATCTCCGTGCATGCCCAGAAGCTCCTGCATGCGCTGAAGCGTGTTAAGCCTGGTTGGGCTTCGGCTTCTGCGCCTGGCGGGGTGTCTGGGCATGCGCGGAGGTTTTGGCGCATGCGCCGTGGCGCCGGAGCTGAAGTTGAGCTCCTGAGCCTCTGCGCATGGGCGAAAATCTCCGTGCATGCCCAGAAGCTCCTGCATGCGCTGAAGCCTGTTAAGCCTGGTTAGGCTTCGGCTTCAGCGCCTGGAGGAGTTTCTGGGCATGCGCGGAGGTTTTCGCCCATGCGCAGTGGCTCAGAAGCTCTACTTCAGCTCCTGAGCCACTGCGCATGCTTGAAAACTTCAGCGCATGCCCAGAAGCTCCTGCAGGCGCTGAAGCCGACGCAGCAGCAGGGAGGTTTGCTATGGCGGTGCAGGTGGCACGGCGGCCTTCAAAGATGGCGTCCCACGCAGCCGCGTACTTCGCGTACACGTAAGACCGCCCCTGAGGTGACCCCACCCTTTCCCAGGGCTCTGTGTAAGATAGTTAAAAACCAAGGACACCATGTGGGTTCGCCTTGTGCTACTCCCAAGGAACCCCAGAGAGGCAAGATGGCCACATCTGAGGCCACATCTTAGCCAACTCTCTGGATGAGGCTGATAGCGGCATCCCTGACCTGTGACTCATTCCCGCATCCATTCACTGCCCTCTTGCATGGACATAGTTGGGCCAGGTGCTTATTTTGAAAAGGGTCTTTCCCTTCTCACGCCTGGCCTGGATCAGTGTCCTGCTGGCTCGGAGATGGTTTTCGACCCCTGCAGTGTCACATGATTGTTTTGCATACCTGAACTATATTTTCACAATGACCCTCCTTTCTAGCCTCGGAAACTGGAAAATGGTCAAAATAATTCTCATTGTCCCAGCCATCCAGTCAATATTGCACCTTTTGATATCTTCCCTCCTGCCACAGGAAGGAAGAGAATAAGGACAAAGACCTTATCTTACACCCCAGGATCATGGCAAACTGGAATTCTCTTTGTTTACCCTCCATTTTACTGGAACCACACAAAAGGATTTTTGGTCTGTGCTTGGCCAAAGAGGAAATCATGGATTAAGACCTTTGTATGCAAATCAGAAAAACTGGTTTGAGAGGTCTGGGCTAAAGCCCAGCCAAGTGGCACACCCAGAACCACCCTTTTCTCTCATTATTCCTCCTTCTTCACCCTAATTGGCTGGGGGCACTCTCAAGAACCTCCTGAGTCCTTCCTGCAAGTGATGACATCTGCCAATCAGCAGCGGGCCAGCCGGAGGGGCGGGAAGAGGGAAATTTGAATCTGTACCCCTATAAAAGGCATGTTTTACCAACGTAACTCCATGCAGCATGGGCGAATGATTGCGGCTGACATCTTTTCCAGCTGGACTGAATAAAACCTCAATGGCACCCTCTTCAGGCTTGGTGAGATCTGTTAAATGAGACATTTTAGGGAAAATATGGGATTGGTTGCTTCCTTTCTCACTAGGTTTTGACATGGGCCCTCTTTGGTGGGTCTAACTGGCCTGCCTTCATGGCAAGGCCCCCAAAATTCTGTTTGCTAACAAACCCTTCAAGGAAACAAAGGCATGAACCAGAACAGGAAATCTGAGAGTACTTGAACCATGAACTTGAGAGCAGAGACAGGACATGGCAAACATGTTCTCCTCTGAGAAGCATGAAGCCCAGACCACTTAAATTAAGCCCGTCCAAATGCCCATGAGATCATGCCGAAACCGCCGGGCCTTCAATGTCTCATTTGTCTATTCTTCACTCCTTTCGTTCTCAGGCCTAATCTAGTTTCCAGAGAAAACTCCCCATTGGCCCAAGGCCATCTCACAAGGGAACTTTCACTTTCCCCACTTTCCTGATGCCTAGGAACGAGCACAGACATCCAAAATATCTGTCTGCAATTCTGTCCGATCACTCACAGCTTCCTCACTTTGAAACCCATCAATCCCCTCATCCCCTGAAACATCAGAAAATTCCTCTGCTGCTTGCTGGGCTAGCACCAAGACTGTGGCGCAGCTGGCTGGGTGTCAGCTGCATTAAGATCACTACTGATCAAAAGGTCATGAGTTTGAAGCCAGCCCGGGTCGGAGTGAGCTTCCGACCAATTGTGTAGCTTGTTGTTGATTTTTGCAACCCGAAAAGACAGTTGCATCTGTCAAGTAGGAAAATTAGGTACCACCATGTGAGGGAGGCTAATTTAACTAATTTATGAGGCCATAAAAATAAATCTCCAGCAAAGCACACAGGCAATACGGAAGTACTTCATGAGAGTCACAGATGGATGGTGAAGCGACAGCTCCCCTGGTGGCCAGAAAAGTGGAATGCTATGTGAAATACAGTTAGGAAAATGCTTCAGTTGCCATGATGGATGTGCTTTGAGACACAGGCTGTAGGAATGTGCTCCGGTAAAATGCTATGTTTTCTTTAACCAATAAAAGGACTATTTATAGTTCCAACCTGGCTCTGCATGATTTATCCTTGACAAGAAAGCCTCTGTCTGTCTGTCTGTCTTTATTTATGTTTCAAACTTTTATACCGCCACTCCCCGACGGCTCGGAGCGGTTTACATAGTTTGACATATATGTGTTGTATGGCTATGCCATTGAACATTTGCCATGTATGTGTACATTGTAATCCGCCTTGAGTCCCCTGCAGGGTGAGAAGAGCGAAATATAAATACTGTAAATCAGTGTTTTTCAACCTTTTTTGAGCCACGGCACATTTTTTACATTGACAAAATCCTGGGGCACACCACCAACCAAAATGACAGAAAACGACACTCTAACACAGTCATACAGATAGTTAATATGTTTTTCAATGTATTTATACACTCAGTGTGAAACCTGGACCTGTTTCGATGAACACAACATAGATATCCTGGCAGGAATGGCAGAAAGACACAAACTTCCCACACAGAACTCCCATAACCAAGAGAAAATACTATAAGAGTTTGGTGGGCATTGACCTTGGGTTTTGGAGTTGTAGTTCACCTATATCCAGAGAGCACTGTGGACTGAAACAATGTTGGATCAAGACCAAACTTGGCATGAATACTCAATATGCCCAAATGTAAACACAGATGGAGTTTGGGGGAAAATAGACCTTGACATTTGGGAGTTACAGTTTCTGGGATTTATAGTTAACACACAATCAAAGAGCATTCTGAACTCTTGCAACAATGGAATTGAACCAAACTTGGCATATTGAACTCTCATTACCAACAGAAAGTACTGAAAGGGTTTGCTTGGGATTTGACCTTGAGTTTGGAAGTTGTAGTTCACCTACACCCAAAGAGCACTGTGGGCAGGAAGGGGAAGAAAGGGGATTGGAGGTCCCAATTTCCCACGGCACACCCGATGATCGCTCACGGCACACTAGTGTGCCACGGCACACTGGTTGAGAAACACTGCTGTAAATAAATACAACAACCATCCCCAAAACAGATAAGATGTACCTGCGATTCTAAGATGGAATAATATATATGTCTCTGCAACGTAGAAGAAAGGTTAGAGAGTGCAGTAGACGTGCTTTCCTGCTCCATAGTTTTTGCAATTTCCGTGTGTCTTGGAATGGTTCCTCCCCATAGAGATGTTCAATGTGTTGTTGCTGTGGCTTTTCCATGCTGTGTGGCCATATTCCAGAAGCAAGATTCTAAGGTGCATTCTGTTTTAAGAATTGTTTATATGGGAGACAAAGCTTGCCTAGAAGAAAGTCCGCGTTGTTTTTATTAATATTATTATTACTCTTCTTTTTTCTCCTAAATGAGACTCAAAGGGACTGTTCATATGAACCTCCCCAACTGTTATGACATTTTAAGGCCATTTTAGGATATTATAGCTAAACAGGAGGACAACAAAATGTGTTTTTTGAACTTGGAAGAATCAGGACGGGATGGGCATGCATAACTTATAACTTAGGAAGAACTTCCTGAGAATAAGAGCCATTTGGAATTGGAACCTGCTTCCGCCTGGGAGTCTGGTGGAGGCGCCTCCCTTCCCTGGAGGTGGTCTGGTCATCTGGTGGGAGGGCTTTGATCAGGGGTGGGCAATTATTTTTTCCAAGGGGCCACACGAGAGCCAAAAAATATTATGGAGGGCCGCACCTAAAGGCGGAACTACAGTCTAATCTACATTATTTATTTATTTATTTACTATATTTACTATATAATTACACATCATTAATATTAACATATTAATACAGGGCTGTCCAACTGGCGGCCCGGGGGCCGTACACAGCCCCCCAGCCTGTTGGGCACGGCCCCCGCTATGCCCCCGCCGCCATTTTTATTTTTTTAAAAATCTAATTTTTTTAAAAAATGGCGGCCGGGGGGGCGGGGCAGGGAGGGAGGAAGTGAGCTGGCTCCTCCTCCTTCGCTCTTCCTCCTTCCCCTCCCTGCACCGCGGCTCACGTTTGGAGCCGCGGGCGTCTGCTGGGAGGAGGAGGGGTGAAGGAGGAGGAAGTCAGCTGGCTGCCTTCTTCCTCCTTCGCCCCTCCTCCCCCTCCCGCGCCGGCGCTCGGATCGGGGCAAGGCGCGCGCGGGGAAAGAGGGAGAAAAGAGAAGCCAGTCAGCTGACTGGCTTCTCCCCGTCTTGCGAGGATCGCAGGCGCCGGCACGCGCTGGGAAAGAGGAGAAAAGAGAAGCCAGTCAGCTGACTGGCTTCTCCTTTCACTCTCTTTCCCCCCGTGCGCGGGGATCCCAGGCGCCGGTGCGCACGCAGGGTTAGACGAGGAAAAATGACTGCTTAGGAGGGGGCTGGGGCGGGGGCGGGGCCTGGGGTCATCAGTGACCTCAAGTCCGGCGCTTGGCCGGTTAGAAGTTGGACAGCACTGTATTAATATATCAAGAAATATTCATATAGTATTAGTATTAATATCATAATTATTATATTATAGTATATATATAGACATTATAATATATTGAAATTATATTATATTATTTATTATATTATTATAATAAAATTATTATAAAATAATAATAAAAACCACTAAAATAAAATTAAATTCAAGAAGACAAGGTGCGGACCAAGATGGAATGGCCCAATGGACCCAGCCCAGAGGATGGCAAAGCGGACCCAGCCACCGCAGCAGAGGAGAGCAGAGCAGCAGACGATCAGAGGCTGCAGGCCTCCGCCCGCTCTCACCCCCAGCCGTTCCCCAGCTGATCGTCCTGCCATGGAGTGCCTGCCATTCCTGGAGGGGATCCAGGCCTGCAGGGGGAGCAGTCGGCGGGAGTGATATAATAAATCTAATCCTTTACAGAACAAAGAAAATTGCTAAAATGATAAGCACAGGATCACTTATCCAGAAATATCTTTTCAACAGAAATTTGATCTTTGAACTGTCGTGGCGTCCGCCCAGAACCCAAAAGGGGAAGTTTAAAAGGATGGGCGAATTCTGTAGGGTCCCGGGGGTCGCGTTACAGCCTTCTCTTAAAAGAAAACCTGGAGATCTTCTAAGCCAGTGTTTCCCAACCTTTTTTGAGCCGCGGCACACTTTTAACATTAAAAAAATCCATGGGCACACCACCAACCGAAATGACACAAAATGACACTCTAACACAGTAAAGAACAGCTGGGGGTTGGTGGCCTGCTGGGAGCAGCTGCTGGGAGTGCTGAAGCCGGGGGAGGGGCAGAGCCAGGCCGCGCCATGCCCGCCCCTACCCCCGGCTTCACCTCCCAGCAGCTGCTCCAGCCTTGAGGGGCAGTGCCAAGCCAGCGGTGCCAGAGCCAGCACAATGCTCGCTTGGCACTGTCCCCTCAAGGCTGGACAAGCTGCTGGGAGTGCCAAAGCTGGGGAGGGGGCGGAGCCAGGCCGCACCATGCCCCACCCCCTCCCCCAGCTTCAGTTCTCCTACAGGCTGCACCATGTCCCGCCCCCTCCCCCAAGCTTCAGCTCTCCTACAGGCTGCGCCATGCCCCTCCCCCTCCCCCAGCTTCAGTTCTCCGACAGGCTGCACCATGTCCCGCCCCCTCCCCCAGCTTCAGTTCTCCTACAGGCGCGCCCTGCCCCTCCCCCTCCCCCCAGCTTCAGTTCTCCTACAGGCCGCGCCATGCCCCGCCCCTCCCCAAGCTTCAGCTCTCCTACAGGCCGCGCCATGCCCCGCCCCCTCCCCCCAGCTTCAGTTCTCCTACAGGCCGCGCCATGCCCCGCCCCTCCCCCCCAGCTTCAGTTCTCCTACAGGCTGCGCCATGCCCCGCCCCCTCCCCCAAGCTTCAGCTCTCCTACAGGCCGCGCCATGCCCCGCCCCCCCCCAGCTTCAGTTCTCCTACAGGCTGCGCCATGCCCCGCCCCTCCCCCCCAGCTTCAGTTCTCCCACAGGCTGCGCCATGCCCTCCCCTCCCCCAGCTTCAGTTCTCCTACAGGCCGCGCCATGCCCCGCCCCCCTCCCCCCCAGCTTCAGTTCTCCTACAGGCCGCGCCATGCCCCGCCCCCTCCCCCAGCTTCAGTTCTCCTACAGGCCGCGCCATGCCCCTCCCCCTCCCCCAGCTTCAGTTCTCCTACAGGCTGCACCATGTCCCGCCCCCTCCCCCAAGCTTCAGCTCTCCTACAGGCCGCGCCATGCCCCCCCCCCGCCCCCCCAGCTTCAGTTCCTCCTACAGGCTGCGCCATACCCCGCCCCTCCCCCCAGCTTCAGTTCTCCTACAGGCTGCGCCATGCCCCGCCGCCACCCCCAGCTTCAGCTCTCCTACAGGCCGTGCTATATGCCCCCCCCCCCTCCCCTCCCCCCCAGCTTCAGTTCTCCTACAGGCTGCGCCATGCCCGCCCCTCCCCAAGCTTCAGCTCTCCTACAGGCTGCGCCATGCCCCCCCCCTCCCTCCAGCTTCAGCTCTCCTACAGGCTGCGCCATGCCCCGCCCCCTCCCCCCCCAGCTTCAGTTCTCCTACAGGCTGCGCCATGCCCCGCCCCTCCCTCCAGCTTCAGCTCACCTACAGGCTGCGCCATGCCCCGCCCCTCCCCCAGCTTCAGTTCTCCTACAGGCTGCGCCATGCCCCGCCCCTCCCCCAGCTTCAGCTCTCCTACAGGCTGCGCCATGCCCGCCCCTCCCCCCAGCTTCAGCTCTCCTACAGAGGAGGAGCATGAGCGGTGGACGGGCTTCAGTGGGCAGGGCTCCTCCTCCACGTGGCTTCAGCGAGCGAGGGGCGGGAGTCATGGTGGGCGTCATGGCGGATTGGAGGCTGGCTGGGGAAATGGCCGAAGGAGGCGGCGCCCCAGTCCCTTCTTCTTTTTCTTCGCCACTGCCCGGCCCTTCCTCCTCCTCCCCCAAGCAGCAGGAGTTCGGCAGGAGGGGGGAGGAAGGGGGGCAGAGAGCTTTTCTCATGGCACAGCAGGAGGTCCGTCACGGCACACTAGTGTGCCACGGCACACTGTTTGAGAAAGACTGTTCTAAGCAATGAGTCCAGGACTCCAGATGAAAACCAACTGGTGGCCTAAAAAGCTTGAAGTGGGTTGCAAAGTGTCCTTAAGCAAAGGGGTTGCGTTCACTTGCCTTAAGCAGCGTGAAGGCGCCTCTCTTAAGTCCAGGTTTTCCTGTAGCTCCTCAAAAGGTCCTCTGGCGCACGAAGTCCTTTGGTCCCCAAAGAAACAGCCTCTGATGAAGGGCTGGCCCTTCCTATCGCTGAATTCCTTGGTTTTGAGAGCGGTGGAAGGCTATACGTAAACCAAAGTGCCTTGTCTGACCCTGGCTCCAGACTTCGGCCTGCTTCGTCCACGTAAGACGATCAGGTGGCCGAGTGCTCCCACTGCAGGCCCGGGTCGCCTCCAGGGATGGCGGGCACTCCAAAGCTAAACAAAATGGCTTGATTCCCAAAGTCCCTGGGAAAGGGGGCGGAACAAACTTAATTGTACTCTGTAAACAATGATTGGCAGGTACAAAGAACCAATCAATGCAAGACTGAGCAGGCTGCAGAAACACAACGCAACAGTGCAAGTTTTTCATACAAGTGGCACTTGCTGCGCTGTCACACTCTGCTGTAGATTCTCCACTGGACTCCCAGGCAGTGCCTATTCCATTGGGGATGAAAGGGCATGCCTGGATTACCCATAAGGCCAACGAAGCCATGGCCTAGGGGCGCAAGCCGAGGGGGAGGGGCGCAGATCACAAACCCCAAAAAAACTTGGTCTGCGCCCCTCTTTCCCCCTTTCTCATGCCCCTCCTCTCTCCTTCTCCCGGCAAAATCTCTGCCCCGTCCCCTCCATCACTCTCTCTCTCACTCACTCTCTCTCTCTCTCTCTTGTGTGCGCCTTTGGAGCAAGTTTGCACCCGCTGCGCTCTCCCCAAGCCTCTCGACTCACGAGGAGACCTTCAGAGCACAGCGGAGCTTTCCAGCCGGTGGGAATGCCTGGGGACCTTGGAGGTGGCGGGATGGTGCCTACTCACCTTTCTCTTCTGCTCCGGAGGCACCGTGGCGAAAGCCAGCCAAGTGTGGATCTGAGCGGTGTGTGTTTGTGTGTGTGTGTGTGGGGGGCGGGCGGTAGAGGTTGGCTTAAAGGGGGCGTAATTCCAAAGTGTGGCCTAGGGCAGTGTTTCCCAACCTTTTTTGAGCCGCGGCACACTTTTTACATTTGCAAAATCCTGGGGCACACCACCAACCAAAATGACACAAAACGACACTCTAATACAATAATACATATAGCTAATATGTTTTAAAATGTATTTATACACTCAGTGTGAAACCTGGGCCTGTTTCGATGAACACAACATAGATATCCTGGCAGGAATGGTAGAAAGACACACACTTCCCACACAGAACTCCCATAACCAAGGGAAAATGCTATAAGAGTTTGGTGGGCATTGACCTTGAGTTTTGGAGTTGTAGTTCACCTATATCCAGAGAGCACTGTGGACTCAAACAATGTTGGATCAGGTCCAAACTTGGCATGAATACTCAATATGCCCAAATATGAACGCAGATGGAGTTCAGGGGAAATAGACCTTGACATTTGGGAGTTGTCGTTGCTGGGATTTACAGTTCCCCTACAATCAAAGAGCATTCTGAACCCCACCAATGATAGAACTGGGCCAAGCTCCCCACACAGAACCCCCAGGAGGCAAGAGGAGGTCTCCACTTGCGGAAAGGGAGGGGGGCCTTCCCAATGCATGGAGAGGGAGAGACCAAGTAGACAACGGGTGGGGAGGGGGGTGGTTGTAATTTTGTGACTTTATCGAGGTACGTTTCTTAGAGTTTTTATACTTCAACACACTAGACTCTCCCCCTTTCCTGGCGGTTCCCACGGCACATTTCCCACGGCACACCTGATGATCGCTCACGGCACACTAGTGTGCCCCAGCACACTGGTTGGGAAACACTGGCCTAGGGCGCAAAAAGGTGTTAATCTGGGCCTGAGTATGGGCATCTGGTGGAAGGGCTTTGATGGTGTTCTCCTGCCTGGGTTGAACTGGATAGGCCTTATGGTATCTTCTATGATTCTACAATGAATGTTGCCTATTTTAATAGCCATTTCTATGCAAAAGTCGAGAAGGCCTCCGCTATCTCCAACCCCGAGCCTCCCGGTGGGTTCGCTTGTGTGCAAATAAGGCAGCTTTGCCCGCCGCCGTCCCGCCGTCCCTGAAAGAGACGCAGGCCATTTGCCTCGTTCTCTGGGGCCCATT